>JALJCO010010548.1:0-310000 GCA_023101725.1 Atherinomorus stipes | reverse complement strand
ATCCTGAGACTGAGTAAAGTCCTAGGACTGAGTAAAGTAATCCTTGGACTCAGTAAAGTAATCCTGAGACTGAGTAAAGTCCTAGGACTGAGTAAAGTAATCCTTGGACTCAGTAAAGTAATCCTGAGACTGAGTAAAGTAGTCCTAGGACTGAGTAAAGTAATCCTTGGACTCAGTAAAGTAATCCTGAGACTGAGTAAAGTCCTAGGACTGAGTAAAGTAATCCTAGGACTGAGTAAAGTAATCCTTGGACTCGAGTAAAGTAGTCCTTGGACTGAATAAAGTAATCCTAGGACTGAGTAAAGTACTCCTAGGACTGAGGGGGGGGGGAGAAAAAAATTTTTTTTTTATTTTTTTGGTTTTATTGGGCGTGGGTTTATATTAACGGTAAAGTTGGACTCCTAGGGCTGGGCAAAGGCAGTGAAAAGTACAGAGGAAAATTTTAAGGGAAAAAAAAAAAAAAAAAAAAAAAAATTCAATTAATTTTTATTATTTCTTCCCTATTTTTTTTATTTTCCACTAGTTGATTAATTAATTGATTGAGGGAGCCCCCCTTGTTTTGATTTATCATAATATAAATCAATTCAATTAAAAAAAAAAAAAATCCCCGGTGGGACGTGCTGCTGGTTGTGCTGCTGCCATCTCCGTGTCTGTAATGACGTGTTCGTATCAACAGGTGCAGGAGAAGCGTAAGTGGGAGATGATGTTCAGAGAGAAACCCGACGTCAGCAAAGATCGTGAGACTGAAAAATCTCTTCAGAGAATCGCCACCAGGTGAGTTTCCTCCACCAGAGTCTTCAGTCACAGCTAAAGTTCACGTGAGTGTGAAACGTGATTTCTGCATTCCTTTAACTTTAACGCACATTTTCTCTACTCCGTGGTTCTGCTGTGACGGTTCTGCTGGGCTCAGAGGGGTGGTTCAGCTGTTCAACGCCGTGAGGAAACACCAGAAGACGGTGGCTGAAGCCGTGAAGGAAGGAGGTGGATCAGAGAGGAAGAAGGCCAAGATTCTTTCTTCTTTCACTAAGAAAGACTTCATCTCCGTCCTGAGGAGGGAGGACGGAGTCGGCAAGTCTTCGAGCAGCACTCAGGAGGCGACTGTGAGTCCATGACTTCATTTACATGCCATCAAAATTCGGGTTAATGTCAATATTCCAGTTTCTGAAATAGGAATAACCCGTTTCCATGCGTGAGCAGCCAGTTACTCCGGTATACATGATGACTGCAATCAGCTGGAATATCCCGATCCAAACCCCGATGCACGGAAAAGTCATGATGATGTTGGATAATGAGCCATCTGGAGCCACTGCGGTCAAGCCAGCCGCCGTTATTCCCACTGTAACCCTGAACCTCGGCTGGCTTGAACGCAGCGGCTTCGGATAGTTCATCCAAAGCGCTGCCGTGCTGGAGCTCTGCCCCCTCCCCGGACACTCGTGAAGGTCTCAGTCAGGACCGGTAGGAACGGTTGGAATGATGAAGTTCACTGACGCCGGCTGGTGTGATTTTCCAGTCACGCATTTACCAAACTTTTCCAGATGAGTGATGGAGCCCCGCAAAGAAACTGCACACCAGCTCCTCTCAGGATGCATGTTGCCATGGTGATATATAAACTAGCAAGCTGTGCAGAGTACCATCTGATCGCTGGTACAAATACTCACTGTAGTTTACTCAAAATACCAAGCTTGTAGTGGGGAGTAAAAATAAATAATGATTAAATATCTCTTCTTCTTTTAGATAATTTTTTTTTTTTACTTATCTTTCTGTAAGGGGTTTATGGATAGGCGTTACCCCCCCCCCCCAAAATATTTTTTTTTTGATCACCCACCGCCGCGTTGGAGGGATGATGTTATTAATTAATTAATTAAAAAAAAAAAGAAAAAAATATAATTTCTCTTCCTTCCCTTTAATATTTGTTTTTTTTTTTATTATTTCCCCCATTATTCCCCCCCCATTCTTTTTTTTCCGAGTACCTTTATTTTCCCCCCCTTTTCTCTTTTTTTTTTGGAAAAACCCCCTTTTCCCCTCCCCCCTTTTCCCTTTTAACCTCTGCCCGTTTTTTTGCGTGCAAAAAATACCCCTTTTTAAAAACAACCCTTTTAAATCAAAATCCTTGCAGATAGAACATGCACAGAACACAATTTATTGTTCCTTTCAGTGGAGATTTTCAGATACACGTTTACATGAGCAAATATTCACGTTAGAAAAGGAGCAACCCAGCGGTAATATTCAGGTTTGCCGGTTTTTACATGGCTGCAGTTCATCTTTGTTTACTGGTATCAGAACTTTGGGAAGGAGCTGCATCACTAACGGTGTCTCTGTCTGTCCGTCCAGGCTCCTGCAGCAGAGGAAAAGCCGTCCTGGAGCGTCCTCAGAGACGACTTCATGATGGGAGCCTCCATGAAAGACTGGGACAGAGAGAGTGACGGGAACGAGCCCGATCCGAACTCTGGAGGAAGACCGGACTCGCCTGATTCCGACTGACGGGGCCGTGGTGCCTTCAGGGACAGTGTGGACGCTTCGGTTAAGGTCTCCATCTCCAATGGGAGGTGAAACCTTGGAAAGGGCTGGGTTCTGTTCTGGTGACCCAGCCGGGACTGAAATCTGGAGCGTTTGGTGGAGACGTGGGAAGAGACTGGGATGTTTTTCACCAGTGGTTCAGGTGGATTTCCCACAATCCTGGTCCTGAAAATCAGAACTGAAGACTCGGATGGCGAAGTTCCTGTTTCCTGTTTCTAAATCATGGGAACTTTTCTCCTCGGAGCTGCTTTTCTAAGACGTGATCCACAGTTCTGTCGGAGGCAGGACGTCCACAGAAACCACACAAGACATTTTCAGCGAGTCCCACAGAGAAGAAACATGTTTCAGGTTTTTGCTGCCTCCTGCCATTAAAGTTAGTTTCTCATCCAAGTTCCTTAAATCAAAACCATTAAGTTGTAGCCAGAAGACTTTCCATGTCGGTGATGATTTTCGAATACTCTCATCAGGTACATTCATGCGTATATGGACTAAATAAACTGCTGTATTCTTATTGTGGTGACGTCACATGTTCAGTTTTATTTGTAGCTGAAAAAGCTGAAACAAGGTGCTGAACACAAACAAAAACACTTTTAAAGCCGTATTCTGACAGGATTAGTATTACATAGAGACCACATAAGTGATTTGTAATAATTAGAGATTGTCTGTGATTTTAATCCCGTGCGAATCGACCATGTCTGTGATTTGTGATGTAATAATTCCCCTAAATTACCTACTATAATTTGCTAAACTCCGAGGTCCTCTGATAATACTAATCCAATGCAAACAGGCATCTCTAATTTGGTGGCATTTGTTTTTCTGGACGCATTTAATTTCCCTTTTGGTGAAGAATGGAGGCTGCAAGATATGTTTTCCTCCCAAATTACTGTTTATGAAAATTTGTAAAGCCTGAACTTTGGAATTGGAGTGATCGGGGGAAGTTTCACCAGTCATGTACAGGCCTACAGTTGAGTGAAAGTGTCTGATTTTTTATTTTTTTGCATGTTTGTCACACTTGAATGTTTCAGATCATCAAAAAATTTAAATATTAAACAAAGGTGGCACAAATAAACACAAAATGCAGTTTTTAAATGAAGATTTTTTTTATTAGTAAGCGGGAAAAATCCAAACCTTCATAGCCCTGTGTGAAAAAGTGACCCCCCTCCTCTCTGTTAAAACATAAATTAACTGTGGTTTATCACATCTTTTGAAAGCTAAATTCAATTTCTCTGGCCACACCAAGGCTGGATTACTGTCACACCTTTTCTCAATCAAGAAATCACTTAAATAGGACCTGCCTGATGAATTTAAGTAGACCAAAAGATCCTCCAAAGCTAGACATCATGCTGCCATCCAAAGAAATTCAGGAAGAAATAAGAAACAGTCATTGAGATCTATCAGTCTGGAAAAGGTTCCAAAGCCATTTCTAAAGCTTTGGGACTCCAGAGAACCACAGTGAGAACCATTATCCACAAATGGTGAAAACATGGAACAGTGGTGAACCTTCCCAGGAGGGGCCGGCCGACCAAAATGACCCCAAGAGCACAGCGACGACTCATCCAAGAGGTCACAAAAGACCCCAGAACAACATCCAAGAACTGCAGGCCTCACTTGCCTCAATGAAGGTCAGTGTTCATGACTCCCCCATCAGAAAGAGACTGGGGGGCAAAAATGGCTGCATGGCAGAGTTCCAAGACCAAAACCACTGCTGAGCAAAAAGAACATAAAGGCTCGTCTCAGTTTAGCCAGAAAGCATCTTGATGATCCCCAAGACTTCTGGGAAAATAATGAACTTTCTGGAAGGTGGAGGTCCCATTACATCTGGTGTAAAAGTAACACGGCATTTCAGAAAAGGAACATCATAGCAACAGTAAAACATGGTGGTGATAGTGTGATGGTATGGGGCTGCTTTAAGGCCTTTGCAGATAGGACACGTTTTTCGCTGCACTCACCACGGTGTAGGGCACAGGGTCGGCAGCAGAACACAGCAGCAGCAAACACGTCAGGCACGCGTTGCTAAGCAACAGACCAGAAAGTGGTTTCTCCCCGGCATGCTTCGTTGTGAGAGAGGAGGAGATCAGCAGCAAATAAAAGGGTGGGGGTCCACCTGATCCTGATAAGAAGGCAGAACTTTGGGGAGTTCAGGCTCGTCCGCGAGCTGCATTCTTTCACACAGACCGCTTCCAGGTTTACTTCAGGTTGACCAAGGACCACTTTTTTTCCCTGAATTGGCCTCTCCTATTGGACGTGCTAGGATGTTGTCACACCGTGCAGCGCCACGCAGTGGTACCGCGGCGGCATGCGCCTACCTCGCGCCCCACTGAGCGGAACGCGCTGCCACCACTGTACCACATACACAATGAATGGGTTGACCTGGAAGACTTGCTGTGGTAAATGGAACCATGAATTCTGCTTCTACCAAAAAATCCTGAAGGAGAACGTCCGGCCATCTGTTGGTGACCTCAAGCTGAAGCGCACTTGGGTTCTGCAGCAGAACAATGATCCAGAACACACCAGCAAGTCCACCTCTGAATGGCTTAAGAACAACAACATGAAGACTTTGGAGTGGCCTAGTCAAAGCCCCCACCTGAATCCCATTGAGATGCTGTGGCATGACCTTAAAAAGGCGGTTCATGCTGGAAAAGCCTCCAATGTGGCTGAATTACAACAATTCTGCAAAGATGAGTGGAACAAAATTCCTCCACAGCGCTGCTGAAGAAGACTCACTGCCAGTTATCACAAACGCTTGATGCAGTTGTTGCTGCTAAGGGACATGGAGGTTTGGATTTTTGCCCCCTTAAACATAAAAATCTCCGTTTAAAAACTGCATTTTGTGTTTACTTGTTTTATCTTTGTCTCACATTTAAATTTGTTTGATGAACTGAAACATATAAGTGTGACAAACATGCAAAAAATAAGAAATCAGGAAGGAGGCAAACACTTTTTCACACAACTGTATATGAAAAATCCATTAAAGTCATTTTCCCGAGGTGAGAAACATTTATTTTGGACAACAAGCGGACATATGCGCAAGTCTTAAGAGCATTGTTAATGGCTGTCCGCGAGTTATTTCAACACATTTGTCTCTGAATGATCATCTGCTGCTGGTGGAAAAGCAGCTCATATGAGCAGATGTTGCGCAATACACAGCAGGTTAACATCATATCGGCCAGATGTCTGAATCTCAGTTGAATCTCAGACTTCAGTTATTCTGTGTGAACGTGCAACAGAAAAAACAGACGTTGGGGGTAATTTATTATTACATGTGCTTTACTTGGTAATACTACTCCCTTCAGAGTAGGGCTTAAGACAGCTAAAACCCCAAATACAATAAAAGGTGTTGAAGGCTGGGGTATAAAAATGAAACAGGCTGTGATGATCTATGGGATTAGATTTGTGTCTAAAAGATAAAAAAAAAAACAGAAAATCAAACAAAACTAAGAATTTGAGAGAAAAAAATGGTGAACAAAAAAATTGCTTCAAAAGTAAAAAATATTTGCAATCAAATTGTTGGAGCGATTGCGTAGTCTTTCCCTTTGTGTGACAGATTGCATTTTTATTATCTATTGTTTTTGAGGTGGGTTTGCAGGCATGGTCATTCTGATCTGGACACATCACACCCAGTGATTAACCCAAAAGACTGAATGTTAGTGACACGGGATATTGGCTACGTTAAACTGGTCATTCAGATCCCCGCATTCAGCTCTGGTCATGACTGGGTGCATTACTTGGGTTATTGCCGACATCTGGTGAAAATTTCACGTCAATACCCCGACTAGAAATATGTTTCTGAGAAAAATGTTGACATGTTTAATACTTTTTTTTCCCCCCCCTGTGTACACATACATAAAATACACACACCTGATCACACATGTCAGAATCACATCCCCTAAAAACAACCTGTATCATTTTGCCTCTGCTATCCGTCTCTTTAACTGAAACATCAATATAAGTAAGGATTAAACAACGAGGAGCCGTGCATTATACAGTTTTAATGCACGACACGGAGTGTAGAACACCACGACACACAGCGGAGTGCGTTAAAACTGTGTAACGCATGGATCCGAGTTGTTTAATCCGCTTATCCCATGGTCCCACAGAGTAAACGTTAAATGACAAATGTTGATTCTCTTTATTAAACTTAATAAATATGTTTAAGTACAGGAACTATTTTATGCTGGCAGCTGGTTTGAGTGTTGCTATGGTGATATCAGTCCGTGGCAGAATGATATGACAGTGATCTAACTAGGTGTGTGTATATACAAAAATAATGCGCCAGCTGGCATTAGATTTCTCACTGATCGTGGTATGAAATGGAAATAAACGTCTGGCATCTGAGGTGAGGAAACCGTATCGTGGGGATCCAGAGGGCGTCACCATAGAAACGCCCAGCTCAGGACAGGCTGGGGTCCATACCACAACCAGAGTAACATTACAGGACCCCCTCGAACCCTCCCCCCAATCAGGGCGACCCACATCCTGATCAGGCACATCAGCGCTCGGTGCTGGATCCATGTGTGACATCATCCAGGGTTTCCCTCTGTGCGGCTTGTGTTGGGGTCTGTGAAGGACGAGTGTTGTCTTTTGTTATTTGGTCTTAGTGCCGGTCAATAAAAATATAAATATACTCAATTTTATTTATTAACATTTAACTAGAGATGGGCTGATGAAGCTTTGTGAACCTTTTGAGGCTTTTGTTTGACTGTAATGGAAAAAAAGAGTCAAAGCCCCATAAAGATCACGCCAGTGACACCTGGTGGTCAGTTGGAGTCATAGCAGCTCCAATCTTTAACATGAATCATTCAACTTTATCTTCCAACATAACAGAAATGTCTTGCGCTTGTGATGTCTGTCTGATGATCATCATGTGAACATGGAAGTGTCACATTTTTGAAAGTGTGCCAGTAAAACAGTTCAAAGTGTGTCAATGAGCACGTCATCAGTCATCACGCAGACTTGATCTCAGTGTCAAATGTTCCATCTCTACAATCAACAAACTGTACATTTATAATTAAACTGATGAAATCAGAAATGACTGGATCGGCCACATTCATTCGATATCCGATCCAGCTAATTTTTTCAGTATTGGAGCTGATATCTGATCCGGGTATCGGATCGGTGCATCTTTAAATAAGAGTAAGTAAATACACAGGCAGCTACACACTTAAAAACTCGCTGCTGGGTTAAAAAAGGGACCAACTTATTTCTGGTTTACTTTGACCCAGAAAATTGGGTAATTTTTTCAACCCAACTTTTGATTTGAATATTTGACCCAGAAGTTGGGTTATATTGACTACAATGTTCGGTTATTTTAACCCAGAAGTGGGTCAACAACCCACCAACCCAAATGTCAACCCGGACATTTGTCGGTCCCTTTTTAACCTGACAGTTTGACTCAGGAGTTTTTAGTGTGTATAAGATAAAATTAATAGACTTAATGAATAAAAATAATTAAAAATTCAGTTAAAAGCTGGAAAAAAAGTGTCTTAAAGGGGAAGTTCAGGATTTTTGACATAGGGCCTCATTTACAAGTGAGCCAGAATCCTACTTATCACTGAAGACGGTTTCAACATATTTCATTCCGTTATTCTAGTTCCAGGAGGTTGCTGATGCTAATGCTAGTGTGAGTCAATAGGAATCTGCTAGCCTGTCATTAAAACCAATCTTATCCACTCCACAGAAGATCCGAGGCAAATCATTTCTAACTTCAGAGTATCTGTGTAAAATGCCGTGTTCACAGAATAATGTTACAAATAAAACTAACCTGCGTTTCGTTGCATTTTGATTGTTGCTGCTGAGAAACTTTACAAAGTTTTACTTCCTGTATTTGGCAGCAGAGTGATGTCATCTGCTGCTACATGCATGCAGGAATCTGATTACACAAATATAAAGTCTAAAATACGGCCACGCCTGAAAGGCATGAGGATATGTCGGATTTTGAAGATGATTTAGAACTTTTTTCATCGAACTAACTGTCGCCATGTCTCTATGAACCGAAATACACTGGCAAAGGTAGTAAGCTGGTAAGAAACTAGTTCCTCAATATGTGTAGGAGCTAATTATCTTTTGTTAGTGTAAAATATATTCTTATTTTGAGGAGAATTTAGTTAAGGTTATTTATTTCTTGATTTTTGTTTTTAAGATTATGTTTCTTAGTTATTTAGGGTTTTTTTTTTCTTTGTTTTTGGTTAATTAGGACTAATTTGGGTGGATTAAGTTTATAAATAGGCTGTCAGTGGTAGAACCAGCATGCATCTGGGTGGGCGTATGGTTTTTTACCAGCGCAAGAGAAGTTGGAGAAAATGTTTGTTCATGTGTTCCTTGCTTGCAACGGCTAATAAACCGTAAAAACTAATGGACTTTGCCTGGAAAATGGACTTCTTTTTGGCCTGCGTAAATTATTTGTCCACGGTGCATCTGTGGCCCCCTTTTTGGAATTTTGTTGTTTGTAAAGAAAGTACGGCCACATCAATATGTAATGGAAAATTTGTCATACAAGGCTAGTTTTACTAGTTTAACACACAAGTTTACTAGTTTAACACAACATTTACACAGATAGGCTTGCTGATTTGCCTCGGATGTTCTGTGGAGTGGATAAGATTGTTTTTAATGACAGGCTAGCAGATTCCTATTGACTTCCGCTAGCATTAGCATCAGCAACCTCCTGGAACTAGAATAACGGATAAATATGTTGAAACTGTCTTCAGTGATAAAAGTATTCTGGCTCACTTGTAAATGAGGCCCTATGTCAAAAATTCTGAACTTCCCCTTTAAGTCCCCTTTAAAAAAGCATCAGCAGTCTCTGCAGCCCTGAGGTTCTCCAGCAGGTTGTTCCACAGATCAGGACGTAATAGTGGAACAAGGTTTCACCTTCTAGTCCTCACACCTGGAACAACTAAAACGCCGGTACCAGATGACCTCGGGGTCTGCAAGGCTCATAATCTAAAACTAGGTCTGATAAATAAAAACAAGACCATTAAGACATTTATAAACCACTGGAAGAAGCTTAAAATCAATCCTGAACCGCTCGGGGAGCCAGTGCGGTGATTTTAAATCTGGTGTTATGGATTCTGTCCTCGTCACAACTCGTACCGCTGAGTTATGGAGTGGTTGTAGGTTTAAAACCCAATTCTTTAGGAATACCAGAGAGCAGGGCATTACAGTAATCTGATCTACTAGAAACACATACTGTATTGGACCTGTCAAAATTGATTAAAAATTATTTATATGCTATAAAAAATTTCCAGTAAAATGAATACTTCCATTCTGCACTCCTGTAAACATCCTCTGGATGTTTTGTTTGTTTGCAAATTAATGTTTGTTTTTTAAAGTTATCTTGTTTCGTGTTTATAAGGTCCTTTTAAAGTAGAATAAATTTTTATTAGGAATAAAAGAGGAATTAAAACTCTCATGTAAATGTGGCCATAGTGTAGGAAAGCATACTAGGGATGGGTGATACCAAAATTTCAATACAGTACTATAAGTTTATGGTATTTTTTCATTGACACAGAAACCTTTTGTCCCTTGAAAGATATTCACATGATTGTACAGTGTGGATCTTTATTACAAGGTTAATATGAAATATAAATAAAATTTGAGAACAGAAGTACTGGAAAGAAATGCTTTTACAACAATAATAAATCATATTGATGAGTAAATTTTAAAAAAAAAGAATTTAAAAGACTTTTTTGATTCAACCACAGGTTAATCTCAGATCATTCGAATTTTATTTAATAGAAAATGTTAACATGTAAAAAACATTATCTTAACTGACAGCAGCATCATCATAACATCCGATTATGTACATAATTTTATTGCCTTATGCCTTCAGAGGTGAAAATAAATGGTTGATATTGAAGTCTTGACTCCAGAGTATCGATATGCCCATCTAATGATATATCCAACCTGTTTAAATACATCATATTTGCTGATGATGCACCTGTAGTTTGCTCTGACAAAGAATTAAATGAACTGTTGACAATGATGGAGAAGAATTTCAAACTACTGAGAATCTGCCTTGACATAAATAAGTTATCACTCAACATATCAAACACAAAATTTATGGTATTTGGAAGAAAAAAGACACATGAAGAGATCAAACTTAAAATAGATGGCATTGACATTGAAAGAATTTCTGAAATGATATTTTTAGGGGTTATTAATGACTCCTAATTAACTTGAAGCAACATAAATGTCACATTTAAGCTAAAATGGCAAAACCACTGGTTTTCTGTACAAAAATAAAGATTTGTTTGGTTATAAAGTTTTGTCTATAATCTACTTTACCTGATACATCCAGACATTTCCCAGAAACGCGGCATACGCCTCATAAATACAGTTGGAAACTACGACCATACGCAGCCGCCGTTTGTTAAATCAAAGCTTATGAAATACAGCTAAATATCTTATTATAAAACAATACAAATCATGGTTAAGGGTAAACAAAATCTATGCTCGTAAGATGTCAGAATAATTTCAACTACAGCGAATAATTGGTAAAATGATTGTACCGGTTTGTTTGTTGTGCCAAAAGCTACAAAAGTGCTGAAGCAAAGATGTACGTCATTCCAAGGAGTTCAGCTCAGGAGTAAAATAAGTCAGGGCATGAAAACCTGAAATTCTTTATTAATATTGAAAATGAAAGTTTCACAATACATATTTGAGAAAAACATGACAGAATGATGTTTTTGTTCCTTGTTTTTTCCACCTGTACATATAAATGTCACAAAATGTATATTTTTTGCACTAACAGGTTAAAGATAACTTTACTGATGTAAATGTAGCATATAAGGACGTACAAGCTTTCTACTTCAGCCTGTTTTGGTCTCACATATTTCTTGTTTAGTACATGACAGATTCAAATAATTTATTTGTGTGACTGAAACAAATAAAGTGAACTTTAGTTGTTCTGCTGCCCTCTGCTGGACACACAGAGGAACTACATCACACTTAAACTTGTCACTGCTGCTTTTAGTCTCCTAAAAAATTCACTGGAGATAAATCAGATCGGCAGATTAAGGACAGATTCTGTCCAAAGATAATCATGAAAACATCTCTGATAAAAACAAATCTTCTGCTCCTGGATTCTCAGTGGAATTCGTCAGAATAAACACAGAAAATGTTATTCACAGCGTTGACAATCTCACTTAGTTTCATCTTCAGTGTTTTCGTTTACCATGTAACAAGAACATTTCTAATTTTACACAATACTTTATTTAAATGATGTTTAATGTTGTATCACTTGTTCTTTCAGTTTTACCTGTTTTATTTTCTACCTGAAAGAAGGAAATCTCAGCTTCTGTGGGAGTGTGTAAAGACTGACTCTGAAAGTGACGGCGATACATGCAGGCACCTCAGATGCATCATCATCATCACCACCACAGAAGGATGTTGTTTCTGGTGACTAGATTGTGAAGCAGAACAGAGGAATTACGATGCTGCACACATGTAGATGAGGTAGAGCTCCTCCTCCATGCAAACGCAGAACTGGACCTGGTCTGATGTTGGATTTTTGGAATATACAGATATCAAAGCTGAAAATGATGTAATATTCATTCCTTGTGCAGAAATTAGAAAAATACCTCTGCTGCAGATCCAGTATTTTACGAGAACTCATAATGCTGCACGGTGGGCGTGGCCTGGTGACGTTACCACGCCCCACAGATTAAAAAACAAAACAATATTCCTCAGGTTCGTCACTTAACAGCGCCCGAATCCGTTATTTATATCAGTGGATTGGCCGATATTCTCAGTTTTAAAGCCAACAGCTAATATTAAAAATTATAGTCACTACACTAGATTGGGCACCCCCTCATAAAAAAAAGTGGTCCCCCCAAAAAAAAATTTTTTTTTTATTTTTATCTTCATTTATATACTATTAACACAGCACAGCTTTGTTTGTATTTTAATGTGAAAATTTTTTAATATAAAAATTATTAAAAAAAAATATTTTTATATATCAACCTTTTTATATTTTTGTTTTTTTCCCGTACTCCTCTCGGATGTCTCCCAATTATTTCTCCTCCCTTTTATTATATTATCATAAAGAAAGACGCCTTACAGAAGAAACCTACCAACCTTTTTTTATCACCTTTATTTACCTCCCCTTTGTTTGTTTACATATATAATAATGGGGGCAGGTGAGGCCTCCTTTAACGATGATTTTCAGTGTGGATGAGGTCATAACAAAGTTTTGTGAATTTTTTTTTTTTTTTTTTTTTTTTTTTTTTTTTTTTTTTTTTTTTTTTTTTTTTTTTTTTTTTTTTTTTTTTTTTGTCAGTTGACCTATGGCTAAACCACGCCCCCAAGTG
Source organism: Atherinomorus stipes (assembly GCA_023101725.1). Classification (NCBI taxonomy): domain Eukaryota; kingdom Metazoa; phylum Chordata; class Actinopteri; order Atheriniformes; family Atherinidae; genus Atherinomorus; species Atherinomorus stipes. The sequence continues at coordinate 297,176 of JALJCO010010548.1, read as the reverse complement.
CGATGAGCCAATCACAGTGTGCACAGCTTGCCCAATACACTCGGACAATCTCTGCTTGAACGTCCATTGAAATGCACTGAAGTTAGTCCGTTTTTGTTCGTTTTTATGTCTTCATGTGTTTTTTTTTTAGTTTAAAATAGTCAAACGGTGTGCATGGGGTACATGCAACTCGACACCAGCTATCCTGAGACGCTGGGTGATGGGGTGGATTTTTATGATCTTTACCAAGCCACATCTCAAATGAGAAAAGTGTCTGCTTTGGATAAAGTTATGCGGCAGACCACAACATCAATGAACATGGATGAAATTAACAAGGATGTCTACATCTGTTCTAAGGTAAGTCAACATCGTATTTGAGGCAACATGTCACTTTGCTGGAAAGAAATATGAAGTTATCTGTAACATCCCTAACGTCAGTTTAAGTTTGCTAACGCTAGCCAAACGTGCTAGTTTTTGTACTTTGGTAATGGTACATAACAGTAGTACAGGTGTGGTGTAGTAACGTGGGCAACGACACGCCTCTGGCTTCCAAGCTGCAGCCAAACTACTCCGCTCCCGTGGCTGTTTCATCAGTTTTTGGCAGACGATCACAGTTTAGCACAACACCGGCAGCCGTGCAGCAGTTTGTGCGTGAAACTGAGGGAGCGACACGAGTCACATTCCTGAGATTCACAGGCTGATTTCTACTCGCAGTTTCAGACTCGTAAACAATGTTTTTTTGTTGTTGTTGTTTGTTTTTAGTTTTTTTTAATGTTTTTTTTTTTTTACCTTTTCTTGTCATGGTCTCTGTCTGATCCCGCGTCTGCTGTCCATGTTGACAGCTGTCATGTCCCGAGACGTCACATAGCGCCTGCCACCCAGAGGCGTGTCATAGAGTGGGCGTGTCGTCGAGTGATGTCACGTGACGACACGCCCACCAGGCCTATGAGAGCACGGTAAAATTTAGCGCTACCCCTGACCCTTCCCCTAAACCTAACAAGACCCAACCACTATGCGACACGCCCACTATATGACGCGCCCATTATAGGACACGCCCCTTGGGTTGCAAGCCGCAGATACTGTAGATACACTTGGTTGATTGTCTGAGTGAGTGGAGGGGGCGTGGCTTAGCCATAGGTCAATAGGGGATTATCACGCTTCCGTGTTCCGAACTTCCGGTTTTAAACAGTTAGACAGCCCACTTCCGGCCCAGTTCAATGTCCCTGCTTTACTTCGTAGATAACGTGAATAAACGCCAACCCTACTGAAATTTTCACGGATTCCAGACTGAAATGATACTAAGGAAGAAGTGGATCAAAGCGATCGATTCGCGGCGGTGAAGGACCGAACTTTATAATAAAACACACGTTTTTTGTCGCGGGTGGGGCACAACACCGGCACTTCACAGCATGCTAGCATTAGCCAGCTAGCGTTTACTGACGTGCTTAACATTGTGCGTCTTAAAACACACAAACATCTGAAAATCGGGTCTGTACCTCCCCGTTTCCAGTGGAACAACTGGGGACTGCCAAGAAAGGAGACGCTTTCAGATGCTTGTGTGTTTTTCAGCCGCACAAAGTTAAGGCACGTTATCAAGCTGGCTAATGCTAACCTGCTAACAGTAGTCCGCCAGCTACTACTCTGTTAAACTTTGTTAATCGGATAAACGCCAATGCCAAGTTTTCATTCCAGACTGAAGTGATGCTAAGGAAGAAGTGGATCAAAACGACCGATTCGCCGCGGTGAAGGACCGAACTTTATAATAAAACGACACACGTTTGTTTGTGGCCGACAGACTGCGCAGTCGCGTTAGCAGGTTAGCATTAGCCAGCTCGATAACGTGCCTAACTTTGTGCGGCTGAAAACACACAAGCATCTGAAAGCGTCTCCTTTCTTGGCAGTCCCCTGTTGTTCCACTGGAAACGGGGGAGGTACAGACCCGATTTTCAGATGTTTGTGTGTTTTAAGACGCACAATGTTAAGCACGTCAGTAAACGCTAGCTGGCTAATGCTAGCATGCTGTGAAGTGCCGGTGTTGTGCCCCACCGGCGACAAACAAACGTGTGTTTTATTATAAAGTTCGGCCCTTCACCGCGGCAAATCGATCGCTTTGATCCTCTTCTTCCTTAGTATCACTTCAGTCTAGAATGAAAACTTAAGTTTGTTTGGAGTTTATCAGATTTAAACAGTATAACAGAGCAGGAACGGCTGTCGTTAACATGGCCCGGAAGAGGAAGTGCCCAAAATCCGGGAAGTTCCGGTAAGCGTGATAATCCCCTATTGTTCGCGACACGCACACACATTGAGCAACAATGGAGGAAATCAAGGTTGTGACTTATACACTCATTCTATGAACTCTGTTGACCATGGTGTTGTGGGCACTCGGCTGATAGACGTGTGGAGAACATCCCCAATAACTACAGTACAGCAAGCCAAATCTGAACTCACAGGACGATAGTACTCGTTGGTTTGTTCATTCATCTTAAATGTATTGATGAAAGTAAGGAGTTTTGCTGCAGATAATGTGTTATTGAGCTCCATTCATTCTGCCCCCTTCACTCCCATTATATGGACATACAGTACGCGGATCTATGACTAATCAAAATAGCGTCCAAAGGAGTCAGAGTGATGCAGAAATGTTACTGGTGAGTAAATGCATGTTTGAATTCCTAGAAATAAGGTCAGGTTGAAAAAATAAGAAGTTATCCTTTAACAAACCTTTGCCACGTCTAAAAAGATCCCTGCAGGTGCTCCTGGATATTGGGCCGAGAATGTCGTGCATAGAATTTTTTTTCTATCTAGATTTGTTAATCTTGGAAAGTCTGGACTGGATCAGAATAATCTAAACCAGGTTTAAGTCAGTTTTATGAGAGCTGCAATCCTGCAGGTTTTCAATGTACCTTTGCTCCAACACACCAGACTCCAACGAATGAATCATTGTGCAGAGCTTCACAGGCTGTTGGATCCATCTAATTTGAGTCAGGTGTTGGAACAGGGTTACACTGAAAACCTGCAGGACTGTGGCTCCCGTAGGACCGACTAGAGCGGTGCTTCTCAATCCTGGTCCTCAGGGACCCCCGCCCTGCTGGTTTTCAAGATATTCCTACTTCAACACACCTGTCTCAGATGAAAGGCTCGTTAGCAGCTTGCAAAGAACTTGATGAGCAGTTGAGTTGATCTGAATCAGGTGTGGTGGAGCTGGAAACCTGGAATACATGCAGGGCGGGGGTCCCTGAGGACCAGGACTGAGAAGCCCTGTACTAGAGCAACCCTGATCTAAACCAATCTTGCTTTGAACAACAGGATAGACGTCGGATGGGTGATGTGATCCTGGAGCAGGGGTGCCTAAGTCTGATCCTCCAGAGCTACTATCCTACAATTTTTACCCCCTCCAGTGTTGTGAACTTGCATGTATGCTCATAGGAAGTACGATGTTCTACTGTTTAAGCTATAAAAATATATTAAATGATGTCGTTTGGAGTAAATTCTGGACCCTACCCACTCAGGACACTTGGATTACATTGGACGAGCAGGAATATTGGAGGAATATTGCCAAGTTTTTGTGGACTTTTATGGACCTTTTTGTTTCAGGCACCAGTAAATCTCATTATATGAATGTCAGTGGATAACGAAAACCTCCTTGGATCCTGCATGTGAGGTATTAAAAAAGTGCTCCACAGTCTTGCTCAGCATGAGGGTGAGTAGAAAATGGACCCACATCACTCTGTGGGTGTACTATCCCTTTAATGGTGTTAGACTTAATTCTTTGCTCCATGTTTATTTTAAGTCGTAACTTTCTGACTTGCTGAGATTTAAGTGTTATGTGTTAGTGATTGAACGTTTATATAAAGTTTGGATTATAGTTAATGATATATATTAGGGGTGTAACAATACATTGACCTATATATACATCAATAAAGATTGATGTATCGATTGTAAATTGATCCAAAAACCCAATATCGATATAAAACCCACTTTTATTATGAAAATGGCTTTATTTTGAAGGTCCTCTGACACAACATTTTCACAATAAAATACGTTTATAGTGGTGCAGTGATGTGACACAGAGAGAATGTACTGCAAAGCTTCCAGTTATGTTAAAGAAACAACTACCTTGTTTATTACTTGTAACATTATTTTAAATCTATCGGTGGATCTTAAATCAAATCGAATTGAAATCGTATCTCAACTGAATTTGAGATATCCGCAGATATCAAATCGCAGATCTACTGTATCGATATATTGTATCATGATCAAACCAGCAACTTACACCCCTAATATATAAAATGGTTCATAGCTGGAAATAGTAGTGGGATAACAAACACTTATGTAGAGATTATATATGCAGGCCCAGTGTGAGAGAAGGCTCAGACAGCCTTATTCATGAGAACCAGTTTCCACCACATAAGCAGGAGATGGGATCCAGTTTGTGTCACACTCTCCAGTTTACAGAGTTCAGCTGAGACCTGGCAGAGTTGTGATCCCCGACAACATCTGCGGTAAACGTTACGGTTCTGGTCACGCTGCAGCAGACTGATGAGATTTCATGCTGCAGTTATTCTGGGATCTCACAGAGGTCGGCTTTGTCCTGAGCCAGATTCATGCAGGCGGGGTTAAATACCAGCGGGGAAGGAGGTCCCTGTCTTCCTCTGAGAACATCTTATGTCATCTCCATTCCGTGCTCCAGGTCCAGGACCGGTCTCTTCTCTGGTGTGAAGTCCCGGTCGGCCCTCTCCACGTAGCGCTGCAGGATGCTGTAGCACTGCTCGCTCCTGGAGAACGTGTAGTACTCCGAGATCTCCTCCCACGCCTTGTGGTTGGGCAGAGGGAAGGACTCGGGTCCTTTGTTCTCAAAGAAGCTCTTGAGGTTCCTCTCGGCCAGTTTGGTGGCGTAATCCACGGCAAAGGTGTCGAAGCGCTCCTTCTCCTTCTCCATGTAGCGTTTCCAGAAAGTGAGCTGCAGGTAGCTGACTTTGGAGCGGCAGCGTTTGTAGCAGGTGCCCACGAGGCCACAGATGGCAGCCGTGATGATCACCGTCCAGCCCAGGATCTGCAGGGACCACCAGAGCAGAAGAACACCTGAGTCAGGCTGGACCCGCCTTCCTCACAGCTGACACACATCAGGAAATATCAGTCACAGTTTACAGGGGTCAGGGAGGGACTCCCGTATGGGGGGTGCATGGATGCTGCTGGTGGTGAAGCCAGGGAGAGCCCACCTGTGCCAGACTGGGGGAAGGACGGGAACACATGAGTCCACTTTCCAGTTATAAAGGAGGTTCTCATGGAGCTAGTGGAGATCCTCACTGCACTGGACCAGCAGGACCAGAACCGACCTCCTACACCACAGGACCTGGTTCAGGACTGACCTCCTACACCACAGAACCTGGTTCAGGACTGACCTCCTACACCACAGGACCTGGACCAGAACTGACCTCCTACACCACAGAACCTGGTTCAGGACTGACCTTCTACACCACAGGACCTGGACCAGAACTGACCTCCTACACCACAAGACCTGGTTCAGGACTGACATAACTAAACCACAGGACCTGGACCAGAACTGACCTCCTACACCACAGAACCTGGACCAGAACTGACCTCCTACAGCACCGGACCTGGACCAAAACTGACCTCCTACACCACAGGACCTGGACCAAAACTGACCTCCTACACCACAGGACCTGGACCAGAACTGACCTCCTACACCACAGGACCTGGACCAGGACTGACCTCCTACACCACAGAACCTGGACCAGAACTGACCTCCTACACCACAGGACCTGGACCAAAACTGACCTCCTACACCACAGGACCTGGACCAGAACTGACCTCCTACACCACAGGACCTGGACCAGGACTGACCTCCTACACCACAAGACCTGGTTCAGGACTGACCTGACTAAACCACAGGACCTGGACCAGAACTGATCTCACTAAACCACAGGACCTGGACCAGAACAGACCTGACTAAACCACAGGACCTGGACCAGGACTGATCTCACTAAACCACAGGACCTGGACCAGAGCTGGCCTCCTACACCACAGGACCTGGACCAGAACTGACCTCCTACACCACAGGACCTGGTTCAGGACTGACCTCCTACACCACAGGACCTGGACCGGAACTGACCTCCTACACCACAGGACCTGGACCAGAACTGACCTCCTACACCACAGGACCTGGACCGGAACTGACCTCCTACACCACAGGACCTGGACCAGAACTGACCTCCTACACCACAGGACCTGGACCAGAACTGACCTCCTACACCACAGGACCTGGACCAGAACTGGCCTCCTACACCACAGGACCTGGACCAGAACTGACCTCCTACACCACAGGACCTGGTTCAGGACTGACCTCCTACACCACAGGACCTGGACCGGAACTGACCTCCTACACCACAGGACCTGGACCAGAACTGACCTCCTACACCACAGGACCTGGACCGGAACTGACCTCCTACACCACAGGACCTGGACCAGAACTGACCTCCTACACCACAGGACCTGGACCAGAACTGGCCTCCTACACCACAGCACCTGGACCAGAACTGACCTCCTACACCACAGGACCTGGTTCAGGACTGACCTCCTACACCACAGGACCTGGACCAGAACTGACCTCCTACACCACAGGACCTGGACCGGAGCTGACCTCCTACACCACAGGACCTGGTTCAGGACTGACCTCCTACACCACAGGACCTGGACCAGAACTGACCTCCTACACCACAGGACCTGGACCAGAACTGGCCTCCTACACCACAGGACCTGGACCAGAACTGACCTCCTACACCACAGGACCTGGTTCAGGACTGACCTCCTACACCACAGGACCTGGACCGGAACTGACCTCACTAAACCACAGGACCTGGACCAGAGCTGACCTCCTACACCACAGGACCTGGACCAGAACTGGCCTCCTACACCACAGGACCTGGACCAGAACTGACCTCCTACACCACAGGACCTGGTTCAGGACTGACCTCCTACACCACAGGACCTGGACCGGAACTGACCTCCTACACCACAGGACCTGGACCAGAACTGACCTCCTACACCACAGGACCTGGACCGGAACTGACCTCCTACACCACAGGACCTGGACCAGAACTGACCTCCTACACCACAGGACCTGGACCAGAACTGACCTCCTACACCACAGGACCTGGACCAGAACTGACCTCCTACACCACAGGACCTGGTTCAGGACTGACCTCCTACACCACAGGACCTGGACCAGAACTGACCTCCTACACCACAGGACCTGGACCAGAACTGACCTCCTACACCACAGGACCTGGTTCAGGACTGACCTCCTACACCACAGGACCTGGACCGGAACTGACCTGCTACACCACAGGACCTGGACCAGAACTGACCTCCTACACCACAGAACCTGGTTCAGGACTGACATGACTAAACCACAGGACCTGGACCAGGACTGACCTCCTACACCACAGGACCTGGTTCAGGACTGACATGACTAAACCACAGGACCTGGACCAGGACTGACCTGACTAAACCACAGGACCTGGACCAGAACAGACCTGACTAAACCACAGGACCTGGACCAGAACAGACCTGACTAAACCACAGGACCTGGACCAGAACAGACCTGACTAAACCACAGGACCTGGACCAGGACTGACCTGACTAAACCACAGGACCTGGACCAGAACTGATCTGACTAAACCACAGGACCTGGACCAGGACTGACCTGACTAAACCACAGGACCTGGACCAGGGATGACCTGACTAAACCACAGGACCAGAACCAGAACTGACCTGACTAAACCACAGGACCTGGACCAGGACTGACCTGACTAAACCACAGGACCTGGACCAGAACAGACCTGATTAAACCACAGGACCTGGACCAGAACAGACCTGACTAAACCACAGGACCTGGACCAGGACTGACCTGACTAAATCACAGGACCTGGACCAGAACTGATCTCACTAAACCACAGGACCTGGACCAGGACTGACCTGACTAAACCACAGGACCTGGACCAGAACAGACCTGACTAAACCACAGGACCTGGACCAGGACTGACCTGACTAAACCACAGGACCTGGTTCAGGACTGACCTCCTACACCACAGGACCTGGACCAGAACTGACCTCCTACACCACAGGACCTGGACCAGAACTGACCTCCTACACCACAGACCTGGTTCAGGACGACCTCTCCACGGACCTGGACCGGAACTGACCTGCTACACCACAGGACCTGGACCAGAACTGACCTCCTACACCACAGAACCTGGTTCAGGACTGACATGACTAAACCACAGGACCTGGACCAGGACTGACCTCCTACACCACAGGACCTGGTTCAGGACTGACATGACTAAACCACAGGACCTGGACCAGGACTGACCTGACTAAACCACAGGACCTGGACCAGAACAGACCTGACTAAACCACAGGACCTGGACCAGAACAGACCTGACTAAACCACAGGACCTGGACCAGAACAGACCTGACTAAACCACAGGACCTGGACCAGGACTGACCTGACTAAACCACAGGACCTGGACCAGAACTGATCTGACTAAACCACAGGACCTGGACCAGGACTGACCTGACTAAACCACAGGACCTGGACCAGGGATGACCTGACTAAACCACAGGACCAGAACCAGAACTGACCTGACTAAACCACAGGACCTGGACCAGGACTGACCTGACTAAACCACAGGACCTGGACCAGAACAGACCTGATTAAACCACAGGACCTGGACCAGAACAGACCTGACTAAACCACAGGACCTGGACCAGGACTGACCTGACTAAATCACAGGACCTGGACCAGAACTGATCTCACTAAACCACAGGACCTGGACCAGGACTGACCTGACTAAACCACAGGACCTGGACCAGAACTGATCTCACTAAACCACAGGACCTGGACCAGAACAGACCTGACTAAACCACAGGACCTGGACCAGGACTGACCTGACTAAACCACAGGACCTGGACCAGAACTGATCTCACTAAACCACAGGACCTGGACCAGGACTGACCTGACTAAACCACAGTACCTGGACCAGAACTGATCTCACTAAACCACAGGACCTGGACCAGAACAGACCTGACTAAACCACAGGACCTGGACCAGGACTGACCTGACTAAACCACAGGACCTGGACCAGGACTAGGACTGACCTGACTGAACCACAGGACCTGGACCAGAACAGACCTGACTAAACCACAGGACCTGGACCAGGACTAGGACTGACCTGACTGAACCACAGGACCTGGACCAGAACTGACCTGACTAAACCACAGGACCTGGACCAGAACAGACCTGACTAAACCACAGGACCTGGACCAGGACTGACCTGACTAAACCACAGGACCTGGACCAGGACTGACCTGACTAAACCACAGGACCTGGACCAGAACTGATCTGACTAAACCACAGGACCTGGACCAGAACTGATCTGACTAAACCACAGGACCTGGACCAGGACTGACCTGACTAAACCACAGGACCTGGACCAGGACTGACCTGACTAAACCACAGGACCTGGACCAGGACTGACCTGACTAAACCACAGGACCTGGACCAGGACTGACCTGACTAAACCACAGGACCTGGACCAGAACAGACCTGACTAAACCACAGGACCTGGACCAGGACTGACCTGACTAAACCACAGGACCAGAACCAGAACTGACCTGACTAAACCACAGGACCTGGACCAGGACTGACCTGACTAAACCACAGGACCTGGACCAGAACTGATCTCACTAAACCACAGGACCTGGACCAGGACTGACCTGACTAAACCACAGGACTTGGACCAGGACTGACCTGACTAAACCACAGGACCTGGACCAGAACTGATCTCACTAAACCACAGGACCTGGACCAGAACAGACCTGACTAAACCACAGGACCTGGACCAGGACTGACCTGACTAAACCACAGTACCTGGACCAGGACTGACCTGACTAAACCACAGGACCTGGACCAGGACTGACCTGACTAAACCACAGGACCTGGACCAGGACTGACCTGACTAGACCACAGGACCTGGACCAGGACTGACCTGACTAAACCACAGGACCTGGACCAGAACTGATCTCACTAAACCACAGGACCTGGACCAGAACTGATCTCACTAAACCACAGGACCTGGACCAGGACTGACCTGACTAGACCACAGGACCTGGACCAGGACCGACCTGACTAAACCACAGGACCTGGACCAGAACAAACCTGACTAAACCACAGGACCTGGACCAGAACTGATCTCACTAAACCACAGGACCTGGACCAGGACTGACCTGACTAGACCACAGGACCTGGACCAGGACCGACCTGACTAAACCACAGGACCTGGACCAGGACTAACCTGACTAAACCACAGGACCTGGACCAGGACTAATCTCACGGAACCATAACTGTGACAAACATCAGGAAATATCAGTCACAGTTTACAGGGGTCAGGGAGGGACTCCCGTATGGGGGGTGCATAGATGCTGCTGGTGGTGAAGCCAGGGAGAGCCCACCTGTGCCAGACTGGGGGAAGGACGGGAACACATGAGTCCACTTTCCAGTTATGAAGGAGGTTCTCCTGCAGCTAGTGGAGATCCTCACTGCGCTGGACCAGCGGGACCAGAACCAACCTCCTAAACCACAGGACCCGGACCAGAACCAACCTCCTACACCACAGGACCTGGTTCAGGACTAACATAACTAAACCACAGGACCTGGACCAGAACTGATCTGACTAAACCACAGGACCTGGACCAGAACTGACCTCCTACACCACAGGACCTGGACCAGAACTGACCTCCTACACCACAGAACCTGGACCAGAACTGACCTCCTACACCACAGGACCTGGACCAGAACTGACCTCCTACACCACAGGACCAGAACCAGAACTGACCTCCTACACCACAGAACCTGGACCAGAACTGACCTCCTACACCACAGGACCTGGTTCAGGACTGACCTCCTACACCACAGGACCTGGACCAGAACTGACCTCCTACACCACAGGACCTGGTTCAGGACTGACCTCCTACACCACAGGACCAGAACCAGAACTGACCTCCTACACCACAGAACCTGGACCAGAACTGACCTCCTACACCACAGGACCTGGTTCAGGACTGACCTCCTACACCACAGGACCTGGACCAGAACTGACCTCCTACACCACAGGACCTGGACCAGAACTGACCTGCTACACCACAGGACCTGGACCAGAACTGACCTCCTACACCACAGGACCTGGACCAGAACTGACCTCCTACACCACAGGACCTGGACCAGAACTGACCTCCTACACCACAGGACCTGGACCAGAACTGACCTCCTACACCACAGGACCTGGACCAGAACTGACCTGGTTCTCCTGCAGCTAGTGGAGATCCTCACTGCGCTGGACCAGCGGGACCAGAACTGACCTGATCACTGATTAGCTTAGCTTAGCATAGTTGCTGTAATCTGGTGGGTCCAACTAGCACACCTTGGTGAAAATGAACTAATTAACTAGAGATTTTTTCCAGGTAGGTTTCGTGACCTGCACCTTCTGATCGAGTACAAACGAGAAGCTGATTTCACGTCAAAGGACTGACTCAGCAGCACTAGGGGAACTATATGCCGCGGAAGTACAGGTGAATCATAGGCGAAGCACCGCAGATAGTAGCAAAGGCGACACGCATCCCCAACTTCCGCAAACACGGTTGCCACCGGATGCTGCGTCAGTTCTTTGACGTGAAATCAGCTTCTCGTTTGTACTTGATCAGAATGTGCGGGTCACGAAATGTAATTGGAAAAAATCTCGAGTTATTTAGTTCACTTTCACCAAGTGGTGCTAGTTGGAAACACCAGATTACAGCAACTACGCTAAGCTAAGCTAAAGTTAGTGCTGCGAGATTCAGAGAATGACTGGGTCGGTTGGAAAAGGCTTCTGCCCACTTGTCCAAATCAGGGGACTGCACCCGCTCAATTTCACCCACAGGTGGCATCTGCCTTTAAACACAGTTGAGTTTGACATTATTTCGACTTTGTTTGATGCTTTACTGTTTTCATTAGGATTTCTTGTTGTACAGCATTGGGAAACTGGGCTTGTCATAAATCTGCTGTACAAATAAAATGGACTTTGACTCTCCAACAGATTAATTCTGCTGATTCTGGATTTCCCATAATGCAGTGGGACGTCCTGTTTCCCTGAACCTTCCCACCATGCACGCCTTATCTTTCAGACCTGTGTCGCTTCTGTTTCTTACTTGTGACTGAGCTCTGAACATCAGCAGCAGCTCCATCCGCTCGTCTCCGGACAGTTTGGAGCGCTCGCAGGGCACTCGGGCCAGCTCTTCCCGGCACTTCAAGGTTTTGTTTTTACAGAACAAATCCACCACCAGGTTGTCATCCAGACCACTGATGGCGCACTCGTAAAAGGTCCCGTTGAGCAGGGCCACAGAGAGCCACATCACAGGGGCCACACAGGCCCCAGAGAAGATGCTGACCACCACCCTGAAGCAGCCGCAGCAGTTCCCTCGAGGACAAAGCTTCATGGGATCCAGGCAGCAGCCGGTGTACAGCCTCCACAGCCTGGTGCTCAGGAACAGGCTCAGGACCAGCAGAACTGCAGCCGGACCCAGCAGGAAAGTCAGTCCATATGCAAAGTTCTGATCGTGGTTGCATGGACACTGAAAGGAGACCATGGAGAAAATCCTCTCCCCTCCTATGGTCAGCAGTGCCATGAAGCTGTAACCGATGGTGGCTTTCTGGTTCATGAAAAACTGCAGAACAGTCTGGAAGTTATCCATGTTGTCCGTCCAGAGATCCAAACACTTTCCAGAAAGAAACCAACACAAGAGAAGAGAGTCTGCGGTGATTCCCCGTCTGCTGTTTGTCCCACCAAACTCATCCGAGCCGCTCCCTGAGATCGCGCCGAGCCCCTCCTCGTTGATGTTTGCCTTCAGGCTCCTCCTTCAGCCAATGAGACGCTCCTTCCTGCTCTCATTTCTCAGCCCGTCACTGAAACGTCTGCTGTCATCAGATAAAAACTTACAGCTCAAAGAGTGGTGATTATCCGCCTGACTTAATCCAGAAAGACTTCATGTCGGAGAAACAGCAGAAAATCTCTCCTCGTGTTTGTGTTGCTTGTCTGTCTTTGTGCAAACACGCCTGTTTGTCAGTGCAAAACATGACAAAACATGCTGAACATGCCACTCTAAAAGAGTGTGTGGGGGAAGTGCTTAGATCCTCTTTATGGTTTTTCTTTTCCAGTCCCACAGGAATGACCAGTCTGTGGTTCGGATCACATCCTCTTTACAAGTGGAACAGAGCATTATCTGACTTCATCTGTTTCATCTTCATGCACTCAGCTCTCGGAGGAAATGAGCTGAGGTTTGTTAGCAAATACATTTACATCTCTTACCCTCGTGCATGGTGTGGAAGCTCGTGAAAAAGAAACTTTCCAGCAGAGCTCAGGAAGTGGTTAACCTTTACACCCTCAGAATGAACTGAGACATCATGTTGAAACTCAGACCGAGTGTTGGGTGTTTATATCACACACATGCTGCTCTGCAGTCTGTAAGCCAGTTCTTCAAAGATTTAATCCAGATAAAAGCGATCTGGATCTGGGAATCCCTTTTTACTCTCCAGGATCACGTCATCCGTCTTACTTTTATCTTGGTTTTTTAAAGCAGAATTGGATTTTTCTGATCCAGATTCAGACTTTCCACACTGCAAAAACTCAAATCTTACCAAGTATATTTTTCCAATTTCTAGCCAAAATACCGTATATCATCACACTCAAAATAAGAGAAAATTACCTAAAGAGAGACATTTCAGTGAGATATGAGAACTTGTTTAAAGGCAATTCTTATTACAAGCAAAAAAAGTCTAGACCACACTGAAAATTTTTTTACCACCACCAAGATTTTTTTTAAATTTTTTGTTGCTTGTAATAAGCAAAAAAAATTCTGCCAATAGAACAAGCAAAACTTTCGAGCAAAATTTTTACCACCAACCATTCTTCAGAAGTTTTTGGTAGACAATGGTTCCATTTACCACAGCAAGTCTTCCAGGTCTGGAGGCAGCAAAACAGCCCCATACCATCACACTACCACCACCACCATATTTTACTGTTGCTATGACGTTCCTTTTCTGAAATGCCGTGTTACTTTTACACCAGATGTAATGGGACCTCCACCTTCCAGAAAGTTCCACTTTTGTCTCGTCAGTCCACAGAGTATTTTCCCAAAAGTCTTGGGGATCATCAAGATGCTTTCTGGCTAAACTGAGACGAGCCTTTATGTTCTTTTTGCTCAGCAGTGGTTTTGGTCTTGGAACTCTGCCATGCAGCCATTTTTGGCCCCCAGTCTCTTTCTGATGGGGGAGTCATGAACACTGACCTTTACTAAGGCAAGTGAGGCCTGCAGTTCTTGGATGTTGTTCTGGGGTCTTTTGTGACCTCTTGGATGAGTCGTCGCTGTGCTCTTGGGGTCATTTTGGTCGGCCGGCCCCTCCTGGGAAGGTTCACCACTGTTCCATGTTTTCACCATTTGTGGATAATGGTTCTCACTGTGGTTCTCTGGAGTCCCAAAGCTTTAGAAATGGCTTTGGAACCTTTTTCAGACTGATAGATCTAAATGACTTTGTTTCTCATTTGTTCCTGAATTTCTTTGGATCACAGCATGTCGTCTAGCTTTGAGGATCTTTTGGTCTACTTAACTTCATCAGGCAGGTCCTATTTAAGTGATTTCTTGATTGAGAACAGGTGTGGCAGTAATCAGACCTGGGTGTGACTAGAGAAATTGAATTCAGCTTTCCAAAGATGATAAACCACAGTTCATTTATGTTTTTACAGAGGGGGGGCAATCACTTTTTTACACAAGGCTGTGGAGGTTTGGATTTTTTTCCCCCTTACTAATAAAAATCTTCATTTAAAAACTGCATTTTGTGTTTACTTGTGTTATCTTTGTCTCACATTTGAATTTGTTTGGTGATCCGAAACATATAAGTGTGACAAACATGCAACTGTATACTCCTAGAAATAAGATCCAGGTTGGAAAAATAGAAAGTTAAACTGCTACAGTCACACCTATCCTGGAAAAGGCCGGTTTGGACCCCACCAATTTCAATGACCTACATCACCAATTTACCTTTTACCTCCCAAATTATGTAAAAATCTGCTGCCTCCCAACTCCATAACTATCTTATCATTAACAGTAAACATGAGCAGTTTCAGTTTTGCTTTCATCGCCTCCACAGCACTGAAACACCACTCCTCAAACTCTCCAATGACCTCCTTGTAGCTTCAGATTCTGGTTTTCTCTCCATTCTCATCCTTCTTGACCTCTCAGCAGCATTTGACAATATTTCTGTCCATATTCTCCTCAACCAACCATCATCTATCGGCATTATCAACACCCCCTTACCCAGTTAACTTCTTATCTATCTGATCGCACACAATTCATTCATCTAAAGTCTCATGAATCCAACTCTTTCCCCGTCTCTGCTGGTTTGCCCCCCGGCTCTGTCCAGGGTCCCTTCAGACTTTTGGTCTGTTTCCTGTTTCTCTTCCTGTCTACAACCTGAGAACCGACCTACCTGAGGTCTGTTTCCCGTCTGCTCAGTCACACATCACCTGCTTGCTTGCTTCCCTTTGTCTCCACAGTGATGGAGGTTTTAGGTGGAGATGGCTTTTTATGAGCATGTAAAAAAAACTAATATGAACATGTGATTGTTTGACTTTAATAAAAAAAAAAATAACAAATGAAATTTCTTTCTCACATTCAGACTAGTTTTACATGTGTTCACAATAGGGGATTATCACGCTTCCGTGTTCCGAACTTCCGGTTTGAAACACTTAAGAGGGCCCACTTCCGGCCCAGTTCAATGTCCCTGCTTTACTTCGTAGATAACGTGAATAAACGCCAACCCTACTGAAATTTTCACGGATTCTAGACTGAAGTGATACTAAGGAAGAAGTGGATCAAAGCGATTCTCCAGAGTGAAGGGCCGAACTATATAATAAAACAACGTAGCATGTTTGTAGCCGGTGGGGCACAACACCGGCATGCTAGCATTAGCCAGCTAGCGTTTACAGATGTGCTTAACTTTTTGCGTCTTAAAACACACATACATCTGGATGTCCCTGTTTCCACTGGAACAACTAGGGACTGCCAAGAAAGGAGACGCCTTCAGATGCTTGTGTGTTTTCAGCCGCACAAAGTTAGGCACGTCATCAAGCTGGCTAATGCTAACCTGCTAACAGTAGTCCGCCAGCTACTACTCTGTTAAACTTTGTTAATCGGATAAACGCCAATGACAAGTTTTCATTCCAGACTGAAGTGATGCTAAGGAAGAAGTGGATCAAAACGACCGATTCGCCGCGGTGAAGGGCCGAACTTTATAATAAAACCAACGACACACGTTTGTTTGTGGCTGGCAGACTGCGCAGTCGTGTTAGCAGGTTAGCATTAGCCAGCTCGATAACGTGCCTAACTTTGTGCGGCTGAAAACACACAAGCATCTGAAAGCGTCTCCTTTCTTGGCAGTCCCCAGTTGTTCCACTGAAAACGGGGTGGTACAGACCCGATTTTCAGATGTTTGTGTGTTTTAAGACGCACAATGTTAAGCACGTCAGTAAACGCTAGCTGGCTAATGCTAGCATGCTGTGTAGTGCCGGTGTTGTGCCCCACCGGCGACAAACAAACATGTGTTTTATTATAAAGTTCGTCCCTTCACCGCGGCGAATCTATCGCTTTGATCCACTTCTTCCTTAGTAACACTTCAGTCTAGAATGAAAACTTGAGTATGTTTGTAGTTTATCCGATTTAAACAGTATAACAGAGCAGGAACGGCTGTTGTTAACATGGCCCGGAAGAGGAAGTGCCCAAAATCCGGGAACTTCCGGTAAGCGTGATAATCCCCTATTAAATGGTCTGTTGAGACCGAAGGACCACCACATGATGATAACATGTTCTCCACAAACCAAGACTTCCAGCATCTCTAGGTACTCCATCACTTTCCCTGCAGTGACACCAAGCCTCCGTCCACGAAATGAAGAACAGCAGGGTTGTCGGTAGATCCAGTTGACCTTACTGATCCCATCCTAAGCCCGTCTGTCTCCTGGCCCTTGTCCACATGCTGGTGCAGAGTGCTGTAGTAGTGGTCTTTTCTGCTGAACTTGTACAGAGCAGAGATCATCTCCCAGTCTTTGTTGGAGGGGGTGGCGATGTCTTCGGGCGGTGTCTTTTGGAAAAAGCTCTTCAGATTCCTGTCGGCGAGGGCCCTGGCATGTTTGGTAGCGTATGAATCCATCAGGTCATTCTCCTCCTCAGTGTAGGCCTTCCAGAACTTCAGCTGCTGGTAGCTGATGGGGGACATGCACCGAGCCATGCAGATCAGCAGCAGGTTGGACAACATGATGGCGGAGATGAGGAGCCAACCTAGAATCTGTGGTCACCACAAACACACAGCAAGTTTACATCAACATCAGCTCAAAAATCAGTCACTCATCCATCGTATACAGTATACCTCACACTTCCAGCCTGGCTCATGCCGTATGTGGGCATATTTCCTCAGCACTGCTATCTGCCACTGATTACCTTGAATCTGCTTCACCGGTTCCCCTCCCTTAAGCAGCAGTGGCAGCCTCAGTCCTCCACCAGACTGTCTGCAAACCCCCAATAATGCCCCTTTTCCACCATCCCTTTTCTGCTCAACTCACCTCACCTCTCCTCGGTTATTGGGCTTTTCCACTGGGGGTTTTCCGAGCTGAGGTGATACAGTTTCTGTACCTCCTCTGGCAAGGTTCTGAGCGTGCTGAAGCGAGCTATGTCTGACGTCATTTCACTGCATGCCACCTATTGGCCAAGGGGTTAGCCAATCAGATATCAGGGTCAGAGAGTGACATCATTAAATGAGCGACAGTCCACACTCCCCTACCAGTAAGCGGCGGTAACGCAACTCATTAATTGTCAGCCAGCCGCTGGTAAAAACAGCAACTGAGGAAGAAGACGAGAAGAAGTAATCCGGGAGGTGAGTCCAGGTGAGTCCAGTCAGCACAGTTTAATCATCGTGCTGATTGGACTCACCTGGTTCAGTGGCTGAGCAGAACAGATACATGACCTGGGAAAGACTTGTTGACTCCACGATTCCCATCTCAACTCAACTTTTATTTATAGAGCCCTTTAAAACAACCACAGTTGGATAAAAGTGCTGTACACAACAAGCACTTTGTTGTGTACAGCACTTTGTCTACCATATACGTCTCCAATCTAGATCCAGGTGTAGAGGCATCAAAGGCATCAGATCTCAGGATCAGGCCCAAAAACCGGTCAGATCAGAAAAAAACAACAAAAAACCCCACAACAAAGTCACTTATTGGGGTTTTGCAGACAGTCTGGTGGACCTATTTAGCTTTATCATATTTATTTTATTATTAATATTTTATGATTTAATTCTTTTTCTTTTTCATATATGAATTGTAAACTTCAAATCTAGTGGTAAGTCAACAAGAGCCTGTACTAGAGGCGACTGTGTTGTACACACAGCATCTAGCCGACAGGTGCTATCAGTTAAAGGTGGAAGTTTAGAAGCGCATCCCAGCAGATATGAGAGACTCGGCCACTTTTACAACATTTAAATGTAAATTTACAGTGGGTACGGAAAGTATTCAGACCCCTTTAAACTTTTCACACTTTGTTTCATTGCAGCCATTTGCCAAAATCAAAGAAGTTCATTTTATTCCTCATTAATGTCACTCAGCGCCCCATCCTGACAGAAAAAGAACAGAGATGTAGAAATTTTTGCAAATTTATAAAAACAAAAAAAAACCTGTAACATCACATGGTCATAAGTATTCAATACTTTGCTCAGTACTGAGTAGAAGTACTTCTGAGCTGCTACAGCCATGAGTCTTCTTGGGAATGATGCAACACGTGTTCACACCTGGATTTGGGATCTTCTGGTTCTTCTTGCAGATCCTCTCCAGTTCTGTCAGGTTGGATGGTGAACGGTGGTGTTCAGACATTTTCAGGTCTCTCAGAGATGCTCAGTTGGGTTTAAGTCAGGGTTCTGGCTGGGCCAGTCCAGAATGGTCCAGAGTGGTTCTGATCCACTCCTTTGTTATTTCAGCTGTGTGTGAGGGTCATTGTCTTGTTGGAAGGTGAACCTTCGGCCCAGTCTGAGCTCCTGAACTCTGGAAGAGCTTTTCTTCCAGGATCTCTGTACTTGGCCGCATTCATCTTTCCTTCAACTGCAACCAGTCGTCCTGTCCCTGCAGCTGAAAAACACCCCCATAGCATGATGCTACCACCACCGTGCTTCACTGTTGGGATGGTATTGGGCAGGTGATGAGCAGTGCCTGCTTTTCTCCACACATACCGCTTAGAATTAACTCCAAAAAGTTCAATCTTGGTCTCATCAGACCAGAGGATCTTATTTCTCTCAGTCTGGGAGTCCTTCATGTGTTTTTGGCAAACTCTATGTGGCTTTCATATGTCTGCACTGAGGAGAGGCTTCCATCGGGCCACTCTGCCATAAAGCCCCGACTGGTGGAGGCTGCAGTGATACTGACTTTGTGGAACTTTCTCCATCTCCCTACTGCATCTCTGGAGCTCAGCCACAGTGATCTTTGGCTTCTTCTTTACTCTCTCACCAAGGCTCTTCTCCCACCATTGCTCAGTTTGGCTGGACGGCCGGGTCTAGGAAGAGTTCTGGTCGTCCCAAACTTCTTCCATGTAAGGACTATGGAGGCCACCGTGCTCTTAGGAACCTTTAGTGCTGCAGAAACTCTTTTGTAACCTTGTCCAGATCTGTGCCTCACCACAATTCTGTCTCTGAGCTCCTTGGACAGTTCCTTCCACCTCATGATCCTCATTTGCTCTGACATGCACTGTGAGCTGGAAGCTCTTATATAGACAGGTGTGTGTCTTTCCAATCAAGTCCAATCAGTTTAATTAAACACAGCTGGACTCCAATGAAGAAGTAGAACCATCTCAAGGAGGATCAGAAGAAATGGACAGAATATGAGTTAAATATGAGTGTCAGTGCAAAGAGTCTGAATACTTATGACCATGTGATATTTCAGTTTTTCTTTGCTAATAAATTTGCAAAAATTTCTACATTTCTGTTTTTTTCTGTCAGGATGGGGTGCTGAGTGACATTAATGAGAAATTAAATTAACTTTTTTGATTTTAGTGAAAACTTTCAGGGGTCTGAATACTTTCTGTACCCACTGTAAATGCTGGCTAAATAGACATCAGTTATGTTACCACTGATGACAGTTTTCTTCTTGTGTCTCAAATGTCAGCCTGTGTTAATTTGTGCTTTCTTTATCTGTCAACAGTGTTTTATTTCAACTTTGCTATTGTCTAAATCTGGCATATTTACATTTTATGTTCATTAATGTGCATTGTCACTTTTAAATAAATAAAGGCAAATAATACACTGACTCAAAAGTTTATTTTTCATCTGCACCAATATGTATTTCATGTGCTCCTTTAAGAAAAGCCACTGAGCACTTTTACTGTTTTAATGATTTCATTATCTTTTATGTGAAATTGACAATATTTTGTAATTCATTTCAAATCAAGTTTGGTGAATAAATTCAGTCTTCAGTGACACATGTTGCATCATGGTGGAAAATTTATTGCAACATACTGATTTATTGCAGAATCACTGTTCTGTGATTGTAGGCTACATATTGTGACAGTATGATATGGCGAGGTAGGCTAAAGTGATACCCACCCCTGCTGTAAATGTCTGGGAAGTGAGGAGACCAGGTGCTGGAGTTTAAAATAATTTCATATATTATGACATGTATAATATACATTTATCATTTTAATATTTTAAATTAGTATCTAATGTATTTTAATATATTATGTGTGAGTTTGGAAATAATTCCATTTTTAAATCCAGTAGCCATCCTGCTGGGAGTAGATGCTGCTCACCATCACACAGGAAAGTTACATGTAGAAATATGAGTAATTTCATACATTGTTGGAGCTGAATTCAGAGCTGTGTTTCTGTTGGGGTGATGTTGTAGATACACACCCCTGCAAAGTTCCAGATAACTGATAATTAAACTTTGCATGCCTTCATCTCCAACAGAATTCTGAGAACAAGATGATTAAACTTCCAGGAAATAAAAAATGAGAGGTGGAAGACGACTGTACATCATTCACTGTCACTGTCCCGCCTCCTTCCATCCTCATCATCATGATAAACAGCGAGGCTGCTGCCAGCTCCCATCACACCTTTCTGCTCTGGTTTCTACCTCATGACACGTTTTCTTCCTACAGAAAGTGATTCAAACAGTTTCCATTCAGATGAGCTGCAGTCAGATTCAGAAACATCATTAAGCACGGTGCAATCATGCGCACTTTGACCCGTTCATTAAAAGGAATAAGACAGCATTCAGATAATCACCAACAACCAATGTCAGTGAGGGAACTGCACATTTAACGGTAATAGAATGAAATACGAACAGGCATTATTAGAAGTTACTTAGGAATAATGGCAGTCTGCTGGTTTCTTGGACATTTCAGGGTTCACTGCTCATCAGAAAGTTTCAGGAAGAACTTTGTTAATTTCTCCTCATGCACTCTAAACCCGGATAAGTTGAGATTGTTTAAAAAATTTGACGAAACTGGTTGCCCTAAAAATTTTAAGTAATGCATGATAAAAAGCTTTTTTGTATTTCACTTCAACTTTTATGTTCAGTGTAGTAGGAAAATTAAGTTTTCATTAATGGGAGTGACTAAGTAGAATTAACTGGAACGGTTTCAGTTTAACTTCTTTTGAACATCTGACAAAGCTGTAAGCAGGGCCATTGCAACAAGCCAAGCAAACCAAGCAATTGCCTGGGGCCCCAAGCTGGACTGGGGCCCCAAGACCGGGGCCCCAGTCCAGCCGGGTAACACTCAAGCAGTTACAGAGACCCCAAGCAGCTTCCAAACCACTTTTCTTTCTTATTTTAGACACTAGCGACACTATACTGTTGGAATTTTTAAGATTGGACGTGCAGAAGTTGAAAATCCCACTTTAAGCTTTTCTCGCTGAGATATTGCGATTGGGGAAAGAAAACTTCTGCTTCACAAGGGAGACCCAAAACTGCTTCCAAACAATATTACTTTCTTATTTTAGTCACAAACTTCCTCATACAGTTGGAATTTATAAGATTGGACATGCAGAGGTTGAAAATCCCATTTTTAAGCTTTTCTTGTTGAGATATTGCGATCCACCTGCGACTGACAGTAGTTAGCCAGCGGTGGAGGGTCAATGATGGGGCCCATTTGCATTTGGACACGTGTCCATTCCCATTACATGGTTTCCATCAGAGTTTGTTCCCCTTGCTATGACCGACCATTTATTAAAAAGCAATCCTATAATTTTTTTATTACGGTATGGGGGTGGTTGCGTCCTTTTTTTTTTCAAATTTTTAAAATGTAAAAAATACTATGTTTGCAGCATTCTTTTTTGGGGGGGGGGGTGCGGGGGGCCTTTTAAGTCCATTTTGCTTGGGGCCCCATAATTCCTTGAAACGGCCCTGGCTGTAAGTGAATGAAGTTGTAGAGGAAACTGAAGTGATTATTTTCACACAAACTACTTTTTGAAGGACTATGTTAATATATTCTTTTAAGTAAATGATAACCTTGTTAGTTCTTACTTAGAGCTATTAGTGGTTGGGTTTTAGCTGAATGTCAGACCACAGATGTTTCTGTGACAGTGCAGCAGCTGCTGGATAGTAGCTACAGGAGTAAAGAAACAAGTTGAGAGCAGTCACAAGACACTATAAACATTGTTTGTAAATCCCTTATTTGTGAATTTTCTCTAATTTGTTGTTAAAAGAAGTGAACTGCATTGTGGGAAACCTGCTCCCTCATATCATTAATTTCACTGGAGTCAAGTTAAAATTGCTATTTCATTTAACTTAAAAGTTGAAGTGAAATACAGATTAGTATTGGTAAAAACGAAGTTAAAATTAAGTTATATCTACTAAATATATTCTATTAAAACCAATTATACATTTATATTTTGTGTGGTCATGACCAAAACTTAGACATTTGTGTCCATCAAACTTAAGATTATTTATACATGTAACTTTTTCTGCAAATTAGGGGAGTGCACTCAGTATTTCTTAGTAATGATCGCAAACTAAAAAAAAAATCAAATTGTTTCAGTAAATCAAAAATCCGGGCTAAGAGAGTTTTCACCAAACACACCGCCACAGTGGCGCACATCGGCGCGCTCCTTACCTGAGAGTGCGCTCTCAGTGTGCGCAGAACCTCCTCTTTCTCTCTCGGGACGCTTTTCTCGCAGGGCAACCTGACCAGCTCGTGCGTACACTGCTCCTCGGTGAGCCGTCCTTGGCACACGTGCATGCTGTAAGCGCTCATGTTGGCGCCGGTCATGGCGCACTCATAATAGTTTCCGTTAAGCAGCGCAACTGCGATCCAGCTGCTCGGCGCAACCAGTGCGGCGGCGGTGATCTGGAACAGCGCCAGGCCGGTGGCCACCAGGTGCTTGCAGCGGCACAGCTTCCCCCTGCGGTGCCACACACCCGTTATCAGCTTCCACGTCCTCTGGCTCAGGATGTAGCCCAGCAGCAGCAGCGCCAGCGCCGGCACGAGCAGGAACACCAGGCCGTAGAAGAAGTTCAGCTCGTTGCAGGGACACTTGAAGGCCACCGAGGAGAAGATCTGCTCCCCTCCAGCTGTCAGCAGAGCCACCAGCCCGAATCCGAGGCTGCCCTGTTTGTTGGCGATGTTCAGAACCGTCTTGAACTTGTCCATGACTGCTGGCTGGCTGCTGATGACGCGGTTTCACTTCCACCCGACACCTCTCACTTCCCCCCCAACTGCAACATCTGAGCTGTCACTCATACGTCTGCGCTGTGTGGACAGTAAACAAGGACTCAGTTTACACCTGATATTTGATGCGTGTGCACGCGCCTCTACAGTCACCATTACTGATCAGATGTTAGAGTTCGCTAAGAAAAGACACAACAGCTCTCCAAGAAGCAAGTCAGGTAGGGATGGATGGATGGATGGATGGATGAAAGGATGGATGGATGGATGGATGGATGGATGGATGGATGGATGGATGGAGGGAGGGGGGGGGGGGGGGGAGGGAGGGAGGGATGGATGGAAGGATGGATGGATGATGCATGGATGGATGGATGGATGAAAAAATGGATGAATGGATGATGCATGAATGGATGGATGATGCATGGATGGAAGATTGGATGGATGGAAGGATGGATGGGTGGAGGGAGGGAGGGAGGGAGGGAGGGAGGGATGATGCATGGATGGATGGAGGGATGGATGGAGGGAGGGAGGGAGGGAGGGGAGGGATGATGCATGGATGGATGCATGGATGGATGGAGGGAGGGAGGGAGGGATGGATGGATGGATGGATGAAAAAATGGATGAATGGATGATGCATGAATGGATGGATGGATGATTCATGGATGGATGGATGATGCATGGATGGAAGATTGGATGGATGGAAGGATGGATGGGTGGAGGGAGGGAGGGAGGGAGGGATGATGCATGGATGGATGGATGGATGGATGGAGGGATGGATGGAGGGAGGGAGGGAGGGAGGGGAGGGAGGGATGATGCATGGATGGATGCATGGATGGATGGAGGGAGGGAGGGAGGGAGGGAAGGATGGATAAATGGATGAATGGATGATGCATGAATGGATGGATGGATGATTCATGGATGGATGGATGATGCATGGATGGAAGATTGGATGGATGGAAGGATGGATGGGTGGAGGGAGGGAGGGATGGATGGAGGGAGGGAGGGAGGGATGGATGCATGGATGGATGGATGGATGGATGGATGCATGGATGGATGGATGGATGGAGGGAGGGAGGGAGGGAGGGAGGGATGGATGGAAGGATGGATGGATGATGCATGGATGGATGGATGGATGGATGAAAAAATGGATGAATGGATGATGCATGAATGGATGGATGGATGGATGGATGGATGGATTATTCATGGATGGATGGATGATGCATGGATGGAAGATTGGATGGATGGAAGGATGGATGGGTGGAGGGAGGGGGGAATTGATGAATGGATGATGGACGTAGGGATGGATGGATTGATAGATTGATGGTGGATGAAGTGATAGAGGGAAGGAGGATGGATAGGTGGGTGGATGGATAGGCCTATCTATCTATCTATCTATCTATCTATCTATCTATCTATCTATCTATCTATCTATCGATCTATCGATCTATCTATCTATCTATCTATCTATCTATCTATCTATCTATCTATCTATCTACTCCAGCTTAAAGATGTGATGCAGGAGATAAATAAAACGGTAATGGAAGCTCGCTCTGCACAAATCTTATTTCTCGTAAGACGTAAAATCCAAAAGTCTGCGTTTGGCACCATTGAGGACCTTGTTTCACCCTCGGCTCCTTGTGTACCCGTGTACTTACAGAAGCACAGGAGCATACAAAGATCGAACCTTCACTGTTGCTTTAAACAATGTGATGTCCATTGCGTCCAACTTGTCTTGTGGAGTTGCGCAGGGTTCTGTTCTTGGGCCCCTTTTGTTTCTGCTGTGAAGAAGCCTCTTGTTCCGCTGGCTCATGGTTTTAAAAATATGTCTAACCACTTTTACACAGATGACATTCAGTTATATTTTTCTTTTAATGATTCAGAATTTCATTTTTTATCTGTGCTCTGGCTCTTTTCTAACTACCTTCAAATAAATTAAAGTAAAACAGAAGCGTGACTTAGAGAACCACCTTGGTGTTCTGGGCTCGTCTGTCCAAACCAAAAACTGTAAAAAAAAAAAAAAAATGGACATAGTATCTGGTCACATCTGAAGAGCTAAAAGTGAAGCCAGTTGGGCGTTTCCCACCGCCATCTTGCCATGTTGCGTGTGTCGTCACTCCTGGAAAAATACTAAAATAGACAAAAAAAGGCCAATCTGAGCCGCAGGGCAAATGATTGACAGCCAAGCTAAATGCTAACCGAGCTAATCTGATGTGAACAGGAACGAACGAACATAAATGGTCTAACAGTAAGATGTCACACTCAGACTTGCTGTTAAACAGCCAAAAACTGCCGTTGTGCAACTCTGCTACAGGCTGAGGTCTTCTTGCGTGCTAGTAGGTGGCTAACTATTAGCCTCCACGGATAAAATCAGCACACGGTCCCCCACCTCCAAAATTCCTCCACCTCACAGTTGAGGTGAAGCTCAACTTGACCTGTTAAATCTAAAATTATGTTTTGAACCAGGCCGTAAACATGTTTGTTTCTGCTGTAAATGTGTTTATTTAGGCCGTAAACATGTTTGTTTCTGCTGTAAATGTGTTTATTTAGGCTGTAAACATGTTTGTTTCTGCTGTGAAACATGTTTATTTCTGGCTGTAAACATGTTTGTTTCTGCTGTGAAGTTTGCCTTTTTCTTAAACATATTTTCTTTGGAGATTTGCTCTGTTTTGCAGCCAGCCCCTGGTGGATGAAGAGTGAACTACAGTTTTTAAGGTTACCCCCAGGCTTCACTTTTCTCCAGCAGAATTTGCCCTTTGGCCCAAACCAGCCTTAGAAACTTTGGTGTGGTGTTTCACCAGGCTGCCGTTTGAGGGTCATTCCCGACAGCTGACCAAAAATGGCCTTTATCATTTAAGAACTATCTCAGAAGTCAGGAAAACATTGTTAAGAGCAGATCATTCATGCTTTTACCTTATGTCATATGGATTATTGTAATTCTGTTTTTACTTGTTTTGCCAAACCTATCATGCTGCTTTTTTTCAGGTTCATCCAAATAGTCCACATAACCCCTATTTTATCAAATAGTGAAATTCTGGATTGATTTTTAAATATTTTTTTTTAGTTTCCTGGTATTGCATGGCCAGCCCCCCCGGTATATTCTTGATTTGCTGTGCCCTATCTCAGGGCTCAGGGTGCATCCTTCACTCATCAGGCCAGAGTCTCTTGAATATCCCAAAGACCTGTTTTAAATCCTGGGATGACCTGGCTTTCCAGACTGTAGCCCCTAGACTCTGGAACGACCTACAGTACCCCTGTCCCTCTGTGTGGTTGACTCTGCATGGAGTCTTTCCAGCAACCCCCGTGACCCTGAGCTGGATAAGCGGTGCAGAAAATGACTGACTTACTGACTGATTGTAATTGACTGGATTTTATTATTTATTATTTTTTTACCCTACAATTTTAATGAAGCGATATTAAACCATTACTTCCCTTTTTTTGTACAGTGCTTTGTGATTCTTATCTGAAAAAAGCGCTTTATAAATATATTCTACTTACTATCTATCTTGGAACCCCAGCCAAGGTGTTTAAAAAACGAGTCCATACAAACTGAATCCAGTCGAGTCAATTCAAGCCGAGCAGCCATCAAACGTAAATAAATGCTGGCATCATGTGTCAGCATTTGGACTGGCTATGCCAAGATCACTTATTTGGGATTGATTATTGTGGAGCATGTTGACCATCAGAAGTCACAATTTGTTGATGCGTTGCAGTCACAGTTTAAATTAGTCCTTGATGTCATGCAGCTTGCTGACCATGAAATAATTAAAAAGTGGAATAAGTATAAATGGGTTTTTTTGTGTTTTTTTTTTAACTTACAATAAATGGTTACTTGAATGAATTAATGACACAATTTAGAACATTTGTGTATCTAATTCCAATTTTAATTATTTGATTAAGTTATTGATTGATTAAATATTAAACTGCAATTCTAACAAAACATTTATTTAAATTTGAATATCTAATTTTAATGATACATTTGTGTATTTATTTAATGATATTTTAAATTCCTATTTTAATTAAAAAAATTAAGTTAAATAATTTATTTAATTATGTATTTAATTCCTGTTTTACTGTACATTTAAGTATTTATTTAATTAAGGACACATTAAAAATATTATTAAATTATGTATTTGATAATTTTATTTTGGCACTTTTGGTCCTCCATATTTTCATATGTGTGTTAAAGTTGTATGTAGTTCTATTCATAGATAACTGAAGAGCCTCTATGGTCTCTGTGGTTCACAGACAACTGCTAATAAAACTTGTGGAGGGAAAGCGGGTCCTCCGCGCATGCGCAGCCTGAACGTGGCCGCGGCTCCGCTCTGATAGGGGGCGCTGTTGTTCCGCAGTTCGTTGCTTTTAGCTCGTCTTTGAAGGCTGAAGAAGTCTGCTGGAGCGGAGCATACAGCTCAGTTAGCCATCTTGCGTGTGAAATTGTGGATATCACGGGTTTTCCTGGATTTTGGACTCTTCGCCGACCACAGTGGTTTAATCTGGTCGTATTTAACAGACACTGCGGGGTTCTGGATTGTTCCTGAAGGCTCAGATATGGCGGAAAATGCTGGTGAGTTGTCAGTTAGTGCTAGCTGCGGAGCTAGCTGCGAGACTGCGAGCTAGCTCCAAAATGCACTTGGTTGAGTTTGTTCAATGAAAACCTGGAGCAGTTCGGTTAAGGGTCTCTGTCAGACTGTCCGGTAGATCTGGTCTGAGACCAGAGTGGGTTCCGGATCCATGATCCAGCTGGAGGTTGTGAGGCGGCTTTAAACTTCGCAGCTAGCAGAGATCCTCACCGGCTCCTGTAGCTCAGATGATCTCATCAGAGTCTCACCTGGACCAGTTCTGGACCCAGCCTGCAGCTGGTTCCGTTTAGTGTCAGAATCCTGTCATCTATAGTTTCATCCCTCCATCATCCGGCCTCCTGTCATCTATAGTTTCATCCCTCCATCATCCGGCCTCCTGTCATCTATAGTTTCATCCCTCCATCATTCGGCCTCCTGTCATCTATAGTTTCATCCCTCCATCATCCGGCCTCCTGTCATCTATAGTTTCATCCCTCCATCTGTCAGCCTCCTGTCGTCTGTAGTTTCATCCCTCCATCATCCGGCCTCCTGTCATCTATAGTTTCATCCCTCCATCACTGGCCTCCTGTCATCTATAGTTTCATCCCTCCATCATCCGGCCTCCTGTCACCTATAGTTCCATCCCTCCATCACTGGCCTCCTGTCATCTATAGTTTCATCCCTCCATCATCCGGCCTCCTGTCATCTATAGTTTCATCCCTCCATCATTCGGCCTCCTGTCGTCTGTAGTTCCATCCCCCATCTGTCAGCCTCCTGTCATCTATAGTTTCATCCCTCCATCATTCCCTCCTGTCGTCCGTAGTTCCATCCCTCTGTCATTCTCCTGTCGTCCGTAGTTCCATCCCTCTGTCATTCTCCTGTCGTCCGTAGTTCCATCCCTCCATCCTGTCAGCCTCCTGTCATCTATAGTTCCATCCCTCCATCTGTCAGCCTCCTGTCATCTATAGTTTCATCCCTCCATCATTCGGCCTCCTGTCGTCCGTAGTTCCATCCCTCTGTCATTCTCCTGTCGTCCGTAGTTCCATCCCTCTGTCATTCTCCTGTCGTCCGTAGTTCCATCCCTCTATCATTCTCCTGTCGTCCGTAGTTCCTTCCCTCCGTCATTCTCCTGTGGTCCGTAGTTCCATCCCTCTGTCATTCTCCTGTCGTCCGTAGTTCCATCCCTCTGTCATTCTCCTGTCGTCCGTAGTTCCATCCCTCCGTCATTCTCCTGTCGTCCGTAGTTCCATCCCTCCGTCATTCTCCTGTCGTCCGTAGTTCCATCCCTCTGTCATTCTCCTGTCGTCCGTAGTTCCATCCCTCCATCATTCTCCTGTCGTCCGTAGTTCCATCCCTCTGTCATTCTCCTGTCGTCCGTAGTTCCATCCCTCTGTCATTCTCCTGTCGTCCGTAGTTCCATCCCTCCATCCTGGCTGTAGTTGGTGATTTTCCTTCATGAACAGGTGGAACCAGCTCAGATGTGTTCCAGGACTCAGATGGGGGCGGAGCCTGACTGGTGTCCAGTTTTCATTCTCCTTGGATCTGATTGGACGTCAGAGTTGTGAGAAGTGACATCATTTCTCTGTTTTACTGTGATCAGAAGCAAACGAGACGAAGCACGACGGCTCGGCGTCCAGCGGGGTGACGGACCAGGAGAAGGAGACGGCCGCCTGCGCACACCAAGCTTTCTCTGTAAGTACCTCACATCCTCACGGACTGTTGGGTCCAGGTCCGGGTTCTGGTCCCGGTCCTTCTGAGCTGCAGGTCTCAGGCATGTCGCTTTGTGTTCCTCCAGGCTGGGAAGTACGACGAGTCCCTGAAGCATCTGGACACCCTGCAGGAACTCAACAAAGAAGACTACAAGATCGCCATGAACAAAGCCGTGGTTGAGTTTTATAAGAGCGGTCAGAGCACCACGGGGACGCTGAAGCAGACCCTGATGGTGCTGAAGAACCGGGTAAGTCCGGATGTTCCTGACCGTCCGCCCCAGCGTGGCGCTGCCGTGGTCCTGAACGCCTCTGTGTTTCAGCTCCACACATCAGCAGAGGACGCGGACGGCCTGGACGACGTGGAGAACAGTCTGCTGTACTACAACCAGGCCATCATCCACTACCACATGAGGCAGTACTCCGAGGCCATCTCCATCGGGGAGAAGCTCTACCAGTTCCTGGAGCCGTTCGGTATGTTTATGGAACCCACTGCTGGTTTCTCCTGTAGATTTCATGAGTTTATTATTCTGCAAAGACAAGAATACAGTGAAAGTGATGTTGCGTTGAAGCCAGCATGTGTCAGTCCATCAGCAAAGGTTTGCATCATTCAAACATGACAGTAACTTTTAAACAAAAATAAGCATAAAAACGGAGACATTTTACTGTCTGATGGAAAATCTTCTCTGATTGTGAGTCTGATGCAGCAACACATCTGTAAAAAGTTTGAACATGAGCAAAAACGGCTGGAAAAGTAACAACTGGAGGAACATTTGTCAGCTAACTGGTTTAACTGGGAACAGGTCAGTAACATGACTGGGTATAAAAGGAGCATTTCAGAGTCTCAGGTAGAAAGATGGACAGAGGTTCACCAATCTGAGACAAACCGGCTCTAAAAGTTCTGGAACAAGTTCAGAAAACTGTTCCTCATACTCTGAAGATCCTCCATCTACAGTGTAGAACATCATCTGAAGATGGAGAGAATCCGGAGGAATCTCTGTGTGCAGGGGACAAGGATGCATGCTGGTGGTGTTCTGCAGTAAAAGCAGACGTGATTCTTTACTGGAAACCACTGCATGAACTCGGGAATTATCTCACTTCCAGATGTGATGATGCACGACAGTGAATATCACCCTGGAACTACTTTTTACAGACGTGTTACTACACGATGGTAAAATCACCCTGGAACTACTTTTTACAGACGTGTTACTACACGATGATAAAAATCACCCTGGAACTACTTTTTACAGACGTGTTACTACACGATGGTAAACATCACCCTGGAACTACTTTTTACAGACGTGTTACTACACGATGGTAAACATCACCCTGGAACTACTTTTTACAGACGTGTTACTACACGATGGTAAAATCACCCTGGAACTACTTTTTACAGACGTGTTACTACACGATGGTAAAAATCACCCTGGAACTACTTTTTACAGACGTGTTACTACACGATGGTAAAATCACCCTGGAACTACTTTTTACAGACGTGTTACTACACGACGGTAAACATCACCCTGGAACTACTTTTTACAGACGTGTTACTACACGATGGTAAAATCAGCCTGGAACTACTTTTTACAGACGTGTTACTACACGATGGTAAAATCAGCCTGGAACTACTTTTACAGACGTGTTACTACACAATGATAAAAATCACCCTGGAACTACTTTTTACAGACGTATTACTACACAATGATAAAAATCACCCTGGAACTACTTTTTACAGACGTATTACTACACAATGATAAAAATCACCCTGGAACTACTTTTTACAGACGTGTTACTACACGATGGTAAACATCACCCTGGAACTACTTTTACAGACGTGTTACTACACGATGGTAAACATCACCCTGGAACTACTTTTTACAGACGTGTTACTACACGATGGTAAACATCACCCTGGAACTACTTTTTACAGACGTGTTACTACACGATGGTAAAATCACCCTGGAACTACTTTCTACAGACGTGTTACTACACGATGATAAAAATCACCCTGGAACTACTTTCTACAGACGTGTTATTGTCTTTAGAGTCACAATCGGTGAATATTTCCATCAAATATAAAAATGTTTTTCATCACCTGAAATGTTCACGTCCTACTGGGAATGATGAGGATGAGGAACTGGTGACAGCTCTGCGTCTTCACCTGATGGTGTACGTGTGTGTGTGTGTGTGTGTAGTACACACATTGCAGTGTGTTTGTCGTGGAGTCATTGTGTTATTTGTCCTAGAAGAGAAGTTTGCTCAGGCCGTGTGCTTCCTGCTGGTGGATCTTTACCTGCTCACCTTCCAGCCTGAGAAAGCTCTCCACCTGCTGGCCGTGCTGGACAAACTCGCCGTGCAAGGAGGCAACAAGAACGGCAAAGCAGAGGTACGAACCGCGGCCGTCGCAATCCGACGCGTCGACAGCTGCGAGGATGTTTACGGTCGATGCTGTTTGTTTCCAGAGCAACAGTTCAAACAAAGACGCAGCCAATCAGAGGGCAGAGTTTGCAGCCATGATTGAAGCAGCGAAATCTAAAATGCACCAGGTGAGAGTCGCGCGTCTGACATCACTTCCTGTCCGTCTGCCTGCTCTGACCTCTCGTTTGTGCTGCAGTACAAAGTCAGAGCCTACATCCAGATGAAGTCGTCCAAGGCTTGTAAGAGGGAGATCAAGTCGGTGATGAACACAGCTGGAAACGTGAGACAACTTCTAACACACACACACACGTAAACACCCAGAACAAACAGATGTTCATCCTGGAGCTGGATAACGCAAAAAGTGTTCGTTCAGCCACTGATTGTGCAGTTCTGCAACTTAGAAGGATGAAATGTCTGTAATTTCCACCATAGCGACACTTTAATATGAAAGAGAGAATGAGAAAAAAATCCAGGAAGTCACATTGTTGGATTTTTAAAGGATTTATTTGTAAATTATGGTGGAAAATAAGCATTTGGTCAGTAACAAAAGTTCAGCTTAATACTTTGTAACATGACCTTCGTTGTCAATGACAGAGGTCAAAGGTTTCCTGTAAAGGCTACAGTATACTTCTCCGACTGCGTAACAATAGGGGATTATCACACTTACCGGAAGTTCCCGGATTTTGGCACTTCCTCTTCCGGGCCATGTTAACGACAGCCGTTTCTGCTCTGTTATACTGTTTAAATCGGATAAACTCCAAACATACTTAAGTTTTCATTCCAGACCGACGTGATACTGGATCAAAAGCTGGATCAAAGCGATCGATTCGCCGCGGTGAAGGGCCGAACTTTATAATAAAACACACGTTTGTTTGTCGCCGGTGGGGCACAACACCGGCACTTCACAGCATGCTAGCATTAGCCAGCTAGCGTTTACTGACGTGCTTAACATTGTGCGTCTTAAAACACACAAACATCTGAAAATCGGGTCTGTACCCCCCCGTTTCCAGTGGAACAACTGGGGACTGCCAAGAAAGGAGACGCTTTCAGATGCTTGTGTGTTTTCAGCCGCACAAAGTTAGGCACGTCATCAAGCTGGCTAATGCTAACCTGCTAACAGTAGTCCGCCAGCTACTACTCTGTTAAACTTTGTTAATCGGATAAACGCCAATGCCAAGTTTTCATTTCAGACTGAAGTGATGCTAAGGAAGAAGTGGGTCAAAACGACCGGTTTGCCGCGGTGAAGGACCGAACTTTATAATAAAACGACACACGTTTGTTTGTGGCCGGCAGACTGCGCAGTCGTGTTAGCAGGTTAGCATTAGCCAGCTCGATAACATGCCTAATTTTTGCGGCTGAAAACACACAAGCATCTGAAAGCGTCTCCTTTCTTGGCAGTCCCCAGTTGTTCCACTGGAAACGGGGGGGTACAGACCCGATTTTCAGATGTTTGTGTGTTTTAAGACGCACAATGTTAAGCACGTCAGTAAACGCTAGCTGGCTAATGCTAGCATGCTGTGAAGGGCCGGTGTGTTGTGCCCCACCAGCGACAAACAAACGTGTGTTTTATTATAAAGTTCGGTCCTTCACCGCGGCGAATCCATCGCTTTGATCCACTTCTTCCTCCAGTATCACTTCAGTCTAGAATGAAAACTTTAGTATGTTTGGAGTTTATCCGATTTAAACAGTATAACAGAGCAGGAACGGCTGTCGTTAACATGGCCCGGAAGAGGAAGTGTCCAAAATCCGGGAACTTCCGGTAAGCGTGATAATCCCCGATGGAGACCCCTCCAGCCTTCATAGTTCTGCGTCATGCTGCCGGATACGCAGTGCAATCCCCCGGGTTGTTAATAGGGGTGTGCCAAAATATCGATACACTGAAATATCTCCATATTTTGTGTTGAGATATCATATCGATATTAAAAAACGCTGTATCGATATTTTGTTAACGAAATCTCACGAGATTTTGTAATAGAACAGTGAAATCTCTCGAGATTTCGTTGTTCTATCTGCAGCGGTTCAGCATGTAGAAAAGTCCCCGCATTAGCACTGATATTTATGTGCAGTCTGCAGGTTTAGATTAAACTTTAGACATGTTGAACCTGTCTCAAGAATCACTGTATCGTGATATTATCGATATCGTGGGCAAAATATTGTGATAGTATCGTATCGTGAGGCACCTAGTGATTCCCAGCCCTTGTCGTTAAATAAAACTGACCTACTCATATGATGGCTTCCGAGAGCGAATGACTGTTGTTGTTGCTGCAGCTGAATAACGGAGATACTTTTGATGCAAAATAAAGGCGACGGGGTGATTTTGGTGTTTCCTCACTTCTTCAGCCAAACGTTCTTCGGTTGGACTCATCTCTGCGTCTTCGTAGCTAGCCGTTTTAAAATGGCGCTGCTAGTGTTTACATAGTGGTAGACCAATCACAGCCCTTGCCGTCTCCGTCATCGCATGACCGAGTGACAGACACTTAAAAAATATTTCGTGCAGCCGTAGACAACGTAAAGGGCTCTCCGTAACCTACGTAGAGCACTTTACGGACAACTATAAATTAGGCTTTAATCCTCATTTCCACCCGCAGGTGTGGGTCTGGGTCGGGCCGGATCGGGTGGGTTTTGGTGCGGACGTGTTGATTTCACGTTGCAGCCGTCCCCTTACTCTGGAGGTGGAGTATTAACCGGACAGCGCTGCTACGTGATCGCGTGACATCATCACCGTGCAACAACTTTTAACCAAAGCACCACACATGACGGGAAAAAAAGGAGTCGCCCCCGCTTTGGTTTTACGCCGGGTCACGCGAGAAGTGACGAATTTTTCAATGAATCAACAGATTGTTGTGTTTTAGCTCCACCTCTTTGGTCCGGATCGGTTAGATCGGTACCCCGGCCCGACCCGACCCGCTGGCGGAAACGGGGATTAAGTCTCCACCAGGTCTGGATGTGGGGCTGGTATTCTGGCCCAGTCCTCTGTGCAGATCTCCTCTAGAGCAGTGATGTTTTGGGGCTGTCGCCGGGCAACGTGGACTTTCAACTTCCTCCACAGATTTTCTCCACATTTTCACGCTTGTGCTCTTAAAGGAATAGTTCACCCACAGAATGATGTGCGTTCATTTTCTACTCACCCTCATGCTGACAAGACTCTGGAGCACTTTTTTAATATCTCAAATGCAGCCGGAGATCAGGAAGGCTTCTGGTTTTCCCCCAACTTTCATATAATGGAGTTCACCAGCGACTGACTCAAAAAGTCCATAAAAGTCCACAAAACATGTCAATATTCCTCCATTTTGCTCGTCCAATGTAATCCAAGTGTCCTGAGTGGGTAGCGTCCAGAATTTACTCAAAACAACGTCATTGAGTAGATTTTTATAGCTAAAACAGTCGAACATTGCACTTCCTATTTGCGCGGGAAGCCACAAGCCACAACGTCCAGCGCCTACGCTGCTGATAATGCAAGAGTAGAAGAAGAAATTAGCCGTTTACATTGTGCTAAGAGCGAACGAGCTGCAGACAAACACAAGAGGGGTTGGAAATTGATTTAAAACAAAGAAGGAAGGAAAGGAGGAGAACGAACGCGCGATCTCGTCTGCTGCAGCTTCCGTTGTGTCTTAAACTCACATAAACGTGCAAATAGGAAGTGCAATGTTCTACTGTTTAAGCTATAAAAATCTACTAAATCACGACGTTTCCTGTAAATTCTGGACGCTACCCACTCAGGACACTTGGATTACATTGGACGAGCAGCATGGAGGAATATTGACATGTTTTGTGGACTTTTATGGACCTTTTTGTTTCGAGCGCTGATCACGTCCGTTATATGAAAGTCATCGTGGATAAAGGGGATAATGAAAAGCCTTTCCGGTAGGGCTGGGAAAAAAATCGAAACACTGAAATATCGCAATATTTTCATATGCTGATATCATATTGATATGTAAAAATGTGGTATAGATCTATTTTACTTATGAAATCTTGCAAGATTTCACTGTTATCTTACAAAATCTTGTGAGATTTCGTTGGTAAAATAGATCAATAATGCATTTTTGAATCTCCATATGAAATCTGCATATGAAAATATCGTGATATTCCAGCGTATCGATTTTTTTTTTTTTTTTTTTTTTTTTTCCCCCAGCCCTACTTTCCGGATCTCTGGCTGCATTTGACATATTAAAGTGCTCCAGAGTCTTGCTCAGCATGAGGGTGAGTAGAAAATGAAGGCACATCGTTCTGTGGGTGTACTATTCCTTTAAATTTCATGTGGTACATTTTAAATTATTTTAAGCTTCAACAGATTTCAATCACATAGAAAAATGACAGCGAGAAAAAAACAAACTAAAAAAAAAACGCGTTTTTCCCGACCATTAAATCTTGGCAGAACCTTTTATATCAGCCAATCAGGAAGAGATCAGAGCTTTCAGCCATCACCTGTCGGCCTGTAAACATTTTTAAAGAAAATTTCACACCGGGTACCAATGATAGACGTACAGTCTTTCATACCCTCCAATTAAAGAAGGAAAAAAATCAGCTGTCAGTGAAATAAGATTAAATTACAAAATCATCTATGAAAATCATTTAATGGATTTTAAATTGTGGTTTAAAAGAAATATTAAAAACAAACACTCAAAAAAGTAAACAAGCATGATTGGGCTCTGAAGCTAAAATTCTGTTGAGCAACACTTTTAAGACAATCACTGTAATCAGGTGTTTCCTGTTACGTCCAATCAGACGGCTGCACCTGCTGACAGGTGTTTTGGTCCATGTTCACGGCAAAGATGCTCTAATGTATCACGGACAGTTTTGTTTGTTTGTTTTTTAAGTTTATTATTTCCAACCGCAATTCAAATGTAAGATTTTCTTTCACTAAATTGTAATTTTGTAAATTTTTATTTATTATTAGTTGAGTTTAGCCTTTAATGGGGGGGCATGGATAATTTTGAGCATGATGAAGTCCAGCCTGCACGCTGGTTGTCGTGTGGGACTGATTGTTGGAAACTGCCGTCCTCAGTCTGCACCGTCGCTCTTCCTCAAGAGCAACTTTGAGTATCTGCGAGGAAACTACCGGAAGGCCGTGAAGCTCCTGAACAGCGCCAACATCGCAGAACATCCCGGCCCCATCAAGACAGGTCAGACCCCCCCCCCCCTGGCTCAGCTTTGCTCTGGCTGAGGAGACGTGCTCTAACCCGCCTTGTCTCCCTCAGGTGAATGTGTTCGCTGTATGTTCTGGAACAATCTGGGCTGCATTCACTTTGCCATGGGGAAGCATAACCTCGGCATTTTCTACTTCAAGAAGGCGCTGCAGGAGAACGACCACACGTGCGCACAGCTGGGGGACGGCGGCAGCGGCCAGAGTAGGTTCCTGACCTTCATCCTGCACGGACCTGCTTCAGTTCCTCTGTAATGAGTCCGCTTCTGTTCTTGTCCAGCTAAGAAGTTTGCAGGCATCCCCATGTGTGCGCTGCTGGCCAACAAGCGCTACGAGCTGCTGTATAACTGCGGCATCCAGCTGCTGCACATCGGCCGGCCTCTGGCGGCGTTCGAGTGTCTGATGGAGGCCGTGCAGGTTTACCACTCCAACCCGCGGCTGTGGCTGCGGCTCGCAGAGTGCTGCATCTCCGCCAACAAAGGCGTAGGTTTTCCAGCCAGATACTCGTCCAGCATCCCTCTGCTGGTTTTACGCTCGTCTGTGTTTCTTTGCCGTTCTTCCATATCTGGAAACTGGGTCCTAATAAAGGTCCATGAATGTCTGCTTCATGTTTCCTTTGGTTTCTGTAAATGTGTGTATGAAGGTAGTTGTGTAAGAGTGTGCATGTGTGTGTTCCAGGGTTCGGAGCAGGAAAGCAAAGGTTTACCCTGTAAGAAAGGCATCGTCCAGTCTGTTATCGGACAGGGGTACCATCGGAAGATCGTCCTGGCGTCTCAGTCCGCACAGAACACCGTCTACAGGTCGGTAACCCGTGTTTTTACCTTCTATTGCGGTAGTAAATCATTCATGCTTTTGCTTTTGTGACATAAAATAGGTGAAAAAAATCCATGAAATAACAAACTGCACACAGTCCTCAGTTATTCATACCCTCCAATTAAAGAAGGAAAGAAATCAGCTGTCAGGGAAATAAGATGAAATTGACAAAAGTAAAAATAAACAAAAATCTGTAATAATCATGTCACTGATTTTGAATTGTGGTTTGAAAGAAATATTAAAAACAAACACACACAAAATGAAACAACGGGGCTCCGAAGCTGAAATTTTGTTGAGAAACACTTTGAGGCAGTCAGGTGTTTTCTGTAACGATCAGAAAGACTGTTCATGGGAAAGGTGCTCTAACGTGTCTCAGACCGTTTTATTTATTATTATTATTATTATCATCATCATTATTTCCAGCCACAATTCAAAAACAATATTTTATTTCACTAAATTATAATTTTGTAAATTTTTATTTATCATTAGTTTCTTTACTTTCTTATTATTATTTGAATTACTGTTGTAAATTTTAGCTTTTCTTTAATTGGAGGGTGTGAATATATTTGAGGATGACCCCCCCCCCCCTTCAGCTAAGAACCTTGTAGACAGTCGCAGCAGGAGTCTGTGTGGACAGGTCTCAGGTCTCAACGTCCACCTTGTTGTCTTCAAACCATTTCTGTGTAGCTTTGGATCATCGTCTTGCTGGAAAATAAATCTTTTTCCCAAGCTGTGGTTCTCTAGCACTGTGATTCCTAAACTGGAATTTATTCATTGTAAAAAAAAACAAAACCAAAAATACAGCCTACATTTATCAAATAAATTTGGGGATTTTAGGGCTATCAAAATGTACACATTATTTCAAATTAATCTGTCAAATTTACTCATTGATTTTAAAAATGATTGCATAAATAACCAAGTTATCACTAATGCATATTAAAAATCCAAATTTGGCATTATCTCCGCGAGAGAAGCTGATTTTGGGCACCAAAATCCACCAGAAAACACTGATCCTCCTTATTTAAGAAGTTTCTGATAGTTTTTAGGCCTGCATGTAGAATTTTTATCATTGGACATCCAGAAACAGTTATTGCAGATGCTAAATTAAAAATCCCAATTTTTAAGTAACTGTAAGAAAACATATTTTCTGTCAAATACCCATTTTTACCACTAGATGTCAGTAATTCTTACACACTGTACCTTTTAAGGGTGTGAATATTTATGCAGTCACATATTTTATGTTACATAATTTTATTTATTTGTCATTACTTTGTAAAAATCAGTTTTTAAAACATTTTTTTTAGTCACAAAAGCCAAATTATGTTAAGCATGATTGATTTGCAGAAGCAATAAAAGGGTGAAGCATGTAACATGTTATAGCAGCTGTAGCCATTTTGATTTTACACACACACACACACACACGTCTGAGTGGCCACGCGGCAGTCGGACATGTCCCGTCCTCCGTGAGCTTTCCGACACATTTCCACGCCATCAGTCTGAGATGTGAGGTGTTTGTGTTGCAGTGAGGGTCAGTCAGCAGCCATCCCGGTCGCCAGCATGGAGTTTGCAGCCATCTGTCTGAGGAACGCTCTGCTGCTGCTGCCTGAACACCAGCAGCAGGACTCCAAGACGGAGAACGGGTCCAAGAGCTCCAGCCAGTCGGGAAGCACGGAGAGCGGCAGCGAGAACAGCGACGCCTGCAGGTCAGACCGCAACACCCGAGTCAGCAGGCTGATATTTTAGGCCGATATTTGTGTTTTTTGCTGGTATCGGCATTGTTGCGCGTGTTGGCCGATACCCCCGCTCAACATAATTGACTTTTTTATAAGCATATTTATTACAAGTTTAATGTTTCTATTTAATATTTGTTTAAAAGTGAACTTTCTTTTTTATACATTTATTTGAGGTGCTTTTTTAAAATATTTAAAGAGTATTAAAATTATTTTTCATGATCCCTTCATTATATTAATTTAAGAGTAAAATGCAGTGTCAGCCCCAAATATCGGCAGGTTGTATCGGCTGAGGCTGTTAAGAAAATTTCGGCATCAGTATCAGCCTTAGAAAACCCGTATCGGTCGATCCCTACACTCCATACATCTGTCGTGTGTGTGTGTGTGTGTGTGTTCTGATGGCGTCTGTGTGTGGGTTTACAGCGGGAAAGGTCCGGAAGCTGACAAGTTCCTGTCTGCAGCTCCATCATCTCCGCTCAGGAAGCAGGAGGTGGAAAACCTCAGGTAACCCTCCCTCTGCCGGCCCCCCCCTCTGGGTTGCTTCTGCAGAATTACGTGTGTGTGTGTGTGTGTGGCGTGTTCGCAGACATGCCCTGAGGTGACCCTGATGATCAGCGTGTGCATGTGTGTGACGTGTCCCCTGACGTGTCCCCTGACGTGTCCCCTGACGTGTCCCCTGACGTGTCCCCCGACGTGCAGGTGCTCCATCCTGGCCTGCAGCGCATACGTGGCTCTGGCGCTGGGGGACAACCTCATGGCTCTGAACCACGCGGAGAAGCTGCTCCATCAGACCAAAGTGTCCGGATCCCTGAAGTAGGTCCAGAGTGTGTGACGGTGGTCTGGATGGACCTGAGAGCAGGTGGAAAGGTCCAACGTTCTTCTGTGTGCTCAGGTTCCTGGGTCACCTGTACGCTGCCGAAGCCCTCATCTCATTGGACAGGATCTCCGATGCGATCGCTCACCTCAACCCGGAGAACGTCAGCGACGTGTCGGTGGGAGTCCTGAGCAGCGAACCGGATCAGGGTCTGTGCTTCTTTCTTCAGCTCTCTGGACCACGAACGCTTGTCTGGTTTCTCTAACAGCTGATCTGTTTCTGTCAGCAGGATCTGACAAAGGAGACGAGCCCGTCGAGCCCTGTGAGTCCGAGTTCACACGGTTATTACACGTGATTTAGAGGGACTGAGACATGTTAAAGACGCACCGTGTGTGTGTGTGTGTGTGTGTGTGTGTGTGTGTGTGTGTGTGTGTGTGTGCAGCAGGGAAGAAGACCCCCCTGTGTTACCCCAGCAGCGTGGCGTCAGCTCGGGCCATGATGCTCTTCAACCTGGGCAGCGCCTACTGCTTACGGAGCGAGTACGACAAAGCCCGCAAGTGTCTGCACCAGGTAACCGTGTCATGTGACCGAGACCCGGGTCGGTTTCTGCTCCGGGTTCATGTGGAACCGGATCACAGATCCCGGAGACAGCCGGCAGAATAAATTCCTCCCATCACAGAAACGTCTGAACTCTGCAGCGTGAAGTCACGTCGTCGTCTTATAGAACACGGAGAGAGATCACATGATCAAGTTTCTGTCGCGTGTTTACAGGCTGCTGTCGCGTGTTTACAGGCTGCTGTCACGTGTTTACAGACTGCTGTCGCGTGTTTACAGACTTCTGTCGCGTGTTTACAGGCTGCTGTCGCGTGTTTACAGGCTGCTGTCGCGTGTTTACAGGATGCTGTCGCGTGTTTACAGGCTGCTGTCGCGTGTTTACAGGCTGCTGTCACGTGTTTACAGGCTGCTGTCGCGTGTTTACAGGCTGCTGTCGCGTGTTTACAGGCTGCTGTCGCGTGTTTACAGATTGCTGTCACGTGTTTACAGACTGCTGTCGCATGTTTACAGGCTGCTGTCGTGTGTTTACAGGCTGCTGTCGCGTGTTTACAGGCTGCTGTCGTGTGTTTACAGGCTGCTGTCGCGTGTTTACATGTTGCTGTCGCGTGTTTACAGGCTGCTGTCGCGTGTTTACAGGCTTCTGTCGCGTGTTTACAGGCTGCTGTCGTGTGTTTACAGGCTGCTGTCACGTGTTTACAGACTGCTGTCGCGTGTTTACAGGCTGCTGTCGCGTGTTTACAGGCTGCTGTCACGTGTTTACAGACTGCTGTCGCGTGTTTACAGACTGCTGTCGCGTGTTTACAGACTTCTGTCGCGTGTTTACAGGCTGCTGTCGCGTGTTTACAGGCTGCTGTCGCGTGTTTACAGGATGCTGTCGCGTGTTTACAGGCTGCTGTCGCGTGTTTACAGGCTGCTGTCACGTGTTTACAGGCTGCTGTCGCGTGTTTACAGGCTGCTGTCGCGTGTTTACAGACTGCTGTCACGTGTTTACAGACTGCTGTCGCATGTTTACAGGCTGCTGTCGTGTGTTTACAGGCTGCTGTCGCGTGTTTACAGGCTGCTGTCGTGTGTTTACAGGCTGCTGTCGCTTGTTTACATGTTGCTGTCGCGTGTTTACAGGCTGCTGTCGCGTGTTTACAGGCTGCTGTCGTGTGTTTACAGGCTGCTGTCGTGTGTTTACAGGCTGCTGTCACGTGTTTACAGACTGCTGTCGCGTGTTTACAGGCTGCTGTCGCGTGTTTACAGGCTGCTGTCGCGTGTTTACAGGCTGCGGTCGCGTGTTTACAGACTTCTGTTGCGTGTTTACAGGCTGCTGTCGCGTGTTTAAAGACTTCTGTCGCGTGTTTACAGGCTGCTGTCGCGTGTTTAAAGACTTCTGTCACGTGTTTACAGGCTGCTGTCGCGTGTTTACAGGCTGCTGTCGCGTGTTTAAAGACTTCTGTCACGTGTTTACAGGCTGCTGTCGCGTGTTTACAGGCTGCTGTCGCGTGTTTAAAGACTTCTGTCACGTGTTTACAGGCTGCTGTCACGTGTTTAAAGACTTCTGTCACGTGTTTACAGGCTGCTGTCGCGTGTTTAAAGACTTCTGTCACGTGTTTACAGGCTGCTGTCGCGTGTTTAAAGACTTCTGTCGCGTGTTTACAGGCTGCTGTCGCGTGTTTACAGGCTGCTGTCGCGTGTTTACAGGCTGCTGTCGCGTGTTTAAAGACTTCTGTCACGTGTTTACAGGCTGCTGTCGCGTGTTTACAGGCTGCTGTCGCGTGTTTAAAGACTTCTGTCGCGTGTTTACAGACTTCTGTTGCGTGTTTAGAGGCTGCTGTCGCGTGTTTACATGCTGCTGTCGCGTGTTTACATGCTGCTGTCGCGTGTTTACAGACTTCTGTCGCGTGTTTACAGGCTTCTGTCGCGTGTTTACAGGCTGTTGCGTGTTTACAAGCTGTTGCGTGTTTACAGGCTGCTGCGTGTTTACAGGCTGTTGCATGTTTACAGACTGTTGCGTGTTTACAGACTGTTGCGTGTTTGCAGGCTGCTGCATGTTTACAGGCTCTTGCGTGTTTACAGGCTGTTGCGTGTTTACAGGCTGTTGCGTGTTTGCAGGCTGCTGCGTGTTTGCAGGCTGCTGCATGTTTACAGGCTGTTGCGTGTTTGCAGGCTGTTGCGTGTTTACAGGCTGCTGCGTGTTTACAGGCTGTTGCGTGTTTACAGGCTGTTGCGTGTTTGCAGGCTGCTGCGTGTTTGCAGGCTGCTGCGTGTTTACAGGCTGTTGCGTGTTTACAGGCTGCTGCGTGTTTGCAGGCTGCTGCGTGTTTGCAGGCTGCTGCGTGTTTACAGGCTGTTGCGTGTTTACAGACTGTTGCGTGTTTACAGGCTGTTGCGTGTTTACAGACTGTCGCGTGTTTACAGGCTGTAGGGTGTTTACAGACTGTTGCGTGTTTACAGGCTGTTGCGTGTTTACAGACTGTCGCGTGTTTACAGGCTGTAGGGTGTTTACAGACTGTTGCGTGTTTACAGACTGTTGCGTGTTTGCAGGCTGTTGCGTGTTTGCAGGCTGCTGCGTGTTTACAGGCTGTTGCGTGTTTGCAGGCTGCTGCGTGTTTACAGGCTGTTGCGTGTTTGCAGGCTGCTGCGTGTTTACAGGCTGTTGCGTGTTTGCAGGCTGCCTCCATGCTGAACACTAAGGAGATTCCTCCGGAAGCCATCCTGCTGGGAGTTTACCTGGAGCTGCAGAACGGTGAGTCGTCCGTCCCCTGATGGACACCAGCCGTTTCCATGGAAACATCCGGCTCTCCCTGTGCTTACATCTCTGTCTCGTTGCCTAGGCAACACTGAGCTGGCTCTGCAGATCATCAAACGGAACCAGCTGATGCCCACGGCGCTCCACAAGGTCTCCCCAGAGTCCCGGAAGAAACCCCCCCAGTCTTTCCAGCCCGTTCAGCCCATCCAGCTGCCCTCGTCCTTCACACAAGTCCAACGTAAATGAGCCCCCCCTCCCCTCCCTCCCAACAGACCTGAGGACCCCACACACATCAGAAACTGTATGACCTGCAGCTGTGGGGGCAGGTCTGCGGGGGCCCCTCTGACTGAGACCAGCTGGATTTTTATTTCACTCATGAATTTGTGTCTTCTGAATGGAAGGATGAAAATAAATTTTATTTACTGTACGAAATGCAGAATGTGTGAATGCTCCTTTTAGAAGACACAGCTGCTTCTTCGTGTCCTGGAGATGGACAGAAACCTGTTGACATGG
The DNA here is from genome assembly GCA_023101725.1 of Atherinomorus stipes. Taxonomy (NCBI): domain Eukaryota; kingdom Metazoa; phylum Chordata; class Actinopteri; order Atheriniformes; family Atherinidae; genus Atherinomorus; species Atherinomorus stipes. Next base: position 252,407 of record JALJCO010010548.1, on the reverse strand, counting down.
AGACGAAGCCGTCCACGGTTTGTATAAAACACCCGCGCCGTCTGATGGAACTGGTGTTTCTGGGTTCTGGTCAAACCTGCGTGCAGCCGTCGGATGATTTAGAATCACAACCACACTTCCAGAAAAGTTGGAATGTCGTGAAAATGTGAATAAAAATGCAATGACACATCTCAAACAGCCATTAGAAGACGCCGGACACATTTATCACTAAAATCAGCTAAATTTATAGAACAAACTTTAATTAGTCGATTCTCTTGAATGACTCTTAAATGGACGATGAGAATCGGATCTCAGTTATGAACTGTTCATTTTTTAGGCATACTTTTTTACTGCCATATTGTACATGCTGCCTGCACATGACACGTGTGTGTGTGTGTGTGCATCATGGGAGCCTGATGTCCAAAATGATTTAATATGGGCAGAAAGAAAATCCATAAATTGAGTTCCAAAACGTTTACTATAATTTACAGACGTAGCTCAGGATTATTCTGTTCATATTCTCAGTGTACTTCTGTATTTTTCCTTCATTTTTAAAAAATATCCTGCAGTAGATATTATATAGACACCCTACTTATATTTTTTTCATCATCTTTTTTTTTCTCGTGTAAGTTTCTTTGCGTTAAAATGTCCTTGTGTGAGACATATTTGCATTGAAGTCAGCTGTAGCCAGCTTAGTTTTTGATTTGGTGAGTAAAAATCCAGAATATTGACCTCGCTGTCAAAGCTCGGAGATGTGGAGTCACTTTATAAAATGTTTACAATGAAAACACGATGAATGAAATCACCACCAATAACGCTGAATATTTCCCACCAGCCGAGTTTATATTGATGGAGTATGCAAGTTTAAATTATTCCAATTAAGGATGCACGATATAATCGTCCCCCTGTCGGTATCGGCCCATATCAGCCTTAAAACTGAGTATCAGACATCAGCCACCCCGCCGATATTTAACCGATCAGCCTGCTGTTTCTAAAGTCTAAAAAAAAAAAAAAAAACTAATTCTTCTAAAACTTCTTTTTGACAGACTTTAAAAATTTCTAAAGACTAGGGGTGGGAAAAAATATCAATATTGCGATATTTTCATATGCTGATATCATATTGACATTTAAAAATGCGACATTGATCTATTTTACTACCAAAATCTTGTGATATTTCATAATTTTGCTACAAAATCTTGCAAGAATTCACAAAACTTTAACGATATTTTCATATGCAGATATCATATTGACAATTAAAATTGCGGTATCGATCTATATTACGAACGAAATATCGCGAATTTCATCGTTATGAAATCTCGCAAGAATTTATGAAATATCGCGAGTTTTTAACAGAACGATGAAATCTTGCAAGATTTTGTAAGTAAAATAGATTGATATTTAAAAACATGGTATCAATTTGAAATCGGCATATAAAGATATCACAATATTTCTGTGCATCGATATTTTTTTCCCACCCCTATTTTTAAAATTGTCAAAAATGGATAACAAAATCGCTATTTGCAATGACTGCTTATTTTTTTCAGCTTTAATATAATCGTCCCCCTATCGGTATCGGCCCATATCAGCCTTAAAACTGAGTATCGGACATCAGCCACCCCACCGATATTTAACCGATCAGCCTGCTGTTTCTGAAGTCTAAAAAAAAAAAAAAAAAATTAATTCTTCTAAAACTTCTTTTTGACAGACTTTAAAACTTCTAAAGACTACGGGTGGTAAAAAAATATCAATACACTGAAATATTGCGATATTTTCATATGCTGATATCATACTGACATTTAAAAATGCGACATTGATCTATTTTACTACCAAAATCTTGTGATATTTCATCATTGAGCTACAAAAGAATTCACAAAAATTTAATGATATCATATGCAAATATATTGACAATTAAAACTGCGGTATTGATCTATTTTACTAACGAAATATCGCTAATTTCATTGTTACGAAATCTTGCAAGAATTTGTGAAATATCGCGAGTTTTTAACAGAACGATGAAATCTTGCAAGATTTTGTAAGTAAAATAGATTGATATTTAAAAACATGGTATCAATTTGATATCTGCATTATAAAAATATATAATATATAAAAAAAATAAAAAATATATAAAAATACAATATTTCTGTGCATCAATATTTTTTCCCACCCCTATTTTTCAACTTGTCAGAAACAGATAACAAAACTGTTATTTGCAATGACTGCTTATTTTTTTCAGCTTTAATATCGGTATCGGTTATCGGCCACGAGTTTTAAAATATGGGATATTGGCCAAAATTCCAATATAGTGCATCCCTAATTCCAATCCAAATCTTGCCTTATAATAATTATTTACTTAAGTTAGTGACCGTTTCAATTTATAATTTTAAAAAAATAATGACCAACAAAATAAAAACATGCCAGTCTTTTCAATGTTTCTTTAGAAGGAATGGCTCCTCGAGATCCAGCTCCCCTACAAAGAACCATAACCATTTTCTTAAGACAGTTCTTTTAGGATGTTCTGTGTGAACAGTTCATACATGGTCATGTGTAAGTAACCAAATATTCCGTTTTGTTTTTTCTCAGGGAGAAGAAAATCCAGGTGGTTCTAGGATATAACGCACATATCCTACTAGTTTTGTTTGAACAACTGTCATTAAGTTTGACTTAGTTTTGCACAAGGAATCAATATTACATAATTTGACCATTTTCAGCTTTAATAATTGGTATCGGTTATCAGCCACGTGAGTTTTAAAATATCAGATCGGCCAAAATTCCAATATCGTGCACTGCAGCTGCAGTGTGAACACGACCAAACCAGCGTAGGAGTGAAGAACATCCGAACCAGCAGGACACATGATCAGTCTTTATTAAATTATCACATTTATTCACATTCAGAGAAAATCGGCTTCATCTTCCTCGTCCTTGTTGTCAGCTCTGATGAAACCGTGGCTGCATCCAGGACCGTTAACCGAGTCTGCTAAGCAGGAGCTTCGTGTTCATGTGGCTTCAGTTTGCAGATGGCGCAGAGGTGGACGGAGGTGTGGAGGGCCCTCCTCTGCTCTGATTGGTTGTTGGAGGAACAATCTTTTGGGTTAAATATTGTTTAAACCTGGTGGGTTTGCTTTGGTTCCTGCTTTTTCAGGCCTGTGGAGGACAAAAAGTCCTCTCCCGTAACTGCTATGAAAAAAATACTTTTTTAATCCATTTTTTTCTTTTCTGCTTAAATCTTTCAGTAAGCTAGAGTCTAAATCAAAACAAAAAAATGTAATTATTTGTGCTCGACCTGGTCTATAACTTAATAGAAAACTCAGATGAAAGATGGAATATTTCTTCTTTTTGGGCCTCAAATCACTAAAATGACTTCAGTTCTATATGTAATATTTCATCATTGTAACAATCAAATGATTTTGACCCTTTAAGTCCCAGTTTAGACACAATACTGCCGTTTTTATATACAGTCATCCCAAAATTATTCATACCCTCCAATTAAAGAAAAGGCTAAATTCTAATCTAGTAATTCTAATAACAAGAAACTAAAATTAATAATACATAAAAAATATAAAATTATATTTTAGTGAAATAAAATATTGCATTTGAATTGTGGTTGGAAATAATTAAAAAAACAAAAAACTGTCTCAGACACATTAGAGCATCTTTCCCATGAACATGGACCAACATACCTGTCAGCAGGTGCAGACGTCTGATTGGACGTTACAGAAACACCTGATTGTCTCAAACATTTTAGCTTCAGAACCCCTTAATACTTGTTTGTATTATTATTTGTGTTTGTTTTTTAATATTCTTTTGAACCACAATTCAAAATTAATGTCAAGATTTTCGTAGAATTTTTATTTATTAATATGAATAACTTTGAGGATGACTGTATTTATAAAAATAAAAGAAAAAAAAACAAAGATACCATGTGACCAAACTGGTTTTACAGGATTAAATTCATTTGATTAATAACATATTTGGTAGTTTTTTTTTAATTGGACAGAAGTTGATTATGAAACTGAGCAAAATAAAAAGTGAAAAAGAATATTCATCCGTAATGTTTTTATAGGGAGAAACTTTTTATCCAGCAATGACCTGAAAGGGTCGTTAGTGAGAAACAACCAGAATGGAGGCTAAAAACTGGGGAAGATAACCCAAAAGGACCAAAACGTCTGTAATTACCACGGAGGGTTAATGCCGCTGCGTGTCTGCTGGACATCTGGTGGAGCAGAAGACATTTCCACCACAGCAGGACCAGGACTTCTCCAGACGGACCACCAGACCACCTCCGAGCGGAGGTTTACATCATCGTTTTATTCCAACACTGTTTCACAGATTCAAGCTTCTTCCAGAGACGACTTCAGTCACGAGACCCCCGGGTTCCCCGTGTCCTCGTAACACTGACCTACAACCGTGACCTACGTCTGCTCGCACTCTTTAACGGGGAAATTAAAGAGAAACACTAAAGAAAAGCAGATTTGCCGACACATCGTCCGTTCCCTTCATCAGTGAGAGGATGAAGAGCTTCCTCAGCTTCAAGATGGAGACCACGTCCCCGCAGTTCAGCTCTTCCAGTCCCAGGGGACACACAGGTCCCCGTCCTGCATGACGGAGTAGAAGTGGGACACGCAGAGGTGGAGGCCCTGCAGGAGGGGGGGGCGCTGCTCCAGCAGCCGGTTGCAGCACTGGATCGTCTGGGTGGAGCTGACGCTGGGCTCCTTGGACAGGCTGCTCAGAGACAGACTGTGGAGACACGAACGCACCACAGAGTCCTCCTCCACCTGCAGCCTGCACACACACACACACACACACACACACACACACACACACACACACACACACACACACACACACACACACACACACACACACACACACACACACACACACACACACACACACATTTGTTTTTATATTCCTGTGGGGTACATCCATTGACATAATGCATTTCCTAGCCCCTTACCATAAACCTAACCCTAGTCCTAATCCTAACCAAAACCTAATTGTAACTTAATCTCTAAAACCTAATCTTGACCCTCAAAATTGGGTTCGGACTGGGAAAATGTCCCCACGAGGGCAAGATGTCCCCACGGTGATGGTAAAAATACGGAATATGGTCCCCACAATGTTGCAAAAACGCGCCCACACACACACACACACTGGAAACATGTTACTGGACCCAGGAGGCAGATCAGACCTGCACCGATCCAGCTTTTTCCCATCCAATCTGATACTAGGGCTGGGAAAAAATATCAATACACTGAAATATCGCGATATTTTCATATGTTGATATCATATCAGTATTTTACAATGTGGTATTGATCTGTTTTACTAATGAAATCTCGCGAGATTTCGCCGTTCAGTCACAAAATCTAGCAGGTTTTCGTGAAATCTCGCGAGATTTCATTAGATAATGATAAAATCTTGTGAGATTTTGTTGGTAAAATAGATAAATATCACATTTTTAAATATCTATAAAAAAATCTGCATATGAAAATATCGCGATATTTCAGTGTATCAATATTTTTTTCCCAGCACTATCTGATACCGATACCTGGGCTGAGCATATCGGCCGATACCGATCCAATACTACTGTTGAATGAACTGCATCCGTTGCCGTGTGAGTGAAGGAATCAAGCTTCATATAAACATAGATAGAAATGTACTTAATTTGATCTTTTAATAAATAAATGTACATTTACTACAATATCAATAATAACAGAAATGACTGGATCGGCCACATTCATCCGATAATTTGTCAATATCTGAGCAGATATCCGATCCGGGTATCGAATCGGTGCATCTCTATCAGGAACCAGGAAAAGACGACACCTCGGGGATCGCCACCTGTAGAACTGGACCCGGGATCTGTGCGCCGGACCTGCGGTCCTGAAGAGCTTCTGGACTTCACTGCATTGTCCGTTTTACTGATTTATTTCAGACACTCACACACAGAGTTCCTAAACATTTTAACAAGTTAAATTTAAGACTTTAAGACCAGTTGGAACAGAGTTTAATGTCCATTTCACAGCCTCACTGGCAAGAACACGTCCCTCTGCAATTACCAGGATATTGTCAATCAAGATAGATTGAACAACAACTTTTGACCATCATTACCTACATCTATTATTAGTACCCGGTTTAACATTTTTTTCCAAAAAACCAAGCGGAACTGACACATGCACACAAGAGAAGCAAGAGGGATCAGGTGTCAATACATCTAATCACATGCACGAGATAAACAAGGGGCGCTGGCTAAAGACGGGCGACACGAGGACTTCGTAGCGCAGAGCTTCGGGTCTGGTGGAAATGCATCAGCGCCCGATTACATATGAAATTCATAAGTGCAAAAATCTGTTCTATTCGTATACGGTGGGTAGTGGATCTGATGCAGCAGGGAAAAAGTATTGAACACGTCAACAATTTTCACAGAAGACATATGTGAAAATAGACAATAGACAAATGTTTAAATAAAGAAATAAAATGAATAAACATGATATCAAGTGGAGCCTTATGTTCATAAAGCTCCGCTTGATAAAGCAAAACTGTTCAACAGAATAAAGCAATCAGATTTCCATTCTGCTTGCTTCGATGCTGGACAGGACAAGTAAAAAAAAAAAAAAAAACAATTTTCACAGAAATATATTTCTAGTAGAGCTACTGACATGAAATTTTTACCAGATGTCGGCAACAACCCAACTAATTCACACGTACAAAGAAATCCTAACATTTATGTCCATAAATGAAGTTATGTGTAACAAAGTGAAATGACACAGGGAATAAGTTTTGAATACGTTTACTGAAACTTATTTAATACTTAGTGCAAAAACCTTTGTTGGTGGTTTCAGCCTCCAGACGCCTCCTGTACGGAGAAACCAGTGGAAAACGTTGCTCAGGTGTGATTTTGGTCCATTCTTCCACAAACTGCCTTCAAATCTTCAAGGTTCCGGGTCTCTTCTATAAACTCGCATCTTCAGTTCTTTCCAAAGATATTCAATTGGATTCAAGTGGGGTGATTAACAGGTCCGTTCTATCAGCTTTATCTCCTTCTTCTTAAAGCAGGTGAGTGTTTCTTGGCTGTGTGGTGGGACGGTCGTCTTGCTGAAAGATCCAGCCTCTTTCCATCTTCAGCAGATTCTGGTCCAGAATGTCTCTCTACTTTCCTCCATTCATTCTTCCTTCAATGATATGAAGTCTGCCAGAATCACATGCTGAAAAACAGCTCCCACCATGATGCTCCCACCTCCAAACTTCACTGTTGCTATGGTGTTTTTGGTGCCATTTCTCCTCCAAACATGTTGTGTCTTATGACATCTGCAGAGTTCAGTTCTGGTCTCATCTGACCAGACTATGTTTCCCAGAATATCATGGGTTTGTCCAGATGTTGTGTTGCAAACTTCAAACCAGCATCAACCTGCTTCTTCTTCAGAAATGGAGTCTTGCGTGGTGTGCGTGCATGAAGGTCATGGCGGTTGAGTGCATTCCTTCTTGTTTTCTCTGAAACAACTGTAGCTGCTGGTTCCAGGTCTTTCTGAAGCTCTCCACGAGTGGTCCTGGTCTGTTGGAGAACCTTTCTGATGATCGTTCTGACTCCTCTGTCTGAAATCTTGTGAGGAGCATCTGGCCGTGGCCGCTTTATGACCATGCCGTGTTCTTTCCACTTCCGGATGATGGTCCCAATGGTGCTCACTGGAACTTTCACAAGTTTACAAATGCACCTGGAACCAATGCCTTCAGTGTGTTTGCAATAATAAGGTTGCGTAGGTCTTTAGACAGATCTTTGCTTTTACCCATCATGCAGTGCTTCTTATCTGACACCTTGGTGATGAGAAACCTTTTTAAAGGCATCAATCAGGACTAAACCAGCTGATATTACTTTGCTCTGATAGGGGACAGGATTACTTTCTAAATACTGACAGACTCCAGCTGCTTTCTTGGCTTTCAGATCTTTTTGTCTCCATTTCTTTAAGTGTTCATACTTATTTCCTGTGTCATTTCACAAAGTTACACATAACTTTGTGTATGGACATAAATGTCAGGATTTCTTTGTATGTGTGCATTAGTTGGGTTGTTGCCGACATCTGGTGAAAATTTCATGTGAAAAGCTCGACTAGAAATATATTTTCTGAGGAAAAATAGTTGATGTGTTCAATACTTTTTTACCTGTTATATGTCCAAGCATTTGGCCACAACACGGCATCACACTTGAGGAACGCTGTGTGTTTAGCAAACTACCACAGCAGGTAAAATTAAACAGCTGGTCACGTCATGTGACGATAAAAATGAAATTACATTAGCATCACTGTTCAGAATCTGTGTCACCAGCTTTTACTTCTGCATTTTGAATAAACATTCATGTAATAAAAGCTGCTGGCTTGTGACTCCGTTTGCTCATTTGAGTTTTGTTTATTTGTTTATTCTCAGCAGTGAATAAGATTTATAAACCTGACATGTATTTTAATAAACCAGGTTGTATTCGTCACTGTACGCATGTACTACTTGTTTTTCGGCATATTTGGGAATCGATAAAAACCAGATCAATAAGCCGGAATCAATAAATCCTTATCAATATACATCCCTAAACTCACTTCTGTCTGTGGAGCGTGCGATGTCTGGCCTCGGGGGCGTGGCTCTGGAGGAAGACCTGCAGCCTGGGGGGGTCACAGCTGGTGGGGATGATGAAGTGTCCCATCTCATGAAGACTGGGGGTGGAGCGGTCGCTGTCACACACACAGAAACAAAGCTGACTCCTGCTGCGGTTTTCAGGGCGCCCGCAGAGGCCGGAGCTCCGGACCGGACCCGGATCTGGCTGGGGGGCCCTGCAGAGAGAGAACGTACTTCTCCAGCATCATGCTGAGGCCGTGCAGACTCCTGGGGTGCAGGTGCAGCCGGCGGGACATCAGGCTTTTGTGGAAGGTGCTGAGGGTTCTGTAGTGCTCGGCGATGGGTTGGACCGGTCCCAGCCGCTCCACGTGGACCACCTGCGTTCCTCCCAGGAGGAGGCTGATCCGCTCCTTCAGCCAGTCCGTCTGCTGCTGGAGGCTCCGGTATCCGGGAAGCTGCTGGAAGAGCTGCAGGGAACCAGAAGCAACCACTGATCAGACGGCGATGGCCTGGAGCCCCCAGAGACCAGGACTCCAGCCTGGTTCATAGGAGGCATGCGAACAATCCTCAGCGTAGAATATTTCCTTCCGATCGCTCTCCGATTCATTTCCCGGGATGTCCCAGGACGTAGCATCACACAAACAGCAAACATGGCTGCATCTGCATCGCCTTTCATTATTTAAAAAAAAAAAAAGGTATAAAAACATCCCACCAGGGACAAATAAAGACCAGCAACCAGATTCTAGCTTCTCTCACACATGATGGTGGTAGCCTATCAGATTCTAGCTTCTGTATCACATGATGGTGGTAGCCTATCAGATTCTAGCTTCTGTATCACATGATGGTGGTAGCCTATCAGATTCTAGCTTCTGTGTCACATGATGGTGGTAGCCTATCAGATTCTAGCTTCTGTATCACATGATGGTGGTAGCCTATCAGATTCTAGCTTCTGTATCACATGATGGTGGTAGCCTATCAGATTCTAGCTTCTGTGTCACATGATGGTGGTAGCCTATCAGATTCTAGCTTCTGTATTACATGTAGGTGGTAGCCTATCAGATTCTAGCTTCTGTATCACATGATGGTGGTAGCCTATCAGATTCTAGCTTCTGTGTCACATGATGGTGGTAGCCTATCAGATTCTAGCTTCTGTGTCACATGATGGTGGTAGCCTATCAGATTCTAGCTTCTGTATCACATGATGGTGGTAGCCTATCAGATTCTAGCTTCTGTGTCACATGATGGTGGTAGCCTATCAGATTCTAGCTTCTGTGTCACATGATGGTGGTAGCCTATCAGATTCTAGCTTCTGTGGCACATGATGGTGGTAGCCTATCAGATTCTAGCTTCTGTGTGACATGATGGTGGTAGCCTATCAGATTCTAGCTTCTGTGTGACATGATGGTGGTAGCCTATCAGATTCTAGCTTCTGTGTGACATGATGGTGGTAGCCTATCAGATTCTAGCTTCTGTGTGACATGATGGCGGTAGCCTATCAGATTCTAGCTTCTGTGTGACATGATGGTGGTAGCCTATCAGATTCTAGCTTCTGTGTCACATGATGGTGGTAGCCTATCAGATTCTAGCTTCTGTGTCACATTATGGTGGTAGCCTGTCAGATTCTAGCTTCTGTATCACATTATGGCGGTAGCCTATCAGATTCTAGCTTCTGTATCACATGATGGTGGTAGCCTATCAGATTCTAGCTTCTGTGTCACATGATGGTGGTAGCCTATCAGATTCTAGCTTCTGTGCCACATGATGGTGGAAGCCTATCAGATTCTAGCTTCTGTGCCACATGATGGTGGTAGCCTATCAGATTCTAGCTTCTGTGTCACATGATGGTGGTAGCCTATCAGATTCTAGCTTCTGTGTCACATGATGGTGGTAGCCTATCAGATTCTAGCTTCTATAATATTACAATAACATTTTATATTTTAACATTTTCCACTGAATAAATGTAAAGTTTTTTGATAATTTAAATAAGTTTTTCTGTAATTTTATTCATCAGATGTCGGGATGATGCTGCTATTGTTAGTGATGATGATGATGTTGTTTTGGTATCTTTCAGTACTTTAAAGGGACTTGAGGCAAGATTGAGAAACTAAACTCGCGACTGGCACTTCAGGTAACTGCAGCCACGAGCCAAGCCGTCACGGGAGCACAAACTGAAGCTATGATGTTGTTGACTACGCTTTTTCTTCGTAGTTCCACTTTTTAGTGTCTTTCAGTTGATCTGGATCTTTTGCTGACGGCAGCAGAATCCATAACTGTCGCTTACAGTGTTTGAATTTACTGCGACCGTCTTCTTCCTGTTTCAAAACTGCGGATGTAGCTTCATTTGACGTCACGTCCGCAGGGCAGCGCGGGAAATTCGGACACCGAATTGCAGCACATTTATGCAGCACACAGCCTGTTCAAGGCAACGGAGAGAAACGTGGGTGGAAACGTTATTTTTGGTATTTAGCGCTTCATCACCCATTAGTATTAAAAAAAATGGACATGCATGTTTGTTTGTTTTTTTAAAATTCCTGCCTCTAGTCCCTTTAATGCAGGTTATTGCACATCATTTTCTGGCAAATTTGTAATATTACTATTACATTTAATATCTGAACATTTTCTCCTGAATTAATTTAAATAATCTTAACCTGTACTCAAGTTATCTGATAACTGAAAGAAGCCTTTATCTTATTTTTGTTTAATTTACTCATCAATATAATTTATGATTGTTTTATAATAACTTCTTTCCAGTACTTCTGTTCTCAGGTTTTACTTACATCTAATATGACGCTTGCATTTAAGATCTTAATGCAAACTGTACAACGTGATTTTCTTTTCAAGGAAAAAGTATCAATATTGATTAAAAAGTACCATAAACTACTAGTATCATATCAACAGGAAAAAAGTTTGGTATCGCCCATCCCTAATGATAAGAGAGTGGGTCATTTTCTGTGAGTATCTAATTGATTTATTTGAGGTTTAGTGGCATTGTTAATGCAAAAATAACTGATTTTATTAAGATTTTACCTAGGGCTGTCAGGCTATTAAAAAAATTAATCAAATTACAGGATTTGCAATTAATTAATCTAATTAATGCATTAAACTGACTTTTTTTGCATCCACCCTCTCTCTCGTCTGGCCATCATTTTGGCCTTTTCAGTGCATACGGCACAAGTCTTTGTAAGAAAGTCTGTCTTCACAAATAATACCAGATACAGACAGTATTTCCTGCACAGGTCTGTAATGGGGCCGATGTAATGGGACAGTAAAAATGACAAACTATTAAATAAAAAATGAACCCTTAACATCACAGAATGTATGAACATATTTAGAAATATCAATTAAAATGAAAAAATGTCAGTTTAATGCAACTTACAGGACATGTTTGGGCTCAGAAATGTCTAAAGAATCATGGCCATGTAAAACAAGCATGGAAGTATGAAGGCAGGAACGCACGCCGACATTTCAAACGGACGTTGCTATTTCCATACGTAAGGAGAATAAACGGGCCTAAAATGTTTGTAGCTTGGAGCAGGACGGAAATTGTTGGAGATTTATAAAGAACCGTATAAATTTGATGAGTTTTGTAGCAGTTTTGTATCAGCGATCAGGGTCAGGAGACGTGGAACGGGTCAGAACGTGGCTTACTTTGGTCCACTGATGATGGACGTCCATGGTTCCCAGCATGACGTGTCCGGAGGCGTTCATCCCCGACTGGTCAGCAAACACAATGGTGTGTCCTGGTGGGAGGGGGGACAGAGCGTGAAGGGGTGGGGGGGCAGATGCAGAGCAAGGACGAGCAGATTTATCTGACAGACCGTTCACCTTGCAGGTTGATCAGAGATTCTGGGTTCTGTTGGGCCAGCCGGCCCAGACTCTGGAGCTGACAGCACCGATGCGTGACTCCCCAGCTGCGCTGCCACCTGAACCACACACACACACCATCATCATCATCATCTGATAAAGCCATGATGGGAGAAACCGCACTATGTAACTTTTTCCATCCGGGACGCGGCACGATGTTGCAGCTGACTATTGGTTTCACGCTCGGGTGTCTGAACGCGCATCGTGATGGATTCAGCCAAGAAATGCAAGAAAACATTATCGGAGGATGAGAGGAAAAGAAAGAGCAAGGGACAAAACAAGAGTCAAGATAAGACTCCATCCAGTATTTTACTGGCTGGAGTGAATCACAGTACAGGTACGATGAAGATGGATGCTACTTTAGCCGTCAATAGGGGGCGTGTTTCTTAGAAAACTGCTAAAAGTTCAGCAGTACATCTTTAACATCTCATTCTGTGTTACAAGATTCTGAGTTTATGATAACATATTGTACTCAATTTCTGTACTATATATTGTACCCAACATACTACATTATATTACTGCACCTTACAACATTATACTGTGTACTTCTATTTCTTATTTTTAGCCTTGTCAAGAAAAAAATGTAACTGCTGGTGTTTGTTAGTCAGCAAAATACCTCAAAAAGTTAAAGAATTTTTGGATGAAATATCAGAACATGTCTATACAGTACTGGGAGGAGTCTACAGCAGTGGGAGGAGTCTACAGAAGTAGGAGGAGTCTACAGGAGTGGGAGGAGTCTAGGATCGTGGGAGGAGCCTACAGTGGCAGTTTGAGGAGTCTATAGTAATGGGAGGAGCCTACAGCAGTGGGAGGAGTCTAGAGCAGTGGGAGGAGTCTATATTCTATTCCAGTTGTCTTCTAAAGCTTTCTGACTGTCATGGACAGATGCGAGCATGCACAAGTGACGTATGCATAAATTACAAAAATCGTCCAATGACATTAAAAAACACTTAAAGGATAACTTTTTTTTTTTAACCTGGACTTTATTTTCTAGGAGTACATACGTGTATTTACTCACCGGTAAAATTTCTGCATCACTTTGAGTCCTTCGGAAGATGTTACGCTGAGTCACCCTTCGGTGAACGTCCAGTGTCATGGTGGAGACGGGGCAGCCACTACAGAAGGCATTATCTGCATCAAAACTCCTATATTTTCACGAATACTTTAAGTAGAATGAACGAACAAACGAACGAACGAACGAACAAGTACTATTGTCCTGTGAGTTCAGATTTAGCTTTCCGTCAGTTATCAGGATGTCCTTCACACTTTTTGGAGCTGCATATTCCGATGCATGCTTCCGTAGTACAGCTGAGAAGAGCAGCTCGTTACCCAGACAACAACAAAAACACGAAACTCTGAACTCACAGGACAATAGTGCTCGTTCGTTTGTTCATTCTGCTTAAAGCATTGATGAAATCAAGGAGTTTTACTGCAGATAATGTCTTATATAGAGACTGCCCCGTGTCCACCATGATACTGGATGTACACCCAAGGGCAACTCAACGTAGTATCTTCCCAAGGAGTCACAGTGATGCAGAAACTTACCGGTGAGTAAATGCACGTATAAACGCCTAGAAATAAAGTCCAGGTTGAAAAAAAAAAGACAGTTATCCTTTAATTCCCCAGCTTTACTTCTGGGACAAACAAAGACAGTTTTATAGGAAGTGACAGATGGTACCTGATATCAGACAAATCAAACTTGTGACAGAGCTCCTCCTTCAGCCGGGTCAGCTCTCCTCGTCGAGGAAGACTGGCCGTGTGCTTCCTGGTGGCCTCGGGCTCATTGTTTCTCAGCCAGATGCTGCAGAACAGAGGAGGACGTGACAGAGCTCAGACCTGGTTCCGATCGGAGGAAAGCCGGGTTTCTGAAGAGTCTGACCTGAGCGTGGGCTCCACTCTGCGGGCCTGCTGCAGCTCCTGCTCCGGGTCTCTGAAGCCGGTGAAGCTGTAGTAGCTTTTGTCCCATCTGATGGGTCGGTAGAAGGGAACACCGGCCTCAGCGCTGCTTTTAGACGCCTCGCTGCTTTCTTTCAGGTCCTTCATGTGCTCCACGGGCAAGCTGCAGGACGCCAGCACGTTCATCACGGTGCTCAGCACATCGCTGGTGTGCAGCGTGAAGCTGACCGAGCGGAAACCTGCAGACCAGGAGGAGGTTTCAGGTCCCCGACACCCGGCAGCAGAGCAGTGGGAGGTGGCGAAACGTACCTGAAGGGAGGACGTCTGGACGCTCATCGCTGCCGTCTTTAGTGTCTCTGACGTAGAACGTGAGCTTCATCGGCTGAACCGAACGGGATCCAGGTTTCTGTAAGTTCTCCAGATATCCGTTCAGTCTCTTCAAGGAATTCTCATTCACCTCCTGGAAAAAAGCACCTCCATCATTTCACACCCAACGACAGACTTTCCATGTTTGCCCGGAGTCGGGTCAGAACCAGAAAGCTTCTGTTAAAACCGACCCGTTCTCTGGGATGCTGCCCGAAGAAGTCCGGATGGACGGCGAAATAAAACGGCCGCAGAGCGTTGACGGCCTCCGCTCCGGACAGAGCTCTCTGCTGGACCACATGTGCGACCACGCGCCGCCTCTGAGCCCTGAAAGCACACGGAGAGGAAGATGCCGGCTGAGTTCTGGTTCCGATGCCAACCGCGGACCACAAACACAACATCAGACCGGTAAATAAAAGTAAACGAGAAAAGCACAGAGGACCTGTTAACCCACACCTCAACATATCAGCTACTTTTAATCCAAAACTACCAGGAAGAGAATCACCACTGCAGTCTGCAGTCCTGAGAACGCATAATGACATCATCATCATCATCCTCCAGCGTTCTGTTTCAGCAGTGACGTCGTCTGTCTCATCTTCGTTCAGAGTTTCTGACCAGTTTCCATCTTTTCTCTGAGTCGTGTCCTCGGCTGCAGCAGCAGCTCGAACAGGAGACTAAGCTTCAGTCTTCATCCTCCGTCTGGAGGCAGCGCAGCGTAAATATGCCACAGAACAGAAGCTTCTCCAGGTGATGAGCTTCTGGCTGACCGTGGGCTGGATAGAAGGACAGGTGGGTTTTACATGAGCAGAGCTGAAGATGGCTGCATTCACACGGTGCCAGCAAGACGATGAGAACAGGTGAGGTGCTACACCTGAGGATTCACGTAGAACAGGTGAGGATTCAGGTAGAACAGGTGAGGATTCACGTAGAACAGGTGAGGATTCATGTACAGTAGAGCAGGTGAGGATTCACGTAGAACAGGGGAGGATTCACGTAGAACAGGTGAGGATTCACGTAGAACAGGTGAGGATTCACGTAGAACAGGTGGAGATTCAGGTAGAACAGGTGAGGATTCACGTAGAACACGTAAGGATTCACGTACAACAGGTGAGGATCAGGTAGAACAGGTGAGGATTCACGTAGAACACGTAAGGATTCACGTACAACAGGTGAGGATCAGGTAGAACAGGTGAGGTGCTACACCTGAGGATTCACGTAGAACAGGTAAGAATTCACGTAGAGCAGGTGAGGATTCACGTAGAACAGGCGAGGATTCACGTAGAACAGGTGAGGATTCACGTAGAACAGGTGAGGATTCACGTAGAACAGGTGAGGATTCACGTAGAACAGGTGAGGATTCATGTACAGTAGAGCAGGTGAGGATTCACGTAGAACAGGGGAGGATTCACGTAGAACAGGTGAGGATTCACGTAGAACAGGTGAGGATTCACGTAGAACAGGTGGAGATTCAGGTAGAACAGGTGGGGATTCACGTAGAACACGTAAGGATTCACGTACAACAGGTGAGGATCAGGTAGAACAGGTGAGGATTCACGTAGAACAGGTGAGGATTCGTGTAGAACAGGTGAGGATTCAGGTAGAACAGGTGGGGATTCAGGTAGAACAGGTGAGGATTCAGGTAGAACAGGTGAGGATTCACGTAGAACAGGTGAGGATTCAGGTAGAACAGGTGAGGATTCAGGTAGAACAGGTGGGGATCAGGTAGAACAGGTGAGGATTCACATAGAACAGGAGGGGATTCACGTAGAACAGGTGAGGATTCACGTAGAACAGGTGGGGATCAGGTAGAACAGGTGAGGATTCAGGTAGAACAGGTGAGGATTCACGTAGAACAGGTGAGGATTCACGTAGAACAGGTGAGGATTCACGTAGAACAGGTGAGGATTCAGGTAGAACAGGTGAGGATTCAGGTAGAACAGGTGGGGATCAGGTAGAACAGGTGAGGATTCACGTAGAACAGGAGGGGATTCACGTAGAACAGGTGAGGATTCACGTAGAACAGGTGGGGATTCAGGTAGAACAGGTGGGGATTCATGTAGAACAGGTGAGGATTCACGTAGAACAGGTGAGGATTCATGTAGAACAGGTGAGGATTCACGTAGAACAGGTGAGGATTCAGGTAGAACAGGTGAGGATTTACGTAGAACAGGTGAGGATTCAGGTAGAACAGGTGAGGATTCAGGTAGAACAGGTGGGGATCAGGTAGAACAGGTGGGGATTCAGGTAGAACAGGTGAGGATTCAGGTAGAACAGGTGAGGATTCAGGTAGAACAGGTGAGGATTCAGGTAGAACAGGTGGGGATTCAGGTAGAACAGGTGGGGATTCAGGTAGAACAGGTGAGGATTCAGGTAGAACAGGTGGGGATCAGGTAGAACAGGTGAGGATCAGGTAGAACAGGTGGGGATTCAGGTAGAACAGGTGAGGATTAGTGTAGAACAGGTGAGGATTCAGGTAGAACAGGTGAGGATTCAGGTAGAACAGGTGAGGATCAGGTAGAACAGGTGGGGATTCAGGTAGAACAGGTGGGGATTCAGGTAGAACAGGTGAGGATTCGTGTAGAACAGGTGAGGACTAAGGTAGAACAGGTGAGGATTCAGGTAGAACAGGTGAGGATTCAGGTAGAACAGGTGAGGATCAGGTAGAACAGGTGGGGATCAGGTAGCACAGGTGGGGATCAGGTAGAACAGGTGAGGATTCAGGTAGAACAGGTGAGGATTCGTGTAGAACAGGTGAGGATCAGGTAGAACAGGTGAGGATCAGGTAGAACAGGTGAGGATCAGGTAGAACAGGTGGGGATTCAGGTAGAACAGGTGGGGATTCAGGTAGAACAGGTGAGGATTCGTGTAGAACAGGTGGGGATTCAGGTAGAACAGGTGAGGATTCGTGTAGAACAGGTGAGGATCAGGTAGAACAGGTGAGGATTCAGGTAGAACAGGTGGGGATTCAGGTAGAACAGGTGAGGATTCAGGTAGAACAGGTGGGGATTCAGGTAGAACAGGTGGGGATCAGGTAGAACAGGTGGGGATCAGGTAGAACAGGTGAGGATCAGGTAGAACAGGTGAGGATCAGGTAGAACAGGTGAGGATCAGGTAGAACAGGTGAGGATCAGGTAGAACAGGTGGGGATCAGATAAAAAGGGTCCTGGCTGCAGGATTTTAGATGAAACGGTTCTGATCTGGATTAAACTCTGTGTCCAGGTGAGAACATCACTTTCATCCAGCAGGTTGTGATGTTTGTTGTTCTCTGGTTAACTTCAGTCCCAGTGTTGTTCTGTCGCACATTCAGGACTGCTTACTGGTTTCACTGGTTTTAAAGTAGATCTGCCATCACATCCAGTGAAGCTTCGGGTATCTTTTATTGTTCCAGACTGAGGGCAGGGTCGCACTTGGCACAGTTCTCAAACCAGTTCTGAGTCGCTCGGCGTGTCGACATCGCAGCTTTTAGCTGAACCAGTGGACTTGAGGCTGAGACCGGCTGTAGGCAGCTCCTACAGTTCTACTCCGGTTCTAGCTTGTAAAATGTGATTTTCCCAAATTCCTCAGCATCATCGCTCTTCTGAACCTGCTGATGATCCACCACAAACCAGTTCCAATCTAGCCGTTCTGGAGCACCCTTCATGTTTTACACGGCTTTGATTTTACATGTAAATCAATGAGTCGACCGAAACTGCTTATCTCGCTCACGTCACGGATGCTAGGTTCGCTAGTGAAGAGCTAGTAGCATCGGATATTTACGCAAATACATGTCTGATTAAAGCAAAACTCAGTAACTTCTGCTCAAGGCTCCCCCTAGTGGTGTCCTTTCACGATGGTAAAGTTCGTACTCACCCTACACCCCCACAGCACACAGACATCTTCTCTACCTTTCTGTGTCATCATAAATCAGATCCACATCTGATGTGTTCAGGAACCTCAGTCTGTGTGATTCAGGGTTATTATAGTTAACTAAAACTAACAAAAAAACGAAAACTAAAATTGAAAAAATATTTCAGTTAACTGAAATAAAAATAAAAACAACAGTTTTTAACAAAATGATAACTAACTGAAACTGTATTGTGTCTTTACAAAACTAACTAAAACTAACTAAAATTATTGCAGAAACATCCTTAGTTCTAGTCTTTCTAGATTAATATAATACATCAGCCTTTGGGGTTCATTTGAAATCTATTTCTATTTAACCTTCTTACTTTGTTCTGGTTTTACTCCAAGTGACTTTCTGATGATTTTGAACGTCACACCAGACAAACACCTATTATTTACTGAAAAACCCCAAAAAACTAAAACTAACACTGAAACTAATAAAAACTAAACTAAAACTAAACATTTTCCAAAAATAGAAACTAATAAAAACTAGCAAATCTGCTCAAAAAACTAATTAAAACTAACTGAATTGAAAAACAAAAAGTCAAAATGAAATAAAAACTGAAACTAAGTAAAAATCCAAAACTATTATAACCTTGGTGTGATTTCACCTGACATACGTCACAATCTGCAGCGGGGGAGGTGGGATGCAGTAAAACGATGCACCCTGATCCTTCAAGGTTGTATCCTGATGGAGGTCACGTTTAAATATTAGTGAACAATCACAAAAAACACACGGAGCAGAAATTGTGTTACGACAAGCAGTGTGAACATAGTTTTATCCAACATTTTAATGTTGGGGGGGCGGTAGGGGACCTGGATATCGGGCAGAGGGGCATTGGCTCCAAAAAGGTTGAGTTTTTTTTTTTTTTCCAATGAAAAACCATCAGCAAGCCTCTCAAACATTTTCTGAAAGATACCAAACTAAACTATATTATATCATATATAAAAGTCATATAAAGATGAAGGTTTCTTGAACTGATGCATCAACAGCAATAATTCTGGTCTCATAATGTGACAGGAGCTGACAAAAATAATATATCGGGGCAAGTCGTCATGATATCGGACTTAACTGAATGGTGTAATTTCCTGTTATCGCCTGATAATCATTGTGCATGTATCATAATTGTTATCTTTTCTGTGCAGCAGCTGTCCTCATTGTGGAACTGGTAACCAGTGATGGGGGGGCGGTGAATGTTTATATTCTACTGGGAATGACATAAGTTGATTTGGTAATCAATGTTTGTTTGTTTTCTTATTTACATTCAACAGGGAGTCCTAACTTTCCGGGAACTGGGGCTGTAAATCCCAGCGGTCTCGTGTTACCTGAGGGAGCACCGCAGGAGGCCGCTGACGGACATCGCTGATTGGAGGCAGATGATCATTTTTATGGGAGACGCAGAGCGGAGCGACCCGGCCTCAGTCCCCCGGAGAGAGCGGCCGTCTGTCGGAGCAGAGCAGCGGTCAGGACCGCTCCATGTGAGCCAGCATCGGTCAACATTTGTCTGTCTGACAGGATTAAACTGCTCAGGCTGCTTAGCTCAGAACCCGGCTGCGGTAGCTAGCTGGTGACTAGCCTGCACGAGCCCAGACAAATCACCGTTAGCTGACGTAAACAGACTTTATTTACCGGATCCATCAGTGACAGCAGCACGGGTCCGAGGCCACTCTACCTGGACATGAAGGTAACGCGGTGGTAACAGCCCCCACACAGTCACGGCTCCTGTTTCATAACCACAGAGGTTATTAAACCGAGCAAGTTACCAGAGTCCTCTATTTACACTCCACTTCTTCTTCTTCTACGGTCTCTGACTACCAGCTGCGTTTTCCCGCCATCTGCTGGTGGCAGATCCTGATCTCTTTTTAACCCTTTAAAGCCCAAACCAAGAAAAATGGGGGAGATAATTCTTTTTTTTTTTTTATCTTAAGTCTTAGGGCCACTAGAAAAAAAAAAGAATTCTGAGAAAAAAAGTCCCGTACTACGGAAGAAGATTAGGGCCACTAGAAAAAAAAAGAATTCAGAGGAAAAAAGTCAGAATTCTGACTTTAATCTCAGAATTCTGAGAAAAATGTCAGAATTCTGACTTTAATCTCAGAATTCTGAGAAAAAAGTCAGAATTCTGACTTTTTTTCTCAGAATTCTGACTTTAATCTCAGAATTCTGAGATTAATGTCAGAATTCTGACTTTTTCAGAAATTGAAAAAAAAAATCCTGAATTTTTTTTTTTTTTTTTTTACTGTTCTGGAAAAAAGTCAGAATTCTGAGATTAAAGTCAGAATTCTGACTTTTTTCTCAGAATTCTGAGATTAAAGTCAGAATTCTGAGAAAAAAAGTCAGAATTCTGACTTTTTTCTCAGAATTCTGAGATTAAAGTCAGAATTCTGACTTTTTCAGAAATTGAAAAAAAAATCCTGAAATTTTTTTTTTTTTTTTACTGTTCTGGAAAAAAGTCAGAATTCTGAGATTAAAGTCAGAATTCTGACTTTTTTCTCAGAATTCTGAGATTAAAGTCAGAATTCTGAGAAAAAGTCAGAATTCTGACTTTTTTCTAAGAATTCTGAGATTAAAGTCAGAATTCTGACTTTTTTCTCAGAATTCTGAGATTAAAGTCAGAATTCTGACTTTTTCAGAAATTGAAAAAAAAAATCCTGAAAATTTTTTTTTTTTTTACTGTTCTGGAAAAAGTCAGAATTCTGAGATTAAAGTCAGAATTCTGACTTTTTTCTCAGAATTCTGAGATTAAAGTCAGAATTCTGAGAAAAAAGTCAGAATTCTGAGAAAAAAGTCAGAATTCTGACTTTTTTCGGAAATTGAAAAAGAAAATCCTGAAAAAATTTTTTTTAACTGTTCTGGAAAAAAGTCAGAATTCTGACTTTTTTCTCAGAATTCTTTTTTTTTTTTTAGTGGCCCTAATCCTCTTCCGTAATTAGGCCCTTTAACAAAATATGGGGAAAAAAATGAACAAAAATAATTTTTGTGAATACAGCATTTATTGCTGTGCATAATGTCAAAATTATTGTTGTGTGTAGTCTTCTGCCTCCTGCTATCAGGTGTATCAAATTGTGTACAACAGAGTTTTAAGCAAAGTTTTTACCATAAAGTGATGCAAGGTCTCGGATGCAAAGTTTTTTTAGAAACTGCATGTGTCAAATATGATGCATGTGGCTTTATAGGGTTAAAATACAAAACTTCATTAAAAACTGCTATAAATGCGAAGAGTGACAGCAGGTCAACATAGAACTAGTAAAAGTAAGCTTGTTGGGTAAAAGATGGAGTCAAACTGAGCTCCAAAACCTGCAGTCAGTTTCTTCTTTACACGGTGGTGCAGAAATAAGGATTTCTCTGCAGGACGATGCACTGACGTGCTCTGACCATTAAAGCCTTAAAGATGGAAGAATAATGACACAACCTCCTTCCTGACCTGACCTGACCCCTACTGAAAGCTTATGGGCCGTTCTTTAACGTGAGATTTACAGGGAAGAAAAACAGCCCACCTGTCTGAACGGAGTCTGGGAGGCTGTGGTTGCTTTTGCACAAAAAGTTGCTGCTCAAGAAATCGAGAAACTGACAGACTCCATGAAGACCGAGCAGTTTTAAGGAAGGGTGACTATACTGGTTTATTTTGGGGGAATATTAAAAATGTTTATCTGTAAAGTTTGAGTTGTTTCTTGATTATTTTCGCATTTATAAATGAAAATAAAGTAAGATGGGGAAAAAAAAAAACTGTTTTTCATTGAGTTGCATAATAATCAGTAGCTGTTTGTTAATGGTTTTCGTTGTTAGTAGTTTAGGTTTTGGTCTTGAGTTGTGTTTGTTTTACACTGGTAGTTTGGATAGTTAGGCTTTTTATTTATAGTTGGTTTTTGGTTACTTTTAGCTTATTGGTGCTGCTTCTTTCCCTTTTCGGTCCACAGAATTTGTAGATTAGGTTTGTGTTGGTTTTCCCCATTTGGCTCCTCTTTAGACTTTCTGTCTTTTTATTTTGATTCTTTGGAGCAGCATCACTAACCCCATCTCCTGTTCAGGTTTTCAGTTTCCCAGTATTTGTTTATGTCGTTAATTCACCTCCTGAACAACAATAAAACATCTTTATTCCACCTGAAATCAGTCTTTTTTGTTACGTTCTTAATGCCTAGCAGAGCTGGGACGTAACAGCCACATCCTCACTTTCACTTCCTTAAAGGTACAGTATGTAAAAAATCAAAGGTCAATGGCAGAAAAATATGATATATAATTTAAAACAGTGTTTCTATTGATGTGTAATCACTGTACTAGAATAGCTGTTGTATGTTTATTTCCATAACATCAGTTCCACTACTTTCTGAACTTCAGACAGCACCTTTGTTTCCTGTCTTTCATTATTGGACAAACTGATTAATCCAGGTGTGTTTGCCCAGTTATTGAGATCAGACACACCTGGATTAATCAGTTTGTCCAATAATGAAAGACAGGAAGCAAAGGCGCTGTCTGAAGTTCAGGAAGTAGTGGAACCGTGCATATAGCCCATTAACCTAGCATCATGTCATCGTCATCATGTCACCATCACGTGGTGGGAGGAAGCCGGAGAGAACTCATGCTGCGTTCCATTTTCATCGGAACTGGGAAGTGGGAACTGGGGGGTGACGTCACACCCGACCAACTTGCGTTCCAGCTCACTGGTCGGAAAACCAGTTAGCAACCTAGCAAGACAACGTGTTTGCTAAGGCTATTGTTATTAGCCGTTGTCGGCACAGCGGGTGTTGTAGTTCACATATACGACATGAAAAATGTGAATTACACTACAGCACTTCCCCGTACATCTATATAAACCAATACTACGTGTACGATTGATTTATGCAACAAAATATTAGTAAGAAGTGTAAATAAATGTAACATTACAGGAGCTTCTAAAACTGCTAACACAGGGCGCGGCCATCTTTAAATCTGAACTCGGAGCTGCGAGAGTTGTCCGACTTTCCGAGTCGGAAATCCGACTTCAGGGGGGCGTTCCAGTTGAAACTTCCTACTCGGAACTGGGAATTTCCGACTTCCGAGTTCAAATGGAACGCAGCATCAGGCATACACGGGGAGAACGTGCAAACTTCACACAGGAAGGCCACTGTTGGAATTGTTCGAACCCCCTCCCCAGCTGGGACTCGAACTAGCAACTTTACTGTGAGGCTGAAGTGCTAACCACCACACCACCATGCAGCCCTTTCATTTCTACATGCCAAATTTAGATTTTGACTGACTAATTGTTGTGCGTTAATTTAGAGTCCTGGTTGTTTCACCTGCATTTAATTGTAAAGTTGGTTTCACTTGTGAAAACAAAGATGTTGTTTTTATGCAGCTTTCTTTTGATACTGGAAATTTCATATGCACAAGGGTTTACATTTTTTGACAGTCATTTTTTAAAAACTTTTTATGTTGTACCTCTGTATGCTGCTTGCTAGATTTTCTAGGATTATCTGTGCATATGTGTATTTCAGAAATCGTTCGGTAAGGAGGCTCATTCATCAGAGTAAAAATGCGTATTTTAGGCAGAGATCACTCATATTAACAGTTATGTGACATTTTTTTCTGTCACTGAACTTTGATTTTACTTCACACTGCACCTTTAAAAACAAGAACCCACACACTTGTCCTGCCCTGATGACGTCACGCAGCTCGCTGCCTGTAGGGAGTTGTAGTTTCACATCAGTAAGCTTCATCATCCCGAAATCAAAAGATTCAGAATCAATTTTGGTCAGAAAATGAAGCGGTTTTGATGTTCAGAAGCAGAAAAAGGTGAATTATTTAATTAAGATTCAGACGTTCACAGGTAGATAACATGCACATCGTGTCTGTGTGTGTGTGCGTGTGTGCGTGCGTGGTAGTGACTCAGTCTTGAGGATTTTCCCGCGTTGGGGGGGTGGGACCAACTCGGGATTTCCAAAATAGCCTAAAATACGCAGTGACGTCATAGAGGTCTGCAGGGAACCCCACGGGAGAATGACGGGAATGATCGGTGCGTGATGTTTCCTGCGTGTTCTCCTGGCTCCGTCACGCCCCGGAGATAAACGCAGCAGGACAGACCTCTGACTGCGCACGAGAAGCGACAGCAGCGCCATGCAGCGCGCGCGCCAGGGCAGAGACGGGCAGCCGCACAGCCCGGAGGTGAAGGAGCAGCGTGTCGGGTCCGGGACCGGAGACAAGCGAGCAGCCGTGGAGGGGTTCCTGCAGAAATACACCAACGTGCTTCAGGGTTGGCAGGACAGGTGAGCCGCTGATGCAGCAGCACGCGCTCTGCGCGCGCACCAACCTGATCAAACCTTTAAGTTTTCATATCTGCAGGACATCAGCTCGTTGTTATTCGTTTACTCTTCTTCTCTGCTGCTCTGCCTCAGATTTCTGGTTTTTATGGCTGAACTTGATTATTTTTCTCTTCTCAACTTTAAAATAAACCAATAAGTTCATCTTCAGCACCTGTCGGTGTGTATCCTCCACTTCCCTCTGAGCATCCTCCCTTTCAATCTGAGTCATTCCAGAGAGGGAGGGCGGAGCTAGTCCACATCTTACCAGGAGGTGATCCAGGAACTGGTGTTCCTCTCTGCAACCCTGCTGTGATAGCTGTGATCACATCAGAGAAACATGAGAAATAAAAACATCTTTACATGGACTCACTGACTGCCAGCGGTTTACAGCGCAGAGGGACTGATATTACCAGAGTTTGGAGCATTAGCCTCTTACTCATTTTTGAAGAGCTACAGAACATTGTGTGCTCTGCCGACACCGAAACTTCCAAAAGAAAGCTTAGACTCTTCACTCTAAGAAATAAAACTCTGTACTTACTCAGCCAAGTTACAGCGGGAAAAAAAGTGTCCAACACGTCAACATTTTTCTCAGAAAATATATTTCTAGTAGAGCTATTGACATGAATTTTTCACCAGATGACGTGAAATGACACAGGGAATAAGTATTGAATACCTTTGTTGGTGGTTTCAGCCTCCAGACGCCTCCTGCATACACTGTAAATTCTAATAAGTTGGCTTTACTTAAAAAAAATATGCAAACTTTCTGCCTCAAAAAAATTAAGTAAACTCTAATTGGAGTGATTAAGTAGAATAAACTAAAATGGTTTAAGTTTGTAGAACTTTTCTGAACTTAATAAATTTGAGTAAACTGTAAGTGAAGGATGCCGAGTAAGAACCTTGATGGGATTAATTTCACAGAAATTAGATGAGATGTTTCCCACTATTTTCATTTTTATCTTTGCCAACAAGATGCTTTTAAGCTCATCTTACTTAAAGTAAATGATGAACACAACTGTTCTTACTAAGTAGCAAGAATTACTACCAGTGGATTTTAGCTACAACTGTTGTCAGAACATACACTTCTCTGTCGCGGTGCAGCAGCTGCTGGGTAGTAGATGTTAAATGCAGGAATAAACAAACAAGTTGAGAGCAGTCACATGACACTACCAACATCATTTATGAATCCCTCATTTGTGAATTATCTCCAATTTATTGTTAAAAGAAGTGAACTGCATTGTGGGAAACCTGCTCCCTCCCCACCCCTAATTTTCCTTTACTCATTTTAATTAAGCTGTTTCAACTTAAGTAAATTAAGTTATGTAACATGTTGCCCTCCAAAGTTCTTACAACTTATTGAGAATAAGTATTGCCAACAACTAAGTTAAAATTAAGTTCTGCCTACTAGATAGATTCTAGTAAAGCCAATATTACCATTTACAGTGTAGAGAAACCAGTGAAACGTTGCTCAGGTGTGATTTTGGTCCATTTTTCCACAAATTGCATTCAAATCTTCAAGGTTCCGGGTCTCTTCTGTCAACTCGGATCTTCGGTTATTTCCAAAGATTTTCGATTGGGGTGATTGACAGGTCCGTTCTATCAGCTTTACTTTCTTCTTCTTAAAGCAGGTGAGTTTTTTTTTGTTTCTTGGCTGTGTGGTGGGACGGTCGTCTTGCTGAAAGATCCAGCCTCTTTTCATCTTCAGCAGATTCTGGTCCAGAATGTCTCTCTACTTTCCTCCATTCATTCTTCCTTCAATCATATGAAGTCTGCCAGAACCACATGCTGAAAAACAGCCCCCACCATGATGCTCCCACCTCCAAACTTCACTGTTGCTATGGTGTTTTTGGTGCCATTTCTCCTCCAAACATGTTGTGTCTTATGACATCTGCAGAGTTCAGTTCTGGTCTCATCTGACCAGACTATGTTTTCCAGAATGTCATGGGTTTGTCCAGATGTTGTGTTGCAAACTTCAAACCAGCATCAACCTGCTTCTTCTTCAGAAATGGAGTCTTGCGTGGTGTGCGTGCATGAAGGCCATGGCGGTTGTGTGCATTCCTTCTTGTTTTCTCTGAAACAACTGTAGCTGCTGGTTCCAGGTCTTTCTGAAGCTCTCCACGAGTGGTCCTGGGCTGTTGGAGAACCTTTCTGATGATTGTTCTGACTCCTCTGTCTGAAATCTTGTGAGGAGCACCTGGCCGTGGCCGCTTTATGACCATGCCGTGTTCTTTCCACTTCCGGATGATGGTCCCAATGGTGCTCACTGGAACTTTCAGAAGTTTACAAATGCACCTGGAACCAATGCCTTCAGTGTGTTTGCAATAATAAGGTTGTGTAGGTCTTTAGACAGCTCTTTGCTTTTACCCATCATGCAATGCTTCTTGTCTGACACCTTGGTGATGAGAAACATTTTTAAAGGCATCAATGACAAAAATGTTGACGTGTTAAATACTTTTTCCCCGCTGTAAATACGTTTTTTAAAGTGATTTAAATGATGACAAATTGTCACTGGTGTGAATATACAAAGGAAACGCGTTCCATAATGTGGGGGCTGCCACTGAAAAAGCCCTGTCACCCCTAGTTTTACGTTTGGATCTGGGAACCACCAGGGCCGTTGGGGGTCTGCTATCTGGTGGTGGTGGTAGACTGGATTCTGGTGTGGTTTGGTCCAGGTTGGGCTGCTGATAATGATTCTGAACCTCCTGCTGTCTGGCAGCAGGTCAAATACCCCAGCCAGGGTGTGATGGGTCTGCCAGGAATTTCTTCGCCCTTTTTAGGCCACAGCAGACGGCGACATCTTCCAAAGAGGGCAGTAATCTGCATGAGGAGCTGCATTAGAAATGCTGCTTTTCACCAAAAAAAGCTGAGAAAACAAGCTATTTGTGCAACGAAGCACTTCATTTACATTTTTTTTAACCTAAATGACATTTGGTTACGTGAACAGCTGTTTACTTCTATGAAACAACACTGAGGAAAGAGTTTTGGGAAATCATTCACAATGTTGTTTCACAACATAATGTTGGACAAAAATGTCTGTCTGTCTAAAAAAGTAAGAGAAAACTATCTTTGCATTTTTTTCCAAAAATTTCTCTCTGGACAATAATAATAAGAATGAATGCTTTTTTTTTTTTTTTTTTTTTTTAAATGGTTTAGATGACATTTAATAATGTAACAGCGATAGAAAAATGATTCAAATTTGAATGAGAAGACTTACTCTTGGCGTAACGTACCCAGACCATGGTAGAAATGGCTCAGGCAGGTATTTTACACCATTTCATAAATAAAATTAATATTGGTTGCTGAAAAAATGATTCACATCAAACAGTAGAGAAAGCTGTTTATTTTCTATTTAATTGCTTGTTTAATTACTATCATATGAATAAAGAACTCTTCTAATTGTGCCAGAATATTCATCTAACGAAAAATATTAATCACTGATTCAAGGTGATAAAGCAGAGACACAACTGATAATAGCATTCTTTAAATCTACCCACCATTGAGACAAAGCCACGAATGGCGGGCTCACACTAAAAGATTTTCACTGTCGCAGACTTAAAGGAATAGTACACCCACAGAATGCCTTCATTTTCTACTCACCCTCATGCTGAGCAAGACTGTGGAGCACTTTTTTAATATCTCAAATGCAGCCGGAGATCTGACAGGTTTTCATTATCCACCAACTTTCATATAATGGAGTTCACCGGTGCTCGAAACAGAAAGGTCCATAAAAGTCCACAAAAACTTGTCAATATTCCTCCATGCTGCTCGTCCAATGTAATCCATGTGTCCTGAGTGGGTAGCGTCCAGAATTTACTGGAAACTACATCATAAGATTTTTATAGCTTAAACAAATCAATAGCCAACCCCTCTTGTGTTTGTCCGCAGCTCGTTCACTCTTAGCACAATGTAAAAAGCTAATTTCTTCTTCTACGCTTGCATTATCGGCAGAGTAGGCACTGAACACCACGGCTTCCGTAGTATCGTGTACTCGCATGAACGTGCATCGTGGAAGTGTAATATTCTACTGTTTAGGCTATAAAAATCTACTAAATGATGTCGTTTGGAGTAAATTCTGGACGCTACCCACTCAGGACACTTGGATTACATTGGACGAACAGTATGGAGGAATATTGACAAGTTTTTGTGGACTTTTATGGACCTTTTTGTTTTGAGTGCTGGTCGCCTCTATTTTATGAAAGTTGGCGGATAACGAAAACCTCCCCGGATCTCCGGCTGCATTTGAGATATTAAAAAGTGCTCCAGTCTTGCTCAGCATGAGGGTGAGTAGAAAATGAAGGACCATCATTCTGTGGATGTTGTTTCCCTTTAAGTCTGAAGGTCTTTATTAAATCCCAGGAGATTTACTGGAGTTTCGGTGCCCCCCCGCAGCCTCGATCGTTGAGTTTGAGATGGTAATCTGCGCAGATTTACATCAGCTTTTTCCTCATCTTGGGCTTGCCATAATATCAAACGTGTTTAATGTTATCGCAAGTCGCAGTCAACAACCAACAGCTGGATGAGCTCTGACAGAAACGGAAACAGGTGCCGACCTCCAGAACCGTCAATACTCAGAGTTGCTTAACATGTTGACCAGAGCCATAGAAACACAAAGTTGCAACATGCGTTGACTTCAATCTAAAAGCAGTCATGTGACTCATGGAGAATGCCACGCGAACCCCGCGCCGTCATATCTGACTGCAGAACACACAGCAGCGATCAGATTACTGACAGTAAACAGTAAATAAACATCGGTGCTGCAGACATGCTGGTTAGAGATGTTCTTGGTTCGCGGCAAGAGATTATTTTTTATTTTTCTCTTTCTTTTTTTATTTTTTTTTTTTTTTTAAAAAAATCTTTCTCGCTCTTTCACAGAGCTTTCAAATATAATTTTTTTATTGGAAAAAATTTTATGAATGGAAAAAAAAAAACCTAGGTAGTCTTTTTTTCTTTTTTATTGAAAAGTGAAGTTTAACTCCTAATACATCTGCCAATGCCACCTGGTCGTCGGTGGAGTTAAAAGCATTAATACTCTAGGCTAGTTTAATTAATTTAATTATTTTACAATAAAACATAAAATTCCTTCCTTCCTCCTTTTTTTTTTTTTCTAATATTATTCATAAACCATGGAAAGATTAAAACATTTACAAAGTTTCCCAGTTTTTTGGTAATGTTTTCCCCGATTTTTCTTAGCTTTTTACAGACATGATTTGGATATAACACAAGTGCGCTGTGAAATAGTGACCCTGCAAGATTCCCAGTCTTTGTAAAATCTCAGTCTGAGAGCTAAAAACTGTGTGTAGATGTGGAAGGGGGCCGTGTTTACTCATGATTGAAAATAATGCATGATTGGAAACTTCAGATGCATCCTGTGGAACACTTTAGCTGGAAACAATGAATAACTATTCCTGTAGATAAAAAAATATTCTGAGGGGATTGTGCTTGTGCCACACTTTCTATAATGTGACTTAGGTAATAATATTCTGGTGGGTGACACAAGATGGTGGTCTTCCAGGAGACTTTTCCAAATCTTTAAAAAGTCCTCTGATGTGTTAGACGGAGGCATAGGTCACAAAGCAAGACAACCTCACAGCAGATAAGCAACAACAGAGAGCAGAGAAGTCCACATACGCATGCATCAAAGTCAGATTTCACACAGTTCTGTCCTTTGATGTCTTTCAAATATAATATTATATGGGAACAAATTATATGTAAAACAAAGGCAGGTCAGGAAACAGGAGTCGCACAGAAGACGTGGACAGAGACGCAGTATCTGACGTACACATTAGAACGAGGTCTAACATTAAGCAGAAAAAGGTTGAGGACAGTTCTGAAGTCAGCCTGCTGTAATGTCCCGAATGTGTCTGCAGCAAACTGGAACACTGTCACAGCTCACGAAGACTCAGAAAGTAGATCGTGTCGCCCCACTTCTGAGATCTTTAGACCGGCTCCTTGTCCAGCAAAAGCATTAAGTAGTCCAGTACCAAAATACTTCCCACATCACTGATCAAATCTGATCAGCTGAGACCGTCGTTTTCAGTCCCAGAGATCGAAGGAAAGCTGCTTTTCCGTTTATGCTCCTACTGAAACTCTGGAGTATTTTTACGGTTTCATTTGCTTATTTTTCCTCGTTTCTCTCTCTGACAGGTATTTTGTTCTGGACCCAGAGGTCGGTCATCTCCACTACTATCTGAATGAAGTGTGTAAAAAGCAGCAGACCCCTCGCGGGTCTCTGCCTCTTCTGGGCGCTGTGGTGGTCTCCAGTCACGAGTTTCCTCACATGTTCACCATCCAGTCCACTGCTGGGGATCTCTACAAGCTCAGAGGTGAGTTGCCTTTCTAATCTGGAACTCACTTTACTTTTTTATCACAGTTTATCAGTGAGTATAGTTGGAATTGAAAAAAAATCAGAGGTCACAAGGAAAAATATCGCTGCTGCTTTATTAGTCCTCCGCTCCTGATGAAGAAAATGAGGAGAGAAACCACCTGATCCTCCTCATGTATGATGTATGAGCATTTTTATTTCCCACCTCATATTCAAAACAAAAAGGCGTGTTAGAGTAAAAACCTCACATACAGTGGATACGGAAAGTATTCAGACCCCTTTAAACTTTTCACACTTTGTTTCATTGCAGCCATTTGCCAAAATAAAAAAAGTTCATTTTATTTCTCATTAATGTCACTCAGCACCCCATCCTGACAGAAAGAAAACAGAAATGTAGAGATTTTCTCAAATTTATTAAAAAAAAAAATCTGATTATGACTGGTCATAAGTATTGAGTACTTTGCTCAGTACTGAGTAGAAGTACTTCTGAGCTGGTACAGCCATGAGTCTTCTTGGGAATGATGCAACAAGTGTTCCACACCTGGATTTGGGATCTTCTGGTTCTTCTTGCAGATCCTCTCCAGTTCTGTCAGGTTGGATGGTGAACGGTGGTGTTCAGCCATTTTCAGGTCTCTCAGAGATGCTCAGTTGGGTTTAAGTCGGGGTTCTGGCTGGGCCGGTCCAGAATGGTCCAGAGTGGTTCTGATCCACTCCTTTGTTATTTCAGCTGTGTGCTGAGGGTCATTGTCTTGTTGGAAGGTGAACCTTCGGTCCAGTCTGAGCTCCTGAACTCTGGAAGAGCTTTTCTTCCAGGATCTCTGTACTTGGCTGCATTTATCTTTCCTTCAACTGCAACCAGTCGTCCTGTCCCTGCAGCTGAAAAACACCCCCATACCATGATGCTGCCACCACCATGCTTCACTGTTGAGATGGTATTGGGCAGGTGATGAGCAGTACCTGGTTTTCTCCACACATACCGCTTAGAATGAACTCCAAAAAGTTCAATCTTGGTCTCATCAGACCAGAGAATCTTATTTCTCTCAGTCTGGGAGTCCTTCATGTGTTTTTGGCAAACTCTATGCGGGCTTTCATATGTCTACACTGAGGAGAGGCTTCCATCGGGCCACTCTGCCATAAAGCCCCGACTGGTGGAGGCTGCAGTGATAGCTGACTTTGTGGAACTTTCTCTTTACCTTTACCTGTTTACTTTCTTCTTTACCTCTCTCACCAAGGCTCTTCTCCCACGATTGCTCAGTTTGGCTCAGGGATGTAACAATTACCGGTAAAATGATTAACCGTCATAAGATTCCCAACGATCGGTAATACTGTTTCAAGTTTTAATTAACATTCAAACAGTGATTGATTTCTGCACTTTGAAAAACTCACAGTGAAGCTGCTCATTGCCTGGAAAAGTAGCAGCAGTCCCAGTTTGCAATGCTTAATTTGCACCCACGTGAACAGTTCTGGAGATTTTATTTCAGTTTTTCTTTTCTAGTAAATTTGCAAAATTTCTACATTTCTGTTTTTTCTGTCAAGATGTGGTGCTGAGTGACATTAATGAGAAATAAAATGAACTTTTTGATTTTAGCAAATGGCTGCAATGAAACAAAAAGTGAAAAGTTTAAAAGGGGTCTGAACACTTTCCGTACCCACTGTGTATATATATATATATATAAAATATTATATGTATAGGTATTAGGTCTCAATTTAGGATGCTTCTGCACCCCCAAAATGGGCTAAAATCCCCTATGATGCTGTGTGTTGTGTATATTTTCATATTTTCTCATCACATCGATCAGCTGTTCTTGGAAGCTATCCGTTTAACCTTGCATCAGCAGAAATGCAGAAGTGTCTGACCAATCACTTAATAGTTCCCGGAGCCCCGTGAGGAGAAAGTTCTGGTCGTATAAATAAAATGACGTTGTGCTCAGTGACTCATCATTTTGACTCTGGTATGTTGGAACAGGAAGCATGAACAGCTGCAGGACGAGGACCAGAGGTTCTCCACCGCTGTTCCACATAAATATGATGATCCCTGCTTTCTCTGATGCTGCTTCCTTTCAGCTGTGGATGCTCAGGACCAGGAGCTTTGGATCACTCAGCTGCAGCTGTATTCCAGATGCTACTCTGACAGTACAATCAAGGTACGCACACACATGCACAAAAACATGTGCACACAGATATTTGGCCTTCATGTTTGGAAGTCAGTCCAACAAACTGGAATTATACCAAATTCAGGTAAATCCCTGCCGGTCATGACGCAGTCATCTGACTGGAATGACGCTACAGACCAGCATCTTCGGTCTGAACTGGTCCCTGGAAGCAGGGAACCAGACGGCTTCTCTCTCCAGGAGTTTGGGTTCAGGCTGCAGATGTTTGCAGGAACAGCAGTGGAGAAGATGTGAATCAGCCAGAGGTTTCAGTCAAGATGATGCACAATCATTT
Source organism: Atherinomorus stipes (assembly GCA_023101725.1). Lineage (NCBI taxonomy): Eukaryota > Metazoa > Chordata > Actinopteri > Atheriniformes > Atherinidae > Atherinomorus > Atherinomorus stipes. The sequence goes on along the minus strand of JALJCO010010548.1, from coordinate 218,791 downwards.
TCTTAAGCTCTATTGCTCTTTTTAAGGTTTCTGCTTGAAAATGACATACCCAAAATGAATAGAGTATATCTCTGAATCTACAAGGTCTACCTGAGTGTCATTTTTGTGTCATAATAAAGGGACACTTGGGACTTTTGTTCAAGTGTGTAAGACAGAGTTTCTGTTAGTCATTCTAAGTAAGCGGTTGTTTCTGTTTGTATTCTTTGGCTGCTGGTTCACTGAGTTTTTGTCGTAGAGAAATAATAGTGGTACTGTTGAAATCGTCAGGATCTTAGCTTTCATATGATATGCTGTTTGTTTGTCTACCATGAAGTATCAGAGAGGTAGCGATGGAAATGTGCAGAGTGGGTGGACGCTCTGACCTTATTTAGATTTTGATATTTAAACATTAATATGCTTGGTGTATGTTAAAATGACTTAAATGTGCTTGTAGCAGAGTTTCTCCTGTTTAATTTGATGTATGGTATGGCTACATTGCTACATAATTAGTGCAACATTGTGCGTCTTTTGCTGCAGTGAGTCTCAAGGTCCCCCCAATTTAAGAGGCTACAAAAGATGCTCAAAAATCATTTCTAAGCCTTTTCTAAGTCACTTGATGGTGGAGCAAAGATCCAACAATCATCTCCAGCCTGACTGAAGTTCACCAAAAACCATTAGAATCTAATTTTAGCTATTTGCATGTAGCGCGTAACGTAACACCTGAATTTAAAAATATCTAGATTTATCTTTTTGGGGAACAACTCCAAATAGAAGTATTTATATGATTAAATGCTATATTATAGCAGGTTAGATTATGAAATAAAAAGTAATCAAATGAAAATCTGTAAAAGCTAGACTTATGAGGACAAGTTGTTTTTACTGTGTAGGTTCAGTGAATCTTCACGGACATGTGAGATAAATAGAAGTTAAAGGGAAGAGCTGAACCGGACCGGATGCAGGACTGTAACAGCTTTCTGTTTCCGTGATGATCTAGGATGAAGATCCACAGAGGAACTCTACCGATGGTCTTCCCCCACGAGACAAGCCCGTCTCCTCTCCAGATGAGGTATTACTTCACAGATTCTGCGTGGGTCAGAGGTTGCTGCTTGATCGATACACTGAAATATCGCAATATTTTCATATGTCGATATCATATTGATATTTTAAAACGCGGTATCAATCTATTTTACAAACAAGATTTTTTCGTTCTGTTACAAAATCTCGCAAGATTTTGTTAGTAAAATAGGTCGATACTGCTTTTTTAAATGTCTATATGATATCGGCATATGAAAATGTCGCAATATTTCAGTGTATTGATATTTTTTCCCACACAATTTTGCAATAAATTAATGGTTTGTGAGTTAAAAACTTTTTTGCATTCAGTATTTTTATGAGAAACCTTAAAATTCTGTGTATTTATTCTATCTTCAAACTTTTTGTTTATTTAATAGGGACAGTACATATTAATGAACATATATAGCAACAGAGGTAAACATGTTGGATTAGCATTAGCAAGCTAATTATCATCAGCAGTCCCTTGGCAGGTAAACAAAAGATACACAATACAATAAAACAACAAAATTAAACTTTCAGGTGTCACATGGTTATAGTACAAGACAACGCAATCACTCCCCTCACCGTCTTCACTTGTAATGGAACATAGCCTTTTTTTTTGTTTTCATATATTTGTACAAACCTATATGCTCAAATGTGACTGGCAGCATGGCCTCCATAGTGGCCAGTTTTTCTTTTCTTTTTTTTTTAAATATAGCCTGTCTAAAACTAGACTAAACGTTTTTTTTAATTTCGTCGACTAAAACTAGACTAAAACAGATACAGAAATGACCAAAATGTGACTAAAACTTATAAGCATTTTCGTCAGAAAGACTAAAAAAACTCAGATAGCTGCCAAAAACATCACTGCCGGTGGTCAATTATGAGGCTACCCAGAAGTCATTTTTTTGTAGTTCTCCTTTGATCTGCTAGGGGCTGCGAAACAGAACAAATTCCCACAGACTCCCATGTTAAAAACGCCAACTTCACAGCAGAAATAAACATGTTTACAGCAGAAATAAACATGATTACAGCAGAAATAAACATGTTTACAGCCTGGTTAAAAAAAATCGTTTTAGGTTTAATAGGTCAAGTTTACCTTCATGTCAGCTGTGAGGAGGTGTGAATTTTTTAAAAACTCATCCGTTTAGATGTGATCTTGAAATTACACATAATTAAGGGCGTGTCATTTTGATTGACATGCGGCAGACCGGAAGCCGACCTGCCGACCGGTTGCTGACAGTCAGCTCCTTGTTTGCTCTCAGTGGCTTGTAGCAGTATTGCACAGCGGCAGTTTTTAGTCAGATAATAGCAAATCTAAGTGTGTCTTATCTTTACCCCACCACTTAGGGGGGTAATCTTTGTTAGTTCCTGCTAGCTTCTAGTTAGCGTTTAGCTTAGAGTACACCAGCTGTCAATCATTTGCCCCGCAGCTCGGAGCGGCTTTGCCTTCACCCATTTTAGTATTTTCTGGGAGTGACGACACGACATGGCAAGATGGCGACGGTGGCACAGGCCTAACTGGCTTCACTGTTAACTATTCGGAATATAATTTTTATTTATAATAATAAATTTTTTAAATCTATTTTTTCAAAATAATATTTTCTTTTTTTTTTTTTTTTTTTTTATTTATTTTTGGTTTTTTAATCTTTCTTTTATTTTTTTTTTTTCAGAAAACAAGTGGTGAAAAAAATATAACACAAAACAAATATTCATATCCAAATAAGAAAAGAAACCCAAAAACGGGCCCGGGCTGGATTAAATACCCAGACTCCCAGGCGAAAGCAAAGAACGCTGACCATCCAGCCAAAGGCACATCGCTATGGCCAAGTAGCCTTAGGGCACATGATCAGTCGGAGGCATAGTGACGGGACCGTCAACTGCCACATCTCGGTCCGCCTGTTTTTAACAAGCACGTCTCGGTGCCCCGCGCAGGGTGCCACCAATTATGAATTCATGAACTGGTCTACAAATTCATGCATTGGTCACACGTGGACCCTGGCGACAACGCCACATCAAGAAACCTGTGGCAGTTGACGGTCCTGTCATTATGCCTCTGACTGAGGGAGTCATGTGCCCTGGCTACTTGGCCAAGGAGATGTCCCATTCTTGGCTGACTGGTTAGCAGTGCATCTTTCCCGGGAGTCTGGGGATCGAATCCCGCCGGGGCCCTCCTTTGTCCTGCATCCATACTGGACAAGAAATCTCTCCAAGTAACCAAACCAGTTTCCTTCCTTGTTGATAAACTAACCCGTCGCTTGGCTGGTGACGTAAGGGCTTGTTGATTCCTCTGTTATTAGCTATCAACGAAGTTTCCTCAACACTGCTACATAGTGTTCAGGCACTGATATTACCGGGTATGTGAACGCAACACAAGAATCAACAATCCCGGACCAGGCACAGGCCCGAGCACGCCATGTGAAAAGGCCCTGAGCCTGCTCTTTCTGCTCCTCATCACCCTTCTCTTTTCCTTCTCCACCCTCTTTTTCTAATTTCATTTTTCTTCCTCTTCTTCATGAACAAGGTCCGTCTCCTTTCGAAGACTACCTCAGCCTCCACCTTCAGCTGCTTCAGGGCCTGTCTCAGTATCCTGCAGCATAATGATGCTGAGGCCAACACCCAGATCCGCATCCCTCATCCTCATACCAGCAACAGCTGCAGCCCAGTGGTCAACCAGGTGGAGTCGAGGGGGATCCGGTCTGGCAGTCAAAGCCTGAATCACAGCTTTAATCAGACCTGGACTCCAGAAGCCTGCAGCTATAAAGGAAAAGAAGAGCAAGACCTCAACCACATCCAGAACCAAAGTCGGAGTCAAGGTCGTGCACGTGCAGGTGAATCGAGCTATAAGTGGTCATGAATACTAAGAGATGAAAAGATTGATGGTTTTTTGTGTTGCCAGAACCAGTTGAGGTTACTTTTATATCTAGAATCTGGGGGAAATGGTCCTCAGCCAACTGCAGGCTTTAATGGATGTATGTAGAATTTCGGAAGGGTTTCAGTCTGTGTTTAAAGCATCCTGCAGTCCTCAATGAGCCTTTTTAAGGGTTTTTAAGGGTTGCAGCCATGGGTTGGCATCATAGGCTTAGGTTCTACCTCTCTGATTGTTGGTGTGGCATCAAACGAGCCAGAAATGCATATTTTTAAGGTTGAAAAGTTACATTTTGTGTCTTTAAGAATAATCTTTGGAAAAGGAACCATACAGCAAAAATGATATTGCACAAGTTAAACATAAAGGTCACTTCTTTGTTTGAACTAAGTAAGATGTCAACATTTGAGATCTTTTTTTCTTTCTTTAAAGTTTCATCTTATTATCCTTTTACCTTTTCACTGCTGTGGCTTTTAATTTAAATGGTCCCTCCCTAGAAGGAGTCTAGCCAACACAAAATAATGGTATCAGTCATTGGTTTCGGCTGATACCAACAGCAAAGTTCACTCTGATCATCCCATCACCAGTCATTTCTCTGCCTCACTACACTGATATTCTGCTCATTCATCCAGATTTAGGGAGTTATGTTGTTACCGCAAACATTCATGACTGTCGGGAGGAAGAAATGGTATTGATCTCTAGTTAAGAATCACTGGTTTAAACTATGGAAATGGATCATTCTGTCTGTAGAGAAGCAAAACTGGAGAATAACAGATGTTTTTTAATGTGTTAAGTATCTTTACCTTCAGAACTGTTCTAACTAATACTGGTTCTTTTACACTTAAAGTGTTTTTTTTTTTTTTATCAGCAACTGTGCTCCTGCTTCTCAGAATCGGATCTGGACTGCCCGGTGGATTTACCTGGACTCACCTCTTCTACCTGCTCTGCTGCCACTCATGCACGTACGGACCTGGATGTCTGTGTACAGGTAAGCAGGTTACAGGTGTTCACTCTGATCATCCCATCACCAGTCATTTCACTGCCTCACTGCGCTGATATTCTGCTCATTCATCCAGATTTAGGGAATAATGCTGTGTTACCTCATTCCTTCCTTCCTTCCTTCCTTCCTTCCTTCCTACCTATATATATATATATATATATATATATATATATATATATATATATAACAAAGTTTAACATATATATATTGTCATTGAAAAAATGAGGAAACCTTTGTTTGTTCATATTTCTTGGTCATTTTAATGTCTGGTACTACAAAAAGTACTTTTGTCTGGACAAATATAATGATAACAACAAAAACAGCTCATAAGAGTTTAATTTAAGAACTGATATCTCACCATTTTCCATGTTTTTCTTGATAAGTGATTTTGGTTCTTACATCAACAGCTATGGCACTGTGCTGCCAAAAACAGCTTTTAGGAATTCTACATTTTGTTTTCTCTCTCTTTTTCTCATGATTCACACCACAGTTGGTACTCAATTGCATAACCATTTTTTGATGATATATATATATATATATATATATATATGATACTGGTGAAGTGGAAAAGAAAGTGATGGAATTGAACAAAAAGCTGCTCTAGAGTATGATTATATTTTATCATCATTATATAACATTATGCTGCTGCAAATGCTTGCTACCGTGAGATTTTCTGGGACTGGGTGATGCTGGTTCATGCTCCACTTCAGGCTTTATCGGGTCAACATCTGTGCGCCGTCCTCCACGTGACCCGGGATTCAGGCTTCACGTTGATCCGTTGCAGATAAATCGGGCGTTGCTGCTTCTTTGCATGCCATTCTTCGTGCCCCGCTTCTGCAAGGTGCCATTTTCATCCTCTGTCATCACTGTTTGATCTGCTTGTGATCCCAGAGCCAATATAATAAAAGAAGGAAGCCTGTTTCTTTTCTGTGTGATCTGACCCCCCCCCTGCAAATCCCTCTCACATACGTAGTGTTTTTATTAACGGCAGGCTGATCAGCTGCAGGCCAAACACATGGTTCTTTCCCTCCATCTGTGAGAGAGACAGTGATTAAGATAGAGGTGTAGTTTATGAATCCTCGGCATCATGGGACCGTTAAATCAGATCCAGCAGGGGGGTCAGAGGAGTGATGGAGGGAAACAGAGAGGAGAGAAGAATACAGTCAACTCTGTTTTAATCTCCATAATCCCTCCTCCCATCTGAGCGGTCCAGGTTCAACTATTAATCTGCTGTTCAGCGTCATGGCAACCAGCAGCTCACAGACTGATTTCTTCCTCCACACATGACGAATGAATCTGCCATAAACACACTGATGGGGTTGAGGTTCTGCTCACAACCTCGTTGGTGGGTACACACCTGAACTACAACCAGTGTCGACTGAATGTGAGCCAAAGACAAACCATGTGACCTAAAACAGTCTCCGTAAAATGTGAGGAACCTGCGGTGGCCAGAGAGCCCGCCTGGGTCTCCTCGACAACACCTGGACTAACAGAACAACACATGAACGCACCATGAAAACCACCAGGATGGTCAACCTGCAAAAAACACAGGTCCCTGAGTCTGGATCAACTCACCGGGTTAATAACACTTTGACCTCCTAGTTAATAACATACTGGCATGGGTAAAAACACTTGGACCCCTTGGTTTATAACACTTTTACTTGGTTAATAGCACACTTTCTTGCTTAATAACACTTTGATTTTAGTTACACTGACTGGTTAATAACACTTGACCTCTTGGTAATAACGCACCCTTGTTTCACTTTGACTTGGTTAATAACATACTTCCTTGGTTAATAACAGTTTGACTTGGTTAATAACACACTTTCTTGGTTAATAACACTGTGACTTGGTTAATAACACACTGACCTGGTTATTAACACTCAAACATCTTGGTTAATAACACACTACCTTGGTTAATAACACTTTGACTTGGTTAATGGCACACTGACCTGGTTAATACCACTCAGACCTTTTGGGTAATAACACACTAACTTGATTAATAACACTTTGACTTGGTTAATAACACTTTGACTTGGTTAATAACACACTTCCTTAGTTAATAACACTTTGACTTGGTTAATAACACACTTTCTTGGTTAATAGCACTTTGACTTGGTTAATAGCACACTTACCTTGGTTAATAACACTTGGACCTTTGGGTAATAACACACTATCTTGGTTAATAACACTTTGACTTGGTTAATAACACACTTCCTTGGTTAATAACACTTTGACTTGGTTAATAACACACTTTTACCTCTTGGGTAATAACACTACCTTGGTTAATAACACTTTGACTTGGTTAATAACACACTTCCTTGGTTAATAACACTTTGACTTGGTTAATAACACACTTTCTTGGTTAATAACACTTTGACTTGGTTAATAGCACACTGACCTGGTTAATAACACTCGGACCTCTTGGGTAATAACACACTACCTTGGTTAATAACCCTTGATGAATAACACACTTCCTTGGTTAATAACACTTTGACTTTGTTAATAACACACTTCCTTGGTTAACACCACCAGACCTCTTGGTATAACACACTGGCTTGATGAAACACACTTCGACTTGGTTAATAACACACTTTCTTGGTTAACAACACTTTGATTTCGTTAATAGCACACGGACCTCCTGGTTAATAACACAATGACCTCTTCGTTAAGATTGATCTGGTTATTTACACTCTGACATAGTTAATAACACTTTGACCTAATTAATAACACACTGTCCTAGTTAGTAAATAGCACTTTGACCTAGTTAATAACACACTGACCTGGTCAATAACACAGTGAAATGGTAATTAAAGGCGCTATAGAAGATGTTTGGGCATTTCAGAAAGCAGACTGTTAGCGACTTTTTGAATAAAGCGGATGTGTTAGACCAACCTTCTACATTCACAGCTCCCTCCTCCGTCCACAGAACAACGTCCACGAGCCACTCTGTGTTATGCAGACAGCAGGTACAGATTCTCCATCCTGTCACAAACACAAGTAAATCAGAATATTGTTGTCTGAACATCACTAACAGCTCGTAGAATGATTGTTAGGGAGCTACTGGAAACATCAGACGAGAATGTGCTGCTTCTGGAATGCAGTATTACTCTCATCAATCAATCACTCATTCATCAGTCTTGCTTATTACCCATTGAATTGACTGTCAATCACGCTTACTACTGTAGTAAGCGTGATTGACGAGCCAATAGACAAATTAAAAGTGTAAGAAATGGAGAAATGATTAGCGGATGTTTTTTAAGCCCCATTACTTTCACAGCAAGTTCTTAATTAATCATAACGTATGAGGGTAGTGAACCCAATTTCATTAGATATTGGAAAAATTATTGAAAGAAATGTATTCTATAATGCCTTTAACACACAGACCTCCTGGTTAATGACACTTTGACTTGGTGTATAACACATTGACCTGGTTAATAACACTCAGACCTCTTGGTTAATCTTTTCTAAGTTACCCATAGTTATTCATGTCGCCACTGCCAGGTCCAAACCAGCAGCTCGGACGTCGCGGACACCAACAACGAGACCACCGACTCTGAGGAAAACGAGGAGGAGGAGGACCTGGGAGTTCGGGATGACGAGCGAAGCATCATCACTCACCTCCTGTCCCAGCTCAAACTGGACATGGACCTCACACAGGTTAAGATTTTAGGTTGTACAGATGTTATACGAGACCACCTTGACCAAGGTGACCCTGATCTAGGGCTGCAGCTATCGATTATTTTTGTAATTGAGTAATCTAGCGATTCTTCTAAAGATCAATCAAGTATTTGGATAAAGACATTAGACATTTTGCAGTTATTTAAATTTAACAAATTAAACTTAAATTCTAACTTTTAGAGTTCTTTGGTACAGACTGTTCCCTGAACACAGCACTGATACCCACCATGCTTCTCCAAAAGCTTCATTGTTGTCACCATATTTGTTCCTTTTACTCTTTGGATTACTGAAATGGATACAACTGGCCATTCATTATACGACCTGAGTCCACAACGCCTGCAGTATAAAGATGATCTACACCTGCTGAACCTACTCACAGCAGTTTAAAAGAATATTTATTAATTATTATGAAAAAAAAAACAAAAACTGGGACCCTCTGACCAATTGACCTCTAACCCGGTATCACTGGTAATGTAAAGTTCATCATAGTTCATATATACAGTAGATATCATATAGATGTGACATCTATAATATGAGATATAGCTGTTCTGTTGAAACGTGGTACCGCAGACTGAATTGACAGACCCGTCTGTTGATCTGTCATACCCTGTCATACTATAATATAATGCCCCACTTAGTTTTTATTCAACTCACAGTTTTGTCCAATCAACAATAGCTTATGAGTTAGCCTAGTAGTTAGATAGTTAATGAGAAGATCCTTAATCCACATTATTGAAGATTATTGATCTTTTAACAAACTAAAGTGTCCTACAGGATAGTCTTAGAAATTTACGGGCCTTTAAGAATCAAACTTCAAATACATAAATGCAGGCAGAACGTATTGACACTAAAAAATGACCCCGTCAATGTAACCATCTTGAATTTTATGCAGGCAGAACGTATTGACACTAGAAATGACTCTGTCACACTGTGCTTGTCATGCAAAACCAATTATAACCCCATCATCAAAACAACCTCCACAGACACTATTCACCTTATTTTGGGGACTTGCAAGGGCAGCGCTATTTGACTTCCGGCTGCTACTCGCATCCATAGCAATTCATAGCGATTTCCACCAGCGTGTCACTGACATGATTCATGAAGCTGTTCTTTAACCGTGTTTATGATTATTTCTGCCATGTAAAGATGTCACAACAACTGGAGAAAGAGGCGTGAGATCCTACGACACACTTGTATCGATAACGGCAAAAAACGGACCGAATATTGCGGCCTCTGTTAAGGCTGCTATAGGACACCCCCTAACCCCACCCCCCACCCCCGCACTTGGATCAATTATCTTATAAAATAACTTTCTGCTTTTTTTCTCCCTTTTAAATCTCACTGTCTCTTACTTAGTCCTGAATATGTTAAAGTCAGCTGGTCTGTGTAACATCTCTGCAGCACCCTGATCTCAACCTGCTGAAATGATGTCAGCTGATCTCAGTGACATCATGTTCATACTAAATCATATCTCCAAGCCAAACTCATGCAGATTTATTTTGTAGCACTTATTTATTTTATCACATATATTATAATTTTAGCATCAGGGGAATTATTTATTATGATTTTATTATTTTGCTACAATACGAAGCTGGTCTCTTCTATCCTGCACAGATTCAACACCACACACTTGACAGTAATAAAAGACAGATCACATATTTCATCTCTCTCCTGATATGTGTGTGATATTCACTACAGAGCGTATCACATGCTAATCGCGTTTACAGCAGAGTATCACGTTTTTCACTCTTAGTATTCCAAATCCGCATCCATCCACCCACTCGGTGGATTTTATTAACCTCCATATGAATTTAAAAAAAAGTTTGCTTAGTTTCTTCCCAACTAAGTCGCTGCATCTCGCTACGTGGGTGACCGTGTTTTTCAGTGTAACTGACGAGCCGCAGCTAGCGACCAGAAATGTCAACACATTTCAGAAGACGAGGACGTTCAGAAGTGGGCGGGGCAAAATAAGGTGAATATTGATTATGAATTCACTCCAAACACAAATTTCGGATTCATTCCCAAAGACAGACAAAATATCTTATTGGCAAACTTTATAATAAATTTGTTAAAATAATTACAAAATTCAAAAAGTGAATAGTATCTACAGTCGCAACAGCTGACGAAAGCTAAGGGTAGCATGGACATGCCGGCCAAGGATATAATAGTTTTGGATTTTTACTTAGCTTCAGTTTTTATTTCATTTTGACTTTTTGTTTTTCAATTCAGTTAGTTTTAATTAGTTTTTTGAGCAGATTTGCTAGTTTGTTTTAGTTTCTATTTTTGGAAAATGTTTAGTTTTAGTTTAGTTTTTATTAGTTTCAGTGTTAGTTTTAGTTTTTGGGGGTTTTCTTTTCAGTAAATGATAGGTGTTTGTCTGGTGTGACATTCAAAATCATCAGAAAGTCACTTGGAGTAAAACCAGTAGAACAAAGTAAGAAGGTTAAATAGAAATAGATTTCAAATCAACCCAAAAGGTTGATGTATTATATTAATTTACAAAGACTAGAACTAAGGATGTTTCTGCAATAATTTTAGTTAGTTTTAGTTAGTTTTGTAAAGACATGATACAGTTTCAGTTAGTTATCATTTTGTTAAAAACTGTTGTTTTTATTTTTATTTCAGTTAACTGAAATATTTTTTCAATTTAAGTTTTCGTTTTTTCGTTAGTTTTAGTTTACTATAATAACCCTGATGCCGGCGTGCCGTGAACACACCTATGACGTTTCTGTGTTGTGTGCATGCGCTGAAGGCAGAGGTATCACATCTCGACAGGTATGATGAAATGTTAGAACACCGGTTTAGGAACATCCGGAGCTCGGCACCGTGGGAGCGGGAAACCCCGGCTGGCAGCTGCTTTACGGGGAGGATCCACCTGCAACGGCCCAATCTGATGCACTGCAGGTCCACTTGTCTGAACGGGGACATCTGCTGTTCTGCCATTCTGCCACTCCGACATGGGTCCCAATCGTCAAAATGGCGGTTAGGGGGGCCGCCACCATTCTGCCATACCTACACTCCAACATGGGGGTTAGGGTTATGGTGTCAGAATGCCGGTATGTTGGAATGGTGGAATGCCCACATGTAACCGTCTGAACATCATCCCCGCAACTCCAGACTAGGGTTGTGCCGGTATCCGGTTTCAAGGTATACCACGGTATAAAAACGTAGCGGTATGAAAACCATTACATTTTCCGTCATACTTTCAGACCCTGACCGCGTTATGAACTTCATTCTGTCTTATAAAACACAAGGAGAAAGTGCAAGTCAGGTGTACGCTGCATGTCCTGACACATACTCCCAGCTGGTGGCAGTAAATTCACATTGCTTGCCAATGTCAACGCCATTAAACATCAAGGGAAGAAGTACAGATGTTCCAATAAAGGGCTTTGCTCAACCAAAATAAGTCGTTTTTATTTACCCAGACACTTAAAAACAGTGAAACCGTGATGTTTTAGCTCAAGGTTATCATACCATCAGCATTTCATACCAGCACATGCCAACTCCAGGTACGTCACCCAGATCTCGCTACCGCCATTTGGCCACCCTTACCAAAAAGAAGTATTCCTGAAGTACATGTCATTAAGTATACTTAAGTATACTAAAGTATATCCCTCAAGTGTACTTTTTTTTTTTACCAAGTACACTGGTTTCAGTGTACTACCAGTATACTAATAAGTGTACTTCTTGGGACTAAATTGGCCCAATTTAAGTATTTAGAAGTATACTTTTAAGTATACTTAAAGTAATCTCCTGGTATACTGTGAGTGTATTCATACTAACACTTCAAGTGTACTTTTATTCATAGAAAGTACACTTCTTGGTATACTGCCAGTTTATTTTATTAGATACTCAAACCTGGGTCCTCTGCGCCAAAGCCCGCGACATTACCACTGTGCTACCCACTCTGTCATACGTGTACGAACACTTTAAGCTCTCTTTTACTCCGACAAAGTACACTTTTAAGTATACTAAAAGTAATCTTCTAGGCATACTATTACTCTACTTTTATTAAAACTTCAAGCTTACTTTTATTTTTAGAAAGTACACTTTAAAGTATACTGAAAGTATACTTCTATGTATACTGTTAGTTTTCTCGTACTAAAACTTTAAGCTCACAAACTCTTGCAAAGTACACTTTTAAGTATACTAAAAGTATTCTTCTATGTATACTGTTAGTTTTCAGAAATAGTCGACCTAACATTTTAGGTTTACTATGAGTTTACTGATAATACACTTATAGTACACTGTTTAGTGTTTAAAAATACATTTTCAAATATACTGAAAATCGCCTTATTATACTTCTACTTCACCTTTAATGCTGAGTAAAAATAAATATTACAAAATTTCTGTCAAAAATAGATTCAGGCGTTTTATTTGACGCCACCAAATGGTCCAGTAACATTTATACTCTGAGTATGTTTGAAAATGTACTATGAATGTACTACTATTAAAGTATATTGTTCAAAAGTTTAAATATAAGTATAGACTAAATATGTTAAACTTCTAGTATATTTATTAGTAAATGCCCAGTAAACTTTGTTAAGTATATTTCTGATAAGTACATAAATGGTAAACTGAAAGTATACTGTCTTATTTAAAGTTTAAAATTAGTATACTTAAAGTATACTTGCATATAGTACTTTTTTGTAAGGGCAGCCTTTGCGGCGATTACTAGCCTGTTCTGTAATCAATTCATCAGACAAATTAAAAACTGCAAACAATGAATCTACACCGGGGTTAAACCTGGCTTTCCTCAGTGGTCCGCCAGCACCCCAACGTAACACCTGGCTGGCATTTCCTCATCCAGTCTGTTCCCTGCTGGTTACTTTACATCGCAGAGAAAAGCAACCCGACGAGTAGCTGCAGTTCTCACATTGTTCCAGTAATGATGCATTTCTGAACCACTGATCTAAAGATTAACTTGATCCTGTCTTCTCTGTTTCTGCCTCCACCAGGTGGTTCTCCCAACTTTCATCTTAGAAAAACACTCCCTTCTTGAGATGTACGCTAACTTCATGGCTCACCCTGACATGTTCCTCTCCATCACTTCTGGCTGCACGCCAGAGGAACGCATCATTCGCTTTGTTCAGTACTATCTGACTGCTTTCCATGAGGGCCGTAAGGGTGCAGTGGCCAAGAAGCCCTATAATCCAATCCTCGGGGAGAATTTCCACTGCTCTTGGTTTGTGCCTCGGGGCCGTGTTCAACCGCTGCAGACGAGCAGGTGTACTGGAACCAGCTCAAAACCTGCAGCTTCTTCTAAGTCACAGAGGGGGACTCACCATCACGATACAAGAAGCTCAGACTGTTATTGTGTTCGCTTCGTGGCAGAGCAGGTGTCCCACCACCCACCTGTTTCAGCCTTTTACTGTGAATGCAAGGAGAAGCAAATGTGCGTCAATACACATGTGTGGACCAAAAGCAAGTTCACGGGCATTTCTGTTGGAGTCTCCATGGTTGGTGAAGGTAGGAGAACGTGGTTTCTGGTTCTGGGGAAGTGGGCGATGGTTGCAGCAGATCAATGGGCTTTTTAAACAAATCTTATAAGAGGTTTTATGCATTATTTTGTCAGCCAAAATATAAATGTATGTAATCTGCAAGCATCTGGTCGGATTTCTAGAAAAGGAAAAATGTCACAAGTCAATTGTTGTAAATTTTAAACATCAGTTGGTATCATAGACCTCGTTTACATGACCATTGAAAGTGGCCCATATCAGATCTTTTTGCCCTCCAGTGACAGATCGGATATTTTCTGACTAGTGTAAACACTCCAAACCGCTTCAGATCTGATCTTTTCACATCAGATTTGGGCCACATCAGGTGGTAGTCCAAATCCGATCTTTCCAAACGACCTTTAGTGGGTGTATCCGACCATAACGTCATCTTTAAGCAATGTGCGTTGTTCATGTGTGCAGGGAGAGAAGCTCTGATGTTGGGTGGCTAAAAGCTAGCTGCTCCTGCTACGTGTTACTTGCTTCCCATGTTGCTGATGGACTTCACACTAGGGATGGGCGATATTTTATTGTGTGCGATATATCGTCAAAGAAATTCTCCACAATAACAATTTGAATTTATCGTTTTTATCGTGAGATGACAATTTATCAGTTTGTGTTTGCAGTTGCACTACTTTGGGTTTTTTAATAAGCCAAGTTAGTTTTGCTGTTTGCATGGTTTGAATAAATGTGGAGTTTGGTCTCTCATATTTCAGACTTGTTTGAATGGTGTCACTACAGTTTTCAATACAGGTGCGCTACTTGAACTTAATGATATAGTTTAGTGGCTTCTAGTGTTTTTTAGGGCTTTCAAGACAGAATTTAGTGACAGATTTATAATACAAAATATTTTGCTGATAGTTTTTATCGTCACTTATCGTTACCGTGATAAATAAGAGAAATTATCGTGATACATTTTTTAGTCCATATCGCCCATCCCTACTTCACACTTTCCAAACCAGTTCAGCTTTTATGTGGGCAGGCCAGACAGCAGCATTTGTTGGTGCCCAAAAGCCTTATGATTTTCAAACATCCAGGTTTACGAACCTCTGAAACTGCCAACCGATGGAGATATTGCAGGGTCATCCCTATTGTCCCTGGGTCCTATGTTCCCCACTTTGTATAGGAAAATAGGAACCAAAGAAAGGTCCTATGTTCCCTGCTTTGTATGTGAACGGAGAACATGGGACCTTTTTTTTTTTTTTTTTTTTCTTAAAGGCTTGGGGTTGGGGTTTTATAGCACCCTTCCCTAACAAAGCGGGGAACATAGGGACCTTTTCTAGGGAAAACTGAGAACATGGGACCTTTTTTTTTTTTTTTTTTTTTTTAAAAAGGCTTGGGGTTGGGGTTTTATAGCACCCTTCCCTAACAAAGCGGGGAACATAGGGACCTTTTCTAGGGAAAACGGGGAACATGGGACCCTTTAAAAAAAGGGGAACATAGGTATGCTCCCGATATTGCTAACCAGTTAGCTTACCATCACATTACAACTACCTCATTAATCGACAGTTGCAGAAATAAAAGCTTATCTAAATATCTGGTGCAGGATGGTATCAGACCTTCAGCTGTGGAAAGTGTCCCAAACAGAGTATTTCTTCTTCATTTCACAGATGACAACAGCAGACCCAGATGACGTTAACACAATGTAAACATTTGTAATGTCTTGACTTTTCACGTTTTCTCCAGTAAGACAGAGTGATTGTTTCAAGGGAGAATTCCCATGTCGCTCCACATTTACAGTGGATACAGAAAGTATTATTATTTAAACTTTTCACTCCTTGTTTCATTGCAGACATTTGCCAAAATCATAAAAGTTCATTTTATTTCTCATGAATGTCACTCGGCACCCCATCTAGACAGAAAAAAAAGAAATGTAGAATTCTTTTTGCAAATTTATTAAAAAAGAAAAACTGAAATATGACATGGTGATAAGTATTGAGTACTTTGCTCAGTACTGAGTAGAAGTACTTCTGAGCTGGTACAGCCATGAGTCTTCTTGGGAATGATGCAACACGTGTTCCACACCTGGATTTGGGATCTTCTGGTTCTTCTTGCAGATCCTCTCCAGTTCTGTCAGGTTGGATGGTGAACGGTGGTGTTCAGACATTTTCAGGTCTCTCAGAGATGCTCAGTTGGGTTTAAGTCAGGGTTCTGGCTGGGCCGGTCCAGAACGGTCCAGAGTGGTTCTGATCCGCTCCTTTGTTATTTCAGCTGTGTGTGAGGGTCATTGTCTTGTTGGAAGGTGAACCTTCGGCCCAGTCTGAGCTCCTGAACTCTGGAAGAGCTTTTCTTCCAGGATCTCTGTACTTGGCCGCATTCATCTTTCCTTCAACTGCAACCAGTCGTCCTGTCCCTGCAGCTGAAAAACACCCCCATACCATGATGCTGCCACCACCATGCTTCACTGTTGGGATGGTATTGGGCAGGTGATGAGCAGTACCTGGTTTTCTCCACACATACCGCTTAGAATTAACTCCAGAAAGTTCAATCTTGGTCTCATCAGACCAGAGAATCTTATTTCTCTCAGTCTGGGAGTCCTTCATGTGTTTTTGGCAAACTCTATGCGGGCTTTCATATGTCTGCACTGAGGAGAGGTTTCCATCGGGCCACTCTGCCATAAAGCCCCGACTGGTGGAGGCTGCAGTGATAACTGACTTTGTGGAACTTTCTCCATCTCCCTGCTGCATCTCTGGAGCTCAGCCACAGTGATCTTTGGCTTCTTCTTTACTCTCTCACCAAGGCTCTTCTCCCACCATTGCTCAGTTTGGCTGGACGGCCGGGTCTATTAAACACAGCTGGACTCCAGTGAAGGAGTAGAACCATCTCAAGGAGGATCAGAAGAAATGGACAGCATATGAATTAAATAAGAGTGTCACTGCAACGGGTCTGAATACTAATGACTATGTGATATTTCAGTTTTTAATTTTTAATAAATTTGCAAAACTTTCTGCATTTCTGTTTTTGTTCTGTCAAGATGGGGGCTGAGTGACATTAATGAGAAATAAAATGAACTTTTTTGATTTAGCAAATGGCTGCAATGAAAATAAGAGTAAAAACTTTAAAGGGGTCTACTTTCTGCACCCACTGTAAGAGTCCTGTTCAGAGTCAGAAGATAAAGAAGAAGTTGGAGGAATCAGAAGTTGTGGATGCTGTTTGTGAGACGTATGAGGGAACATAAGACACCCAATGACCAACAAAATCACACTTATTGTGTGATACATAGACCAGGCCGTACATGTGGAATACAAGTGTATGCCAGAGTAGAAATGTCATAGGTGCTTTTTCCAACTTGACCACTAGATGGCAGTAAGTGTTGCTTTAAATCTGCTTGTTAAATGTATAAAAAGAAAGAAGCTTGGCAGAATTTTGGATTGTTAAAAAGGCAGCTACTCTGTAAATGAACGTGTTCTCTTCATACTTCTGTCATTATTTATAATGTTTTCCATCTTTAAAATCTGTCCCCAGGTGTTCTGCATTTGCTGGAGCATGATGAGAAGTATGTATTCACTCTACCCTGTGCTTATGCCCGATCCATCCTGACCATGCCATGGATGGAGCTTGGTGGAAAGGTTAGCATCAGCTGTGCCAAGAGCGGGTACTCTGCCTCCATTACTTTCCACACCAAACCCTTGTGTGGAGGAAAAGTACACAGGTGAGTCCTGATTAACAATTTCTCACCATTTGATGTCTGTTTATCTGAATAGGAAACTGGTTGAAGTGTGCAGGGAAACAAAGCTTTGCACCGAAGGGTGCAATGCTGTCCAAATGGGGAAAAAGAGTTTTGCCTCTGTTTAATGTTTAATTGTTCAACTTTAAACAGTTGCTTTTACATAATTCAGATGTTGCTCATTATTTAAATTTTCAGATGTTAACTATTCACAAATCAAATGCATCTTGTTGTACACACTAAAGCAGGGCTGGAATTTTCTCATTTTAGGGGCAAGGCCAGTTGGCTTTTGGTGTTGTTAAGATTTTGAGAGTACAAAAGCAGATATCAGGGTAGGAAGGCTCTTTAAGGTCAGTTATAATTATTTTAGCGTAAAGGTAAAGGCTGATTACATTTTCAATTAAATAAATCAAGAAGCTGTTTATTTCTTAGAATTGCTTTAATCTTTTAATACAAAGTATATTTCACAGCAAAATGTTTTGGGGGTCATTGACGTGACATAAAAACATTTTTCATAAATCTGGATAAGGCATTGATCAATGATCGGCCTTAATCTGATTCTGAATCCTAATCTAAATCACTGCTTGAGGATGGGATTGGGGCAGGAGGTGTCACATTGTTGGATTTCTTATTTTATCTATGTTTTTATTTATTTATTTATTTATTTATTTTGCTTTTTTTTTTAATGGGATTTGTTGTATTTGGGAAATTCAGGCTCTGCATTTTACACATCTCTAGACTAACCAGATAGAAAAGGGCTGCCATGTCTCGGCACCCGGGAAGCAACTGGTGGGGGTTAAGGACCTTGCTCAAGGGCCCACAGGGTTTTAACCTCAGTGCCTCACCAGGAACTCGAACCGGGGTTGCCTGGTCCATAGCCCACCTCTGTAATCACCGCCATAATTTATTCTTTTAATTTTATTCATTTCATTCATTCTTTTTTATTTAATTTTCATTTTATTGTGACATCTTTTCCAAGCAATCATATTTTTCAATCTCATCTTAAAAACTAGCATATTTGCATTTGTACACCAAACTAACAGCAAATTGATGAGTAATGGATCATTTATGAATGTATGTGAAAATCACGAGAAACTGTTTTGTGTTTCTCCATTACTCTGAACCACGAGAACGTGCAGTTCTTCATCTGTCAGACAGCAAATGAAACCAACACAGTACATTTGAAATAAACTGTGAAACAGCAGATAATGTGATGCGTTCTTCGGTTTTCACCTAGTTATGCAGAGACTGAATTTCCCAATATAGCATAAAAAATACACCCATGCCCTCTTCTCACACCATGTGGTCCTGTGACCATTGGTCAGAAAATTATGTCTCACCTTTAAATCGTGTTTGATAGTGACCCCCCACATCTTATTGGACTGAAATTTGCTTCTTTATGAAACACTCTGATTGGTTGACATCATTTAAGGTCACAGATGTGGGGCATAGGACTTTATAACAGAGGGATAATTTATTATTGAGAAAAGCAAACATACTACATGTCATGCGCATCCTAATATGCATGACGGTGTCCTAATAAATGAGCTACATAGGATAAAACCATCTGAAATTGGTACTTTTTTGGAGAAGAAGAAGAATCATATGAATCTGAACATTAAGCTGTTCCTTTCGCCGTGTCTGGGTGGTGTCTCGGTACCTCTGAGGGGTTACATAGTTGTCCTGGAGGAGGTGATCAGGAGGATGGGCCAGAGCTGTGTTTTCTTATTGATTCATGGGTAAAATGGATGATAGGTTAACAGTAGTTCATACATGACCTTGCTAGCAGGCCCCCTCAGGCCAAAGGTTGATTATAAACTTTAGCTTCTCTCATCAGACCTGTGGTAGCATGTCTTGGCTGCTCGGGTGAGGAGAGAAGAAAAGATGTCCGTTGATCAGCTGAGTTGGATCTAGAAGCAGGAAATAGTTCAGGACAGACCTGTAATCCCAAACACCCAGTGAGATTATTCTGGGAACAACTGGAGATTCCTGCTGAATAGGTCTTAGACACACACTTCTGGAAGAGCTGGTCTAAGCGGGTCATGCTGATTGTCTCCATTGTGGATGCAATTTCCAAGGGCATGGTCAGACTTTTACCACCTGTCGTGGGGGCAACTGGAGTACCTACAGGTGGCAAAGGAACCAGATGATACCAGGTACCAAGTCGCCAAAAAGGCTGTAGCGTCAGTGGTTGCAGAAGCTGTAATATGTAGGCCTGAGAATACGACCAGCTTATGGAGGAGTTTCTGTTGGCCTCAAAGAAGTTCAGGCAAATCATTCAGGGAGGGAGAGGAGTTTAAATATCTCAGAATCTATTACACTGATGATGGTAGGATGAAGCCAGAAATGGACAAGGATTATTGAGAGTGTACAGCTCGTTATGATGAAGAGGATTTGATCAAAATGTTAAAAGCCTTTATTAAGATATTTATATAAAGAACAACACATGAAAGTTCTTTCTTTGGAGGAAAATAAAGGTGAAAAATAAAAATGTGTCCCTATAGAGGATCCTCAGGGCTTGTGTTCGTCCGCCATTGGTAAAGAGTTTATTGATGTTTTTTTATTTTTATGTTAGAGTAACGGCAGAGGTGATCCACAATCAGACCAGAAACATTGTCTGTAAGGCCCAAGGGGAGTGGAACGGGATGCTGGAGTTCTCCTACAAAAGCGGGGACAAGACAGTGATTGACACCTCCAAACTGCCAGTTATCAAGAAGAGGATTCGGCCTCTTGAGAAGCAGGAACAGTATGAGTCAAGGTGAGTAAATTACAGTCTGTCAGACACCTCCTGATATTAAGGATGATGTTGTTTAAAGGTGCAGTGTGTAGCAAAGCCAAAGGTCAATGGCAGAAAAATGTGATATGTAATTCAAAACTGTGTTTCAATTGAAGTGCAGTAGCTGGACTAGAATATCTGTTATACGTTTATTTTCTTAGAATGAGCCATTTATATCTACTTGCTGGGGGTCCACATACATGGAGGCAGCCATATTTGTGCCCCTGCATGGACAAAATAATGTTTGTGAAGTGCAAATTTTGGCCACTGACAGCCACCGTACATTTACAACAGTGCTTGACATATGAAGTCGTTGCGATACCCATTTTTAACACTAGTTCTCAGTAATTCTTACCAAGGTTATAATAGTTTTGGATTTTTAATTAGTTTCAGTTTTTATTTCGTTTTGACTTTTTGTTTTTCAATTCAGTTAGTTTTAGTTTTTTTAACAGATTTGCTAGTTTTTATTAGTTTCTATTTTCGGAAAATGTTTAGTTTTAGTTTAGTTTTTATTAGTTTCAGTGTTAGTTTTAGTTTTTGGGGGTTTTCTTTTCAGTAAATTATAGGTGTTTGTCTGGTGTGACATTAAAAATCATCAGAAAGTCACTTGGAGTAAAACCAGTAGAGCAAAGTAAAAAGGTTAAATAGAAATAGATTTCAAATCAACCCAAAAGGCTGATGTATTATATTAATTTACAAAGACTAAAACTAAGGATGTTTCTGCAATAATTTTAGTTAGTTTTAGTTAGTTTTGTAAAGACATGATACAGTTTCAGTTAGTTATCGTTTTGTTAAAAACTGTCGTTTTTATTTTTATTTCAGTTAACTGAAATGTTTTTTCAATTTTAGTTTTCATTTATTCGTTAGTTTTAGTTAACTAAAATAACCTTGATTCTTACACATTGTACCTTTAAAGAATGGAAAAGCGCTTTTCTACTATAATACTTGTAAGGAAAAAAAGGATTTTCTTTCGCTTACATAAGTGAGAAAATGTGACTAATGTTTGAGAAAATAACAGAGAAATAAAAAATGGCAATGTGTTACATTCATGGACCATGAGATTATGTAGAAATCTACCCCCCCCCCCCCCCCCCCTATTTTCCCCAAATACTGTTTTATGATTCTTGATATGTGTTGTTGTGTTCAGGCATCTTTGGCAGCATGTAACAGCATCACTAAAGGCAGGAAATATGGAGGCAGCAACAGAACACAAACACTTCCTGGAGGAAAGGCAGCGCAGAGAAGAGAGACAAAGAGCTGCAACCAAAGACACCTGGAAACCCAAATATTTCATTAAAGAGGTGAGATACTATACTTTTTTTATATTTAGTATGAAGATGTGAAATCAGCAGAGTGTTACTGTGGAACTGCAACACAGCAATCAGTGAGAATCTCAGTTCCATATTCATACAGTCAGGGTGTCACAAGCAGCAAACAGGAGAAACCATAGAGACACTGGAGGAATCATTTGTACCACAAGAACTGTAGGAACAAAAGAGAACCTTGAAACTATTGGCATTGTACAAACAGCAGGAACCACAGGGACCTTAAAGGAATAGTTCACCCTCAGAATGATTTAACTTTATTTTCCACTTACCCTGATGATGAGCAAGACTCTGGACCACTTTTTTAAAATGTCAAATGCAACCGGAGATCAGGACGACTTCTCGTTCCCCCCCAATGGAGTTCGCCAGGGTCCGAGCCAAAAAGGTCCATAATTCAAATCCAATATTCCTCCATACTGCTCGTCCCATGTAGTCCAAGTGCCCTGAGTGGGTAGCGTCCAGAATTTACTTGAAACTACGTCATTTAGTATATTTTTAGAGTCTAAACAATACAACATTTCATGCCTAGCAAGCACGCCGATGCGCATTCACGAAACTACGGAAGCCACGGCAGACGAGATTGCGCGTTCTCTTTTTCTTTCTTTCTTTCTTTTAGATCAATATCCAACCCCTCCCCTGTGTTTGTCCCGGTTTGTTTAGAGCTCTCGCGCTCTTAGCACAATGTAAACAATGATTTTCTTCTTCTACGCTTGTATTATCGGCAGAGTAGGCTCTGAACGCAGAGGCTTCCGTAGTTTCGTGACCGCGCATGTGCGTGCATTACAGAAGTAAACAATACTCCTTTTGAGACTCTAAAAATATAGTAAATGACGTCGTTTCAAGTAAATTCTGGACGCTGCCCACTCAGGACACTTGGATTACATGGGACGAGCAGTTTGGAGGAATATTGACAATTTTTTTGAGGACTTTTATGGACCTTTTTGGCTCGGACCCTGGTGAACTCCATTGGGGGGAAACGAGAAGTCGTCCTGATCTCCGGCTGCATTTGATATATTAAAAAAGTGGTCGAGAGTCTTGCTCACCATCAGGGTAAGTGGAAAATGAAGTTAAATCATTCTGAGGGTGAACTATTCCTTTAACAACATTAACCACATTCGGACAGAGTAGTTCTGAGAACTGCCCACCTCAAATTTTGCTCTATGAACTCCCCTCTCCAGGGGAACTGATTCTTTTTGCATTCACGTACGAGTCAGAAACCTTAAAGAACTTTCTTCTTGTTCTCGGGGCCACAAAATGACGCCATTTTGTTCTCGCGGACGTGATTGAGGACGGCTCGCGGCTTGTTCTCGACCCCTCGGCTGAGCAGAACTTTCTTCTCGTGGGGCTCTGAGAAGTATTGTGTGATTAGTCGGACATTTGAGGCTGGCAGGGTAAACGCAGAGACGCTTGAAGCAGAGTTGTTACTTCGGTATTTCTGCAGATGCATGGTTCAACGGACAGTTTTAATAAACAGCTGATCAAGGTGGTGAGAAAACACAAAAATGTAAATACACATGGCATTTAAATATATGTTATACCACCGCATGCGCAACCACGTCCTGCCACGGACAAAGTTTGTTGTAAATGTATAATCACTGGGTGAACACCACCCTCCCCCCTCCTCCCCTCATGCACGCCCAGTCACAGAGCTTCTTGTAGAATATGTATTGACTTGAAGAAAACAAACTTTGTTCTTTGTTCTTGCAGCCTTGAGGGCAAGTTTAGCTTTTTGTGGAGTATGTAACAAAAATTAAACATTTAAGATGTTATTCTATTGTTTGTATTTGGTGGCGACAAAATACTAAACACCTACGTCATATGGGTTCCTATGGAAACCTGAAAAGACCCTTTCTCAGAGTAGGAGCTAAAATGGTTATAGGAACTGAAGGGCGGTGGTTCCTAGTTCCTGTCTGTCCGAATACTCAAAAAATGGCCCCATTCCTGAAAAGATTATGGGAACTTCAAAAGGTTCCTACAGTGTGAATGTGCCTAATAGTAACTGTAATAACTGTAGGAACTATAGGAACCATTTATACCAAAGGAACTACAAGCACCATCGAGACCTTTGGAATGATTGGGTTTGTATAAACAGAAGGAACCATGGGGTCCTTAAAAACTGTAGGAACTATGGGTACCATAGGAATTACAGGAACCATGGAAACCATAGGAACTTATGGAACTATGGGTACCATGGGAACTGTAGGAACCAATGACACCAAAGGGACTGTAGGAACCATGGGAACTGCAGAAACTAAGGGTACCATGAGAACAGAAACCTAATGGAGAAACAATGGTGACCTTCGAAACCACTGAGACTGTATAAACTGGAGGAAATACGGGGACCTTAGGAACTGTAGAAACCATGGGTACTATAGAAACTGTATGGTAGGAACTGTATGACCTATGGATGCTATAGGGACTATAGGAACCATTGAAACAATGGGAACTGGAGGAACCATGGGAATCTTAGGAACTCTAACTGTGCGTTCAGACCAAGAGCGACTAAAGCTGTAAAATAGCTTTTGTCGCTCATAAAAATAGCTGCTACAAAAAATCTGTTCGCTTTTGTCGCTCAAGTCGCTTATGACATCACGTTCAATTTTGCATATCCTTTTAAAAGGACCGTATGCTTTTTACCATTAGCAGAGCTTTTGCAGTGATGCTTTTCGTGATTGCTGCCTAGTGCTTTGACAAGTTGTAGCCTGTGATTAACCAGAAATCCGTCTCCTACTGAAAAACGGTCTGGACATAAATTACACCCCAAAACAAAATAATGTTGTAGCTTAGTTAAGTACATCATCTTCACTGATCTGCATCTGCAGATCTTCACTCATTCATCTCTCACTCTCAAACTAAATGTCAAGACGAGGGACAAAAGGGAAATACGTATTTTTATCCCTGTCAATTATTAATATTATAACATAGTACTTTCAATATTTATAAATGATATCGTCCCATTCACATAGCATGCTAGGCGCTCGATTAGCAAGCAAGTTTCACGTTTGGGGCTCAGACATTAAGAAACCTGCAAAAAGTTGGGCATCTGTTGCTTATTGCAACACTTGGAGACGCGGTGTGACTTGCAACACTCAGGCCGATTATGAGCACCCTTAAAGCGGACACGTTTCTGCGCGGGAGCCGGTGAAAAAGCAGAGCTCATAACTATTTCTGAACATCCGATCTTGAAAATTCCAAATGTAGCTGGTAGCTAGTGTCAAAAATAAGAAGAGCAAAAAGGTTGGAAGCAGCTCTGGGTCGTTCCTGGGAAGCAGGAGCGAAAATTCCCCAAACGCAATATTTTGGCGAGAAACGCTTAACCGGGCATTTTATACACATGAGCGTGGTAACTGTGCCTTTGTGCCTGAATGAGCATGAATTCATGTTTGGGGCTCAGACACTATAAGAAACCTGCAAAAAGTTGGGCCTCTGTTGCTTTTTGCAGCACTCGGAGACGCGGTGCGACTTGCAACACTCAGGCCAAACATTCCAATTGGTTGTCAGGGTTTTACAGCCGAAACGTGTCATAGCCAATTTGCATAAAGTTAAACTATTTTTAACTTTGTTTAGTCGCTCTAATCACTCAACTTTTGTAGCGCGTCGCTTCTGTCGCTTTATTCGCTCCTGTTCATTGAAAGTGAATGACTTCCGGCGATTTTACAGCTTTAGTCGCTCTTGGTCTGAACGCACAGTTAGAACCATAGGAACTGTAGAAACCATGCAATTCAAAAGAACCATCGTACCCATGGAAACCATAGGAATTTAAGGAACCATCAGTACCATAGGAGCTGTAGGAACCATGGAGACTATAGGAAATAAAGGAGCCATGCAAACCACAGGAACTGTGGGAACTATAGGAATTGCAGAAACAACAGAGTCCTTTGGAACCATTGGGAATGTGTAAACAGTAGGAACCACGGGGTCCTTATAGGAACTATAATAACTGTTTAAGCTATGGGGAGCATTATAACTATAGAAATCATGGGTAGCGTAGGAACTGTGTGAACCGTCAACTCTACGAACCATGGTAACCATAAGAACTGTAGGAAATACGGTTCCCCTGTCAGGAACCGTAGGAACTGTCAGAGATATTGTAGAAATAAGGAATAGGTAAAACTATTGAATATGCTATGTAGTTGTATCCCATCTCTGTAAATGCATGAAGGATTGTGTGGAATTATGAGCACTGCACTGAAGTTGAGACTGTTGACTCTTTATTTGTGTGTGAGCAGGGTGAAGGTTGGGTGTATTGCAGCCCTCTGTGGAAAGCCCATTGACCAGATGCCAAGGAAACAGGTGTGTATGTACAGTATCCTGGCTGAAGAGAGAATCCAGTGTGACTCTGGAATAAACGAAGAGGACAGCAAGGATCCA
Source organism: Atherinomorus stipes (assembly GCA_023101725.1). Lineage (NCBI taxonomy): Eukaryota > Metazoa > Chordata > Actinopteri > Atheriniformes > Atherinidae > Atherinomorus > Atherinomorus stipes. The sequence goes on along the minus strand of JALJCO010010548.1, from coordinate 192,578 downwards.
GTCAGGCTGCTCCTGATGTCCAGCTGAACTTCTGAAACAAACTGTAGAAACAGACTCCTCTACCTCTTTAGTATTTAATACTGAAGCATTTTGCACAACATGTAGTGGTAAGTACACTGTGTAAATAAACTTGGCACAAAAAGAAGAAAATATTTGATGGATCATTTCTTTGTTTTAACAAAGTTTCTTGGTAGTAAATCTTCAAATGTTGGAAAGCCTGTTTATTCCCCTTTTAAATGGAGTCACATTTGTAAGGAAAACTCACTTGTTCGATGAGCAGCAGAGTTGAGGATGTAGGCTGTGCCCATAAAAAAAACTTTCCCAATCTTCTCTGCCAAACAGCTAATTCCTCTTTTGATTCTTTTTTGATGTCATTGTTTGGATTGGATGATTAAAGTCTGAGGACACAAGGCATAGCGGTAATTTCAGAATGTCTTCATTTAACAAACAGGGGCCTCAGTATCACGGAGATGATCCATACTTAGCCACAACATCCAGGCACCTCCTCCTCATGCTGGTCACCAGCTTGGATTATTTGATTTATTAAGTTTATTTTTCTGAGCATAATAAAAGAAAACAAAGCCAAAAAAGAAAATAACATTAAATGAAACAGAAATTAAAGGTACAGTGTGTAAGATTACTGACATCTAGTGGTAACGATGGGTATAGCAACAGCTTCATATGCCAAGCACTATTGTGAATGTACGGTGGCTGTCAGTGGCCAAAATTCTCCCAAAGATAAAAATGTTTTCATCTGTGAGTGGATCCAATGGTTTCAGGTGTAGCTGTACTGCAGGTCACTACTTTTAATGCCTTTTAAAGCATTACTTATCCCACACAGTGCTTTAACTCCCATTAAACATTAAAGCTAGTACAGTAGTTTTAAAGTGCTGATGAACTTAACTTAAAGTAATTTTGCAATACAACAATACAAAAAAACAAAATAAGTAGTTCTGTGCAGTTCAAAGTCAATCAGACTTATATTTATGTAAATATCCTTTGTTTTAGAGGCCCAGCTTGCTAGCTGTTAGCAATTAGCATTTCCATGACAAGACGTGACGGGTAGAAGCCGTTGTGGTCAGCTGATTGTTTTACATGTAGAATCCAAGTGGTGGAAATCATGAAAGATGCACCAGAACAGCTACATTGGAACTGGATTGTGTGGTGGGATCATCAGCGAGTTCAGAAGAGTGTGATGATGCTGAGAAATATGGGGGACAACAGACCTTACAAGTTAGAGCCGCACTTTTTAGAACTGTAAGTCAGTTCCTTACAGCTCCAAGACCACTCGGCTCAGCTCCAGCATGCAAGACCCACACACCACGCAGACTCAGAACTGTATGGAGTGACCCAGAAGAGCACCAAGCAGACCCACAACTGTTCAAGAGCTGCTTAGAACTACGCTGAGCGGGCCAAGACCCAGGGCAGTCCGAAGTGACTGGCGAGGGGCAGCCACAGCTAACAATTAGCTCGTAGCTAACTGTTACCTGGCAAATAATTAGCCTTTAAAAATGAGAATAGAAGAAGGGCTGCACGTTGGTGTGGTTGTTAGCACCGCAGCCTTGCAATAAGAAGGTTGTGAGTTTGAATCCCGGCTGGGGAGGGGCATTTGAACCGTTTCAACAGTGGCCTTCCTGTGTGGAGTTTGCATGTTCTCCCCGTGTATGCTTGGGTTCTCTCCGGGTACTCCGGCTTCCTCCCATTGTGCAAAAGACATGCATGACATGTTAGGTTAATTGGTCACAATTGACCTATGGCTAAACCACGCCCCCAAACGCGATGAGCCAATCACAGTGCGCACAGCTATCCCATACACTCGGACATTCTCTGCTTAAACGTCCATTGAAATGCATTGAAGTTAGTCCGTTTTTGTTCGTTTTTATGTTTTCTTTTTAGTTTAAAATGGTCAAACGTGTGCATGGGGTACATGCAACTCCGACACTAGGTATCCTGAGAGGCTGGGTGACTGGGTGTATTTTTTGCCTTTTACCAAGTCACATCAAGCCAAAGTTATGCAGCAGACCACAACATCAACTGAACGTGGATAAAATGAGCAAGGATGTCTACATTTGTTCTAAGGTAAGGGAACATCGTATTCGAGGCAACATGTTGTCACTTTGCTTGAAAGAAATATGAAGTTACCTTCCCTAACGTTAGTTTAAGTTGGCTAACGCTAGCTAAACATGCTAGTTTTGGTACGTGGTAACGGTACATAAGACGCTGTCGTGTAGTGTAAGAAAAATGGGTGTTTAAGATACCTTCTAAACATTTAACCTCCTGTAACCTTCTTTACCCATTTTCCAGCGGGACCTTTTGCATCAGAAATGAAAACCAAACAAGGCGGAATAAAAGTTAACAATTTATTACAGAATCAGAGGCAATACATTACAGAGCTCTGGGTTCAGAATTCTTGCCCTGTCACCAACAGAGTGCTGGAGCCAGTTTGGAAATTCTGACCCCCCTAACAGTCCCTCAAAACCCTTTTTATAGTTTTAATGTCGGTAGATTCTTGGAGAGTCAGCGGCTCCTCCCCCTGCTACAGAACAGCTGAACGCAAATCCTGGCATCCTCTGGCTCCTGATCCCTGAGAGTTTAAAGAATGAAAAAATACAGAAAAAGAAGGGGGGAGAACAGAAAACAACAAAACCCCTAATACTTTGCGCGTGTCCTGTGTCCGGTTTCACATGGCCAGCCAAGTATAAACAAACCTTTCCTCCTGCAAGATGTTCTCAGGGTCTACAGGTCATAAACTGCCTAAATGATTTGCTACACTAGGTAATAAATGCTAAATAGCCCAGTGAACCACCTCTGGTGTGTTTCTACAGCTGCCACAAAAACACGAGAAAGAAGTGTCCTGGTCCTAACCTCACCCTCAGAATGAACTCTACAATCTTCATCTGATGTATAAGTCATTTTGCATGAAAACATGGAGGATAATATTCTACAAATCCCCCTTTTCACGTAGGTTTCCTACGTGAACTCAAAAAATGGCCTAAATAACCTGTTATACCACCATGGCCCCATCCTCCTTAGCAGAAGAGTCAAGGGAAAGACCCTGTGTCTTCCAGCTGGACGGCATGTGATGTCGCAGCTTCCACCCTTGAAAGGGCCCGTCCAGCACAACTCAGTCTACTTCTGTTTAATCACCTTGAGGCACACCCAATCAGAGGGTCTTACACCCTTTCCTGAATTGGACTCCTTGATACAGTGATGATGCTGTTGAATCTGTGAAGACAAAGAAGCTACCAGTGCAGTTAGTGTTATTACACAACCTGTAATCTGGGATCTAGCACCATTCTGAATCAAAATACCTACCATCTGTCCTTCATCAACTTTCATACTTACCATCATCACATCCACTTCAGCCCTCTGAGCAGAAGGCTCTTCCTGTCTTTACAACCTGACACATACCATTTCCCCCTTTTCACAACTGCATACCCTGCCTCCGACCATCTTCTGGGTGTCGAGTACTCTGCAAATCTACCCTCAGTTTCACAGACCTGCCTATCTCCTCTCTCACACTGCAGCTTAGAACCACTAATCTTAAACCACAAGTATGAATATCATCACCATGCTGGCCCATCATAGCCTCTGTTGGAAGGACCAAAAACGCCAAAATAAAGTTTCAAAATCTAATTAAAAATACCAGGAGACCAAGCAAACATATATAATATTATTGATAAACACGATAAAATGAATGAAAAAAATATCCCTTAGTGCTTCCTCCAGAGATAAACAGAAAGAGTTTTGTCAAATCAATCATGGCAAAAATTTATACTGAGGTGGTAAAACACCCAGTAAAATATAAGGATTTACAACTGGCAGCAAGGTAGAAACAATATCATTAATTAGTAAAAAATCATGAACTATTATGAACTCATCTGTACCAGGCTTAGTTACAACATTAATTAGGATACTCCAAATGAGTCTCTTCTAACCTATTTCAGTTAATACTGGGCTCTCCATGTGAGAATTATAGTTTTAAAATCAAATGTTATGGGAAGAATCTTACACAACCCCACATCAGTGGGTCCCTGGGACCAATGAGATAAAGGCAAAACATTTAATAATTATTCAAAATCGGGATGATCAGACATCTGTCAACCATGATACCTGCAAATCTCCTGCTGTTCAAGAATAACCACATCTGCAATGTGATGATTAAACTTATCCACTCTCTCAAAGGGAGAACACTGTGCCTGTCATAATAATATTTATAACCAATCTGTGACATCAAGAAGTCTTTCAGTCATAGGACCCAAATCTTTAGCCTCATGACCAGGATGTAAGGCCAACGAGACATGTGGAGCTGCATAATCTGCCAGCTCATACCATTCTTGTTGTTCTGGCTGCAGCTTAATCACAACTATCACACCTTCCTTCCCCACCAGCATGCATGGCGAGTCAATAAAGCCATAAAGTACCCTCTAATTTATCAGAAAAAAAAAACTCAGCATATACCAAATCAGGCATACGTGTGTAACTTAGTGTTACATGAAGAGGATCAGTAGGGGGGTAAACGGCTCAAGAGAAAACAGCCAATTATTCCACAGCATAAATTGGGTATAAATTCCACCTCTTTGTGTTGTTTCAGGCTGAAGAAGTCCCCAAAAAATGTTTTCAGTCCTTTTGTGCAACACAGCACTTCAGCTCCAGTCATGAGCCCATCTCTGCCGAGAAGATTCACCATACAAAAAGCCACCACTCCCAGTCATGCACTAGACTCGCCAGCCCCCTTTCTTCGATCTCTGGGCTCCATCAATTTGAGAAGGCTCTCCACATCTGTGGGGCCGCTGATGCATATGGGGCCCTGAACCACTGGAACTGCCTCCTCTGCTGGTTCTGAGGAAGTGGAACTTGAGGCCCCCCTTTGCTGGACGTATGGGCACTCTCTGCACCAGTGTCCAATTTGCCCACATTCAAAACAGGCAGTGTGTTGCTGTAATGGCCTATATCCCCCCTCCCCTCTACACCCCCACTAATCCTCCCCTCACTAGACTTTGTATGAACGTTGGGGATAGCATTCTGGTAGGGAATGGATCGTCCCGCAGGCTGAAAGTCCGTGCTTGCCCAAAATGGGTAACGATTCAGAGGAGCAATTTGAACCATCATGGTCTGAACAGATGAACTGTCCTCCACATTTGTTTCTGATTTATTCCTAGTGCATTTCTTACTCTTAGCCTCTTTTTTTAACAGATGCTGATTCTTCTTTGCCTCCTTAACAGGCTCTGAAGTCCAGCCTGAACAGCTGACCAGAAAAGAAAATTAGCTTCTCCTTATTTTCAAAATTAAGGCCAGTTTGGTCCTCCCACAGCTCTTGGCCCTGACAACAAAATCTTCTGAATCTCATGTGATTTAGGCTCAAACTGTAATGCCTGTCACCTGAAACATTACTCAAATTACCCTCATCCAAACTCTGTGCCAATTCTTCCCCCGTTTCATCACTCCATATTTGATACCATACTTTCTGAACAGTCACCCCTCATCCCACAAGGAGTCACATGCAGGGGGCCCTAGTCCCTTGTCCACTCAAGTTTTTATGACCCTGGCTCATAAAAACTTTCTGTCCCCTAAGTTGCTGCGTGTGCTCTCTGTTGCATTCTAGCAAAGATCAGTTCTGTTTCCAAAACTGTGTTTTGCAGCTCATCAATATTTTTGGTTAAATCTGCAGCTCTCCTTTTCAAATCAGTCATTTGTTTAATAATTTCCTCCCACAATTCCCCAAAATTTTTGGATTACTCATGATTCAGTTATTTGAATACAACACGTGCTGATTTCAGGTTGAATGGACGCAATGCCCTGTGTACAAAACCTGGTGTGGAGCCTACAGTTCTTCGATTAAGAACTGCGCCTCACCCTGGGTCCTAACCCGCTTTACACAGTTTTAATTCAACCCAAAAAGACACCACAAAAAAAGAAAAAGGAGAAAAAAGTCCAACCCAAAAATCCCACACAACTCTCCAGATTAGCAACCAGTTGCCAATTCAACACCTCATATGGAGAATGACCCAGCCCACACATTCATAGCCCAAATAATTTTCTTCTTTAAAGTGGGACTTCAACCCACGCCCAAATCCAGCTAAAAACCTCTAAATCAGACTTTAACTGAAAATAACCTTATACCTTATACCAAATGGACTTCAACCAAAAACCAAGGTCAGAATCTAACTGACGTTTACCCAAGACCAACGGACTTCAACCGTGTCTAAATCGGACTTCAACCGATCATATCAACCTTATACCTTATACCAATTTACCTTATGACAAATGGACTTCAACCAAAAGTCAAGGTCAGTCTAACTGACCTTCTGTTTTATGACAGTCAGACTTAAACTGAGCTGTCAGGCTGTATTGCTCCTAATCTGTTTAAACACAGACATGTGTTTTTCAATGACAACAATCAATTTGGATAAAAGGCCGAATATGCAGAATTTATCAAGGGTTTCTGCTTACCGACTTTATGTGGCCACGTCAGTTGTTGTCAGAGAAGTCTGCATGCCTCCAATGCTGTCCCAATCGGACCATTAGATTATTCTTTCAAAGAGAAACAGGTTAAAATTTGCAATAAAAACAATCCAAATTGTACTACTCACCATGTGGTTTTCACTCTGATGCCCGCATTCTCCACCAATTTGTAAGAAAAATGGGTGTTTAAGATACCTTCTAAACATTTAACCTCCTGTAACCTTCTTTACCCATTTTCCAGCGGGACCTTTTGCATCAGAAATGAAAACCAAACAAGGCGGAATAAAAGTTAACAATTTATTACAGAATCAGAGGCAATACATTACAGAGCTCTGGGTTCAGAATTCTTGCCCTGTCACCAACAGAGTGCTGGAGCCAGTTTGGAAATTCTGACCCCCTAACAGTCCCTCAAAACCCTTTTTATAGTTTTAATGTCGGTAGATTCTTGGAGAGTCAGCGGCTCCTCCCCTGCTACAGAACAGCTGAACGCAAATCCTGGCATCCTCTGGCTCCTGATCCCTGAGAGTTTAAAGAATGAAAAAAATACAGAAAAAGAAGGGGGAGAACAGAAAACAACAAAACCCCTAATACTTTGCGCGTGTCCTGTGTCCGGTTTCACATGGCCAGCCAAGTATAAACAAACCTTTCCTCCTGCAAGATGTTCTCAGGGTCTACAGGTCATAAACTGCCTAAATGATTTGCTACACTAGGTAATAAATGCTAAATAGCCCAGTGAACCACCTCTGGTGTGTTTCTACAGCTGCCACAAAAACACGAGAAAGAAGTGTCCTGGTCCTAACCTCACCCTCAGAATGAACTCTACAATCTTCATCTGATGTATAAGTCATTTTGCATGAAAACATGGAGGATAATATTCTACAGTAGTACAGGTGTGGTGTAGTAACGTCGATAACGACACGCCTCTGGCTTCCAAGCTGCAGCCAGACTGCTCCGCTTCCGTGGCTGTTTGATCAGTTTTTGTCAGATGATCACTTTTTGGCACGACAGCAGCAGCCGTGCGGTAGTTTGTGCAAGAAACTGAGGGAGCAACACGAGTCACATCCAGAGATTCACAGGCTGATTTCTACTCCCAGTTTAAGACTTCTGAACAATTTCTTTTTGTTTGTTTGTATTGTTTTTATGTTTTTTAATTTATCTCGTCATGGTCTCTCTGTCTGATCACGCGTCTGTTGTCCGTGTTGACAGCTGTCATCTCCCGAGATGTCACATAGCGCCTGTCACCGAATGTTGTTTGTCCGAGTGAGTGGAGGGGGCGTGGCTTAGCCATAGGTCAATTGGTCATGGTTGATTGCCTCTCTGTGATGGCCTTGTGACAGACTGGCAACCTGTCCAGGGTGTACCCTGCCTCTTGCCTGATAATAGCTGGGATAGGCTCCAGCAACCCCCGTAAACCTGAACTGGATAAGCGGTTGTTACGTCCCAGGCTATGGCCTGGACATTCAATTGATGGTTTATTCCAGTGTTCAGCCAATCACCATCCAACCATCTGCACCTGCTACCCATTACCTGCCTTCTACCCATCTTTCCCTCCTGATTGGACAAGTTCCCTCCTCCACCTCCGTTTGGCTCTGAACCTGTCATTCATCTGGTCATCACCCTCACCTGGAGTGTATAAAACTCCACTCCGGACAATAGGGGATTATCACGCTTACCGGAAGTTCCCGGGTTTTGGACACTTCCTCTTCCGGGCCATGTTAACGACAGCCGTTCCTGCTCTGTTATACTGTTCAAATCGGATAAACTCCAAACATACTTAAGCTTTCATTCCAGACTGAAGTGATACTGGATCAAAAGCTGGATCAAAGCGATCGATTCCGCCGCGGGGAAGGGCCGAACTTTATAATAAAACACACGTTTGTTTGTCGCCGGTGGGGCACAACACCGGCACTTCACAGCATGCTAGCATTAGCCAGCTAGCGCTTACTGACGTGCTTAACATTGTGCGTCCTAAAACACACAAACATCTGAAAATCGGGTCTGTACCCCCCGTTTCCAGTGGAACAACTGGGGACTGCCAAGAAAGGAGACGCTTTCAGATGCTTGTGTGTTTTCAGCTGCACAAAGTTAGGCACGTCATCAAGCTGGCTAATGCTTACAGGCTAACACGACTGTATAGTCTGCCGGCCACAAACAAACGTGTGTCGTTTTATTATAAAGTTCGGTCCTTCACCGCGCGAACCGGTCGTTTTGATCCACTTCTTCCTTAGTATCACTCAGTCTGGAATGAAAACTTGGCATTGGCGTTTATCCGATTTACAAAGTTTAACAGAGTAGTAGCTGGCGGACTACTGTTAGCAGGTTAGCATTAGCCAGCTTGATGACGTGCGAACTTTGTGCGGCTGAAAACACACAAGCATCTGAAAGCGTCTCCTTTCTTGGCAGTCCCCAGTTGTTCCACTGGAAACGGGGGGTACAGACCCGATTTTCAGATGTTTGTGAGTTTTAAGACGCACAAAGTTAAGCACGTCGGTAAACGCTAGCTGGCTAATGCTAGCATGCCGGTGTTGGGCCCCACCGGCTGCAAACAAACATGCTACGTTGTTTTATCATAAAGTTCGGCCCTTCACTCTGGAGAATCGCTTTGATCCACTTCCTCCTTAGTATCACTTCAGTCTGGAATCCGTGAAAATTTCAGTAGGGTTGGCGTTTATTCACGTTATCTACGAAGTAAAGCAGGGACATTGAACTGGACTGGAAGTGGGCCGTCTGTTTAAAACCGGAAGTTCGGAACACGGAAGCGTGATAATCCCCTATTCCACCTTGGGGGAGCCTGGAGCAGGCTGCGTAAGCAGTGGTCCCCCGATCAGCCGTCCTGGCTGGTCTGCTGTTCGTTTGTGTTTCTCCTTTTGGTTTAATTTAAAATTTTTTTGTTTAGTTCTGGACTAAACAACCATATGTTTGAGGCCTTGGGTTAGATCTTTATGTTAAACTTGGTTTATTAGTGTAGTTTTGATTTTATTGTAAAATAAATGGCTCTGTTTTTACATTCCTTCCTCAATAACTAAAGAAAAAAATTAGATGAAATAAAAAATAACAAATACAATTTTTAACAGACTTTAAATATATGGTGGATTTATTGTTGCATAAAGCCACATGAGAAGAAGTAAGAAGACCACCTGCTGGATGTCCTCCATCATCCACCTCTGTTTTTCCTGTATTATTCAAGGAAAGCATCCAGAGTTTGGCAAAGTAATGTTAAAAAAAATAAAAAAAGAATTGTCACAATCTTACTTGCTGTGATGTTGTGTTCTGAGCTTAGGTGGGGCTGAGCATACTCCAGGAGAGCCAGGACAGAGTCTGACCTGCTGATTGACATCACCTACTTCCATTATAGACATCGTGAGCTGCCTACTTCAGATCTTGCAGGAGCAGCCAGACTTTGTCAGATTTTTCTCGCTGCCTTAGTGGGTATCAGGCCTCCTCGTGTGCTTCCTGTGCTGCTTTTTCTCATTCACTGTTTTCAGGCTCCTAGTGCTGCAACTAAGGATGGTGAAACTGAAGCCTCGTGAGACGTGACACAAGAGATACTTAAGACCTGTTTGAGACGGTCAGCATGAGCTCCATCTGCTGGCCATGGGTGTGTACTGCAGCTGAGGGAAGCACTGCTGGGAGCTGTCTTGTCTCTGACTCAGTAGCCTTTATAATAAAAGATACATTCGCAACTATATGTTACGGTTTCCTCTGTCAGTAATATCTTGGAATTACCCTCTGTGATAAATAAAGTATTTTTCATAACATTCCCAAGTGATTGGAACCCGTATTAAGCATTGACAGATTAATAAACCCAGTCTCTTCAAGATTTCCGGTCAACACTCAGGAAATTCCATGCGAGCCATGAATTCACATCATTTAGACCAGTGTGTCTCAATTCCAGTTCTGCATAACTTCTAGGCAACCCTGCTTTCACACACCTGAATCAAATGAATGGCTTGTTAATACACTGCAAAGAACTTGATGAGGAAGTTCATTCATCTGAATCAGGTGTGTTGAAGTAGGAACACATTGAAGCTATGCAGGGCAGTGGGTCCTGAGGACCGGAATTGAGAAACACTGATTTAGACAGTCTAAAAATTATTGTGTATGACGCACTGCGGCTTCCAGTCAGGTGCAGTGGTAGATAGATCTGAATATAGTCTGCATAGAAACTGAAAGACAGGTTGTGCTTGTCGATGATGGAACCAAAGGGCAGCAGATACAGTAGGAAAGAAGAGGACCAAGCACTGATCCTTGTGGCACCCCGTGGGTGAGTGGAACATGCGAGGAGGGGGAATCACTGGTAACAACGGAGAAACTCCTGTCAGACAGATAGCTTCTGAACCATTTGAGTACTGTTCAACAGATACCAACGAAGTGCTCCAGACAGGAAATAAGGATGACATGGTCGACCGTATCAAAAGCGGCCGAGAGGTCTAAGACCAGCAGAGTGGGATTGCCAGCATCAACAGACATGGTGATATCATTATGAATTTTAAGCAGGGCAGTCTCAGGACTGAGGCGAGCCCTAAAACCAGACTGGAACTTCTTCAGAAGTGCATTTTGTTCTCGAAAAGGCTGTAATTGTTTAAAAACAAACTTTTCCAGTACCTTTGACAGAAAGGGAAGGTGGGAGACTGGTCTAAAATCTTTCAAAATAGGCTTGACCACAGCGTGTTTGAAGGCAGCTGGGACAGATCCAAGAGAAAGACAGGAATTGATAAAGAAAAGTAGGTAAGGACCAACAGAAAACAAAAACCTCTTTTAGTAGCCTGGTCGGAATGATGTCCGAGAAACAGACTGTAGGTTTCATGCTGCTAAAAACATCGCTAAGGTGTGACACAGAAATTGTCTCTATCACTGCACGCTGCCACCTGTCAACTGTTGAGATTTAGAAATCTTTGTATTCTGTTTTATTCATATTTTTCACAGCATGCCGGTGTTTTAGGTATGGGGTTGGAAGTGTGGTTCTGCAGGTGGCTCAGTTCATGGTGATAAAGTAGAAATACTGAACACAGGAAAAGAGGAATTGTTTAGAGGTTGTTTAGTCCTTACAGAAGAAGGCTGAGAGCACAGAGGAATAGAGCCCGCAACCCCCGAATTTTTTGTTCCAAAAATCAGATTTTTATCATGATGTTAATAACCTCTGCTATTTTTACTCAGGCCCAAAGTCAGACACCGTCCTCTTCTTTGAGTAAGCCAATGAATTGACGCCATTTAGAGTCCTAATTTCTAAAGTAGCTGTCATCCAAACAATAAGCACTTTACTCCTGTGCACGTGTGTGTGCGTGTCCATGTGTGGCCCGGTGCTTTGGCTCAACACATGAGGTAAAGCATGTATTGTGCTGTGAATAGGGCTCAGTGGCAATGCAGAGGATTAGCATGAGAATGGTGAGTGGCTGATGAAAGGCCAGGACTTCATTTCACGCTCGCTCATCTCGACCCTCTGCTCCTCCAACCACGCAGCTGTGGCTCGGCTCCACTCTCCGTCTTTGTCGACTTCTGAGCTTCCCCATGTCAGTTTTTCCTTTGGCCTCCTCCTCCCCCCCGGAAGACCCTGATGAAAACATGGAGAGTAATCACACCTTCCTGTACTTTGCATATGGCAGTAACCTACTGAAGGAGCGGCTCCAGCTCAAGAACCCATCTGCAATGGTACACTGTGTAGCCCGACTCAAGGTACAGTCTGAAACAAGGACCATCATCATCTATGTGTGTCTTTACTGTTGAGTTAACACTGCTAGACTTTCATGCAGGGGGTTCAGACTTTATCAGGGGGTGATCCTGTAATAAAGGAGATGATGGTGTTCTTCTCTCCAACGCTGCTGTGATAACTATGGTCACATCAGAGAAACATGGGAAATAAAATATCTACATCAATAATCTGGATCAGCAGGTGGAAATATCTGCAACCACTTCAGAAAGTTCCATAAAAATGGGGATCACTTCTGGTCTACTGACTAGTGGTGGTACACTGTGTCCTGGTGGTGGTACACTGTGTCCTGGTGGTGGTACACTGTGTCCTGGTGGAGGTACACTGTGTCCTGGTGGTGGTACACTGTGTCCTGGTGGTGGTACACTGTGTCCTGGTGGAGGTACACTGTGTCCTGGTGGAGGTACACTGTGTCCTGGTGGAGGTACACTGTGTCCTGGTGGTGGTACACTGTGTCCTGGTGGTGGTACACTGTGTCCTGGTGGTGGTACACTGTGTCCTGGTGGTGGTACACTGTGTCCTGGTGGAGGTACACTGTGTCCTGGTGGAGGTACACTGTGTCCTGGTGGTGGTACACTGTGTCCTGGTGGTGGTACACTGTGTCCTGGTGGAGGTACACTGTGTCCTGGTGGAGGTACACTGTGTCCTGGTGGAGGTACACTGTGTCCTGGTGGTGGTACACTGTGTCCTGGTGGTGGTACACTGTGTCCTGGTGGCGGTACACTGTGTCCTGGTGGTGGTACACTGTGTCCTGGTGGAGGTACACTGTGTCCTGGTGGTGGTACACTGTGTCCTGGTGGAGGTACACTGTGTCCTGGTGGTGGTACACTGTGTCCTGGTGGTGGTACACTGTGTCCTGGTGGTGGTACTGGATTCTGGTGTGGCTAGCTCCACACTGGGAGCTGCGGGGCTGCTGATACTGGGTCTGAGGTCTGTCTCCGCCAGACTTACATCCTTCCTCTTGTCTAAAAAGTCAGAATCTCCCTTTCTCTTCATTCTTAAATCTTTTGCAACAGAATCAGACTGGTTCCAGGATATATTTCTCCAGATTTTCCCAGTCAGCATCCAGACATCATGTTCCAGTTCAGCCTCAGCTGTCAGATTATGAGGCTAAAAGGATGTCAAATGAATGTATCAATAGATATAGCACCATACCAGAACCAGAAACCAGAATTTATTACTAACAGAACTTTGTAGAAATACCACACAGATCAACAGTGACCAAGCCTTTTCTCATCTGCTTATCATCTCTCCAGTTTTGGTTTTAAGGAGAAAAAATACAGGCAGTGAAACAAACACACAACAGAAACTATTTCCATGTTTCCACCTTTTCCTCATTTCCAGTTATTTCTGCTATTATTTACCTTCTATCCTCACAAACTCAAAAAGCTTTTCTTGGCTTTATTCCACATTATTTTTCCTTCTTTTCAGACGCACATAGAACTTTCTGCTCACTTGTTGATCTTTGGCTGCTCCTGATTGGATGTTGCCGTCAATTTAAGCTCTCTGATTGGTGGAAAGTTTGACAGGAGGTGGCTTCTCATCATTTCCAGGTGTAAATAGAGATCTCTAAGCAACATAGTAGTGATAGTGATGTTTTTATGATGAAGATGGGATAAATAATGCTGTTATTATGGATTATTGTGGATTTACCAGATAGTCTCTGAATAAACACGGCATTTAGTGGCTCCTGGACGGGATAGAAATGCTGGAGATCACCTAAAGGGTATCCATCACAGAATTACACACTACCATCCTTGAGAAACTGGTGATGATAAAAGAAATAGCGCTGGGGTTTGCTGCATCACTTGTTGTACTTGCACATTAGATGACTCTGTTCTAGAAATGTGCAGCCACATGAACATATTTTTATAGAGTAAATGGGAAACTAGTCAACCAATCACCTTAGTTGTCCAATTAGCCTTCAGAGGTGGTCAGTGCCACCCCCCTCACCCCTTTTGTTCCACCCCTGAACTGAGGTTCTTGATACAGTTTTTGGTTTTCTCTTTTTTTCAGGACTATAAATTGGTCTTTGGAAATCACAAAGGTCTCGCCAGTGACCGGTGGCACGGAGGTGTGGCCACCATAGAGCACAGCCCTGGGGACGAGGTCTGGGGTGTGGTTTGGAGGTTGAGCATGTCTGATCTGGAGTCACTCGACAGGTGCAGGGTTATTTTGCTTCACCTTCTTTCCATTCTTTTGCACGTGCTTTAACTTCCCTGTGAATCTTCAAGGTATTTGTTTTGTGTGTGAACCTTCAGCCAGGAGAACGTGACGTTAGGTGCGTACAGTCCTGTGGAGCTATCAGTGAAGACGAAGGGTCAGGATCTGAGCTGTCGCACCTACATAATGAACAGCTGTGTGTATGCTCCGCCTTCTCCACAGTATCTGCAGGTAAGAACGCTGCCTGAAGCCCCGTTTCCACCAGCGTGTTTGGGTCGGGCCGGATCGGTCCACATTTTTTTGCATCTCCACAGACAAAAACTGGGACGGGTATCCTTAGATCCAACCCGACCCGGCCTACTTTTTTGGTACCCTTCGGTAGGGGTACTGATCTAACCGATTCGGACCAAAGAGGTGGAGCTAACACACAGCAATCTGTTGATTCTTTGAAAAATCCGTCACTTCCCGCGTGACCCGGCGTAAAAATCAAAGCAGGGGTGACTCCTTTGTTTCTGTCACGTGTGGTGTGGTGCATTGGTTAAAAGGCGTTGCACGGCGATGACCACGTAGCAGCACTATCCAGTTAATACTCCGCCTCCAGGGTAAAGGGACAGTTTGCTGTGGGGTCGCAATGTGAAATCAGCACATCCGTACCAAAACCCACCTGATCCGGCCTGGCCCAACCTGACCTGACCCAGACCCGCAGGTGGAAACAGGGCTTTAGATGCATCCATGTCATGTTCAAGCTCATCCACCCTTAAACTTGACGTAGACCCCTGCAGTAGACATGTTAAAGCACACTGTACGGTGGTATGTAGATACTGAAAGAAACAAATCTGTTGGGTAGGTCCCGCCCATTGAGCATCTTATGTGGTGGTGCATTTAAATGTAGGATCCCTGACTGCGGTGTCCGATTGATGCGGACTCTGCATGGGACTGTTGTGGTGAAGAAGGAGCTAAGCTGGAAAGCAAAGCTCTCAATTTACTGTTTGATCTATGTTCCTACACTCACCTGTGGTCCCAAGCTGTGGGTAGTGACCGAAAGAACAAGATTGCGGGTACAAGCGACCGAAATGAGTTTCCTCTGCAGGGTGGCTGTGCTCTCCCTTAGAGATAGGGTGAAAGGCTTGGTCATCCTGCAGGGGCTCAAAGTAGAGCCACTGCTCCTCCACATCGAGGAGCCAGATGAGGTGGCTCGGGCATCTGGTCTGGATGCCTCCCTGGTGACGCGTTCTGGGCACATCCTATTGGGAGGAGACCCCAAGGAAGACCCAGGACACGCTAGAGGGACTATGTTTCTCAGCTGGCCTGGAAACACCTTAGGATCCCCCCGGATGAGCTGGTGGATGTGACTGAGGAGAGGGAAGTCTGGGCTTCCCTGCTTTAGGCAGTTGCCCCACGACCCGACCTCGGATAACAAGAAAACAGATGGATGGATCCCAGACTGAGTTCCACCAGTTTGTTGTTAGATGCTGGGAGGAATGGGCGGCATGTGTCATTAATGCATCCACCCAGCTGTATGTTCTCGTTTCCTTTGTCCTGCTGCTGTTGGAGGGGAAAGGATTGTGCAGGCCTGACTGGTTGGGTGGTATAACTTCCTGGGTCCAATATGTAGTGTGATGTAATAGTGGCTGTGGTAACCCCAATCAGCTGATGGAGGACAACTTGTGTTTTGACTGGTCAGTTAAAAAAGTACCAGAAACTAACTGTAACATATTGACAGCTATACCTGCACTCTCAGAAAAGTGCATAGAAATACCATAGGGCCAAATGTACCATAAATATGAGACGTTTTCCATGGTAACCTTTTACACGTGTGTTTTATTTGTGCATAGCATCTTGGGAAAAACAACTCTCCTTGACGTAAACATATTTAAGATCAGCTGAGATCAGTTTTCTGCTTGGCGTAGCTTCAGATTCCTGAGGATGCTTTTCTCAAGATTCACGGTAGCAAGTGTGCAAGGACCACAAAGGCTCATGGGAAATCCTATTCAGCAGGAATTTGACCTTTTGTGATTGTTACCCTCTAAACTTGAGTTACAGTATGTGCTTGACTTCCTGTGCTTAGTTTCCATTTAGCTGTTGTTGGGATGTTCTGGTCTGAATGTAAAGCAGAGTTCCTACAAAGGCTGCAGTCCTGCAGGTTTTCAATGTGTCCCTGCTCAAATTAATGAGTCATTGTCCTGAACATGATGGACTGTTGGATCCACTTCATGAGCTTCACTGGGAGCAGAAGTGATCTATCTTGTTAGCAACCGAAGCAAATCATTTGATCTGGTTCAACTATTTTCTTCGTTATTGTGCTATTCCATGAATGCAACAGGGTATATTCTATGAAAGTACAAATGGGATCCATTATGGGATTATTAGGAATGTGTAAGACTGCAAGATTTGGTATTAATGATAAAACTAAATAAAGAATGAGTCTTGTTGATACAATACTTTTTAGTAAGACTGTCAAAATTAATGCAAGATTGCAATTATCATTTTGCAGAATTAAACATGTTATTATTCATACCACATTGAAGGGGAAGTTCAGGATTTTTGACATGGGGCCTCATTTTCGAGTGAGCCAGGATACTACCTATCACTGGAGACAGTTTTAACATGTTTCATTCCATTATTCTAGTTCCAGGAGGTTGCCGATGCTAATGCTAGTGTAAGTCAATAGGAATCTGCTAGTCTGTCATTAAAAACAATCTTAACCACTCAACAGAGCATCCGAGGCAAATAATTAATAACTTAACACTATTTGTGTAAATGCCATGTTAATAGAATAATCTTACAAATAAAACTAACCTTGCATTTCGCTGCATTTTCATTGTTGCTGCTGAGACAATTTACAAAGTTCTACTTCCTGTATTTGGCAGTGGAGTGATGTCATCAGCTGCTACGTGCATGAAGGAATTTGATTACACGTATATGCGGTCAAAACTATATGTCAGATTTTGAAGACAATTTCAAACTTTTTCATCAAACTATCTCCATGAACTGGAATACACTGACAAAGGTAGTAAAACTACCACCCGGAAGCAAAGTGTATAATTCCACAGCTGGTAAGAAACTAGTTCCTCAATATGTAATGCAAAATTTGTCATACAGGCTAGTTTTACTTGTTTAACACACAAGTTTACAAGTTTAACACGGCATTTAGACAGATAGACTTGCTGATTTGCCTCTGATCTTCTGCAGAGTGGATGAAATTGGTTTTAATGACGGACTAGCAGATTCCTATTGACTCACACTAGCATTAGCACTGGCAACCTCCTGGAACTAGAATAATGGGATGAAGTATGTTAAAACTGTCTTCAGTGATAGGTAGTACCCTGGCTCACTTGTTAATGAGTTCCTATGTCAAAAATCCTGAACTTCCCCTTTAAGAATCTGAATTTGGCCCTACCTCAGTGAGAGAAGCTGATTTTGGGCATGTAGCATTTTTTTCCCCAGCGGTGGCCCGAGTCAAACCAAAAACCTCATCCTCTTTATTCCTGGAGATTCTGACAGTTTTCCAGCCTTACATTTAGACCGGGGGTGCCCAAGTCCGATCCTTGAGAGCTACTATCCTGCACATTTTGGTTGCATCCTTTCTCCAACACACATGAATCAAACGCATGGCTTGTTACCAGGCCTCTGCAGAATTGAATGGCATGTGCATGAGGGAATTAACCATTTCATTCAGATATGTTGGAGAGGGTATGTGCTAAAATTGCAGGATAGTAGCTCTTGAGGACCGGGCTTGGGCACCCCTGATTTGGAGGATACTGCAGGGTGACCTGATACATCACACAATAACCAGCGAGTCCTCCATTTGACGCTCTAGTCCAGTGGTGTCAAAAGTCAGTCTGCGGGGGCCACTGTCCTGCAGGTTTTCTTTACCCACCAACACACCTGACTCAAATTAAATGAATCTACCAGCCTATGAAGATCTGCACAATAGCTGCGTTTACATGGACCCAAATATACCGATTGCTTTCGGTTTAAAAGCTCTTTCGGAATTAAAATGATCCACGTAAACGGCTCTTTCCGAATGAAAAGCGCCGAACCGAATGAATTTTCTTTCGGTTTCACAGGGGTAGACTATTCCTTTCCCCAAACCGAACAGGATATCATGTAAACGCTGAATTGGAAAGTTGTGATGTTGCGCTCTTACAGCGCATGCTTCGGCGAGACGTCAACGTAACCCAAGTGACGTTTCCTCACTTTGACAGATGGCTGTGAACAACGTAATTCCTTGGACAGCCAGAAAGTTTGTTTTTTACTCAAACTCTGTATTTTTACAGCTTTTCCTCTTGGTTGTTTCCAGTAGGAGCTCATGAGGATCAGCTGCTGCTTCATTAACGTCCTGCAGAAACCACAACGTCTGTGACGATCAGCTCTTTGTAGACCTCCGTCTTTAATAAATAACGTGATTTACATCATTCTGCGCATGTCAGGCAGGATTATTCTGAATGAATATTGGCGCATGTACACGCCAGATCTGAATGTATTAGTTCCCATGGAAACAGCTGCCCTAAAATCCTCAATCAGAATGATTTCAATCCGAGAGGGAAAAAAGTCTCCATGTAAACGTGGCCAATGACTCATTAATTTGAGTCAGGTGTGTTGGAGCAGGGACACACAGAAAACCTGCAGGATTGTGGCCCTCGGCTCGTAGGACTGGAGCTGGACACCCCTGCTCTAGTCCACACTCCTCAGCAGAGGATGGTGTGCTGCTGTTTGCTTGCTGGTTTACCTGTTCAGGTGAGTCAGGGGGCAGCACAACATTAAACACAAGAGGGGGGAGGAAGAGGAGCATCGTGTGAAATCATTAGGGAATGCAGCAGCACTGCAGAGAGGAGAGGAACTGGAAAAAAAGTATCCATGCTGTTACCTTAGATCAATACCGGCATTTGTATGAATATCACTGACATTTGGAATAATGTGTGCATCACTACGGATTAACAGACATGTCCGTGGATGCAGCAGGACATATTCCGTGAAGTAGATAATCCTCTGAAAGTGTTCGTACACTCGGCAGTAAGATGTCCTGGGAATTTTCCACCAGGACATTTTTCCAGGAGTGTAGCGTTGCTATGGAAACAGCAGCATCTTCATGACTTCCTGCAGCACGCTGTCCTCATCAGGGGATGTCTGACCTCTGAGCATCTTTAAGAAATGAGAGTTTCTGGAACTAAACTGCTTAAATGAATACAACACCAACAGAATGATGTGCCTTCATCTTCTACTCACCCTCATGCCGAGCAAGACTCTGGAGCACCTTTTTAGTATCTCAAATGCAGCCGGAGATCCGAGGAGGTGTTCATTATCCGCCCACTTTTATATAATGGAGTTCACTGGCGCTCAACACAAAAAGGTCCATAAAAGTCCACAAAAACTTGGCAATATTCCTTCATAGCGTCCTGAGTGGGTGGTGTCCAGAATTTACTGGAAACTACAGAAGTCGTGGCAGACGAGATTGTGTGTTCGTTCTTTCTTTGTTTTAAATCAACAGCCAACCCTTCTTGTGTTTCTCAGCAGCTCCGTTGCTCTTAGCACAATGTAAACAGCGAATTTCTTCTTCTACACTTGCATTATCGGCAGAGTCGGCGCTGAACGCTGAGGCTTCCAGAATGTTGTGAACTCGCATGAACGTGGAAATTGGAAGTGTGATTTTCTACTGTTTAGGCTCTAAAAATCTACTAAATGATGGTTTCCAGTAAATTCTGGACGCTACCCACTCAGGACACTTGGATTACATTGGAGGAGCAGTATGGAGGAATATTGCCAAGTTTTTGTGGACTTTTATGGACCTTTTTGGTTCAGTCGCTGGTGAACTCCATTGTATGAATGTCGGTGGATAACGAAAACTGCCTCGGATCTCCGGCTGCATTTGCGATATTAGAAAAGTTCTCTAGAGTCTTACTCAGCATGAGGGTGAGTAGAAAATTAAGGCACATCATTCTGTTGGTGTTGTATCCCTTTAATGTGAATAACATGCCTTTTTTTTTTAAACATTCAGTGTTATTTTGAGCCATTTTCCATGAAAGACGGAGTTTATAGGATGACTTCACAGCTGTGTGTTTTGACATGAAATCAGACTGTGTAAAGTTAACCCTTTAAAGCCCAAATCAAGAAAAAATGGGGAGAAAATTCTATTTTTTTTATTCTTAAGTCTTTATTAGGCCCTTTAACAAAATATGGGGGAAAAATGAACAAAAATCATTTATTGCTGTGCATAATGTCAAAATTATTGTTGTGTAGTCTTCTGCCTCCTGCTATCAGGTGTATCAGATTGTGTACAACAGAGTTTTAAGCAAAGTTTTTACCATAAAGTGATACAAGGTTTCGGATGCAAAGGTTTTTTTTAGAAACTGCATGTGTCAAATATGATGCATACGGCTTTATAGGGTTAAATATGATGCAACACACTGAGATGACTTCAGAGACGGGGCGTCAGCTTCCAAACGGAGGAACCGTGAAACATCTTGAGTAAAGCAACTTAAAAACCATTTGTTTCACCATGAAATCTGATCCTGAATGAATTTAAATAGCTTTATTTTGACTGGCAGCAGAGGATGACACCATGAATGACCTCTTGCTCTGTGATGTCATAGCTGGAAATGAAAACTTGTTTTGGTTCAGAAGTACGTATGAGGTCAGCGGCGTAGCTTCCATTCACTCCTGTCCGTTTGTCTTTGAGAAGCAGCTGGAAAAGAGGTCGGGTCACCTGACCGGGCGATTAGCAGCTCACAACAGTCCGGGCCGGTGGTGCAGCGGGGCTCCACAGATCTGTGCCAGACTGTTCCAACAGCAGCTCACACCTTTGTCTCTGTTGTCAGCCTCTGGCCATATTGTGCCTCTGTTGTTGTCTTTTTAACCATTTTCTCACATTAACGTTGGATCCTCAAACATTGGAGCTCGCATGGCTTTTACAGCGTCCAGTAAAGTCCAGCGCTCCACGGGGAGCTGCTGGAACGTGGGCACTGAGCACAGCTGGAGCTAGCTTCCTGATGCTAACAGAGCAGCAGCACTAAACATGACTTTCTACAGCATTTTTCACCATTTGATGATGAACACCTGCTTTTACAGATCTGTTTTCATGTTATTTTCATGAAAAGTGCAACAAAACCCCAAAGTTTTGTTGCACTTTTGTAATATCTCTTGCAGATGGCTTGAAATGATGGTGAGGAGCATGCATTTGTCTTTGTTGTTCTTTGTTCTGAGATGATGGGGGGCTAGCTTACATGTTTCTCATCGCTGGCTGCAGGTAATCGTGATGGGGGCAGAACAGAATGGGTTGCCACAGGACTACCAGGAGAAACTCCGAGCAATCAAAACCAACATGTATGAGGGTCCCCTACCAGTGATGGCTGAACTGGAGCGTGCCAGAAGAAAGGCCCAAGAGACCGCTGACCCCCACCCTGATGCCTGGTAACCCGGCGAAATCCAGGTCCATTTTCATCCTGGGAAAGTCCATAATGGTAATGATCCTGACGACTGTAGCTTACAAGTTCATCTCAGCTGAAGGTTCATGTCTGTCAACATCTGAGAGAAAAATACAAACTTCACATAAAGTAATCTGATATTTACGGGAAAATCCAAATACTTCTGACAGCTGTTTATCATCCATCCATGGTTATTGTCATCATTTATTACCACAGGAAAACAATAAATTGACCATTTGTTTTTTCCTTTTTCTCAACAAAAATGAGCCAAATTCTTCTCTGGTTTCCAGGTCAGAAATCCGTGTCAACACCAGCAGAAACTAAAAAACAAGAAAACCAGTTGTTCTTTAATTGAGTAAAACTAGAAATCTACTTCCCTTATTCTTACTTTCCAACAGATGTTTTTAAAGGTGCCATGACATCAAATTTCACTTTTCTGGGGTTTTGGGTGTATAATATGATCTATTGTGCACTGATGAGGCCATGTGAATGTCCAGAGTGAGAATCAAAGTTCCTGTTTATGGTCTGTCAGCTTTGTCTCTCTGCTCAGAAACAGTTGAATCAGACAGCAGCTTATCATTCTACGTAGTTCTATCATTCTACGTAATTTAATTGCTCCAATAAGAGCACACTATCAAGTAAACAGCGCCCCCCCCTCTCTCTCTCCTAACGGTTTATGCACCGTCCGCTCCCCCCTCCCCTCCCTGTCTGACTTAGCTGCATGTATGGAGCTAGTAGTAACTTCTGTGCAGTCAGGTCTGGGTTTTCAAACAAATGGATTTAAAAGCAAACTTCTGCAGCAACACTGAGGGAGGGGGCCACAACCTTGGCATTACCTGTAAGTTTATTTATTTTCTAAATGCTGTCTTGTCTGATAAACGTAGCTCACTGTCTGAACTGCCCATGTTGCTAGCAGTTAGCCTTTAGCAAACTCCGACCGCAGCTTGACCTAGATTCTCCAAATAAGGTCATAGCCAAATAAGGTGTAGCCAATCAAAATGAAGTCAACGTGGTCTCCGGGTAAAGCTCCATATCATCACCGGACCCAACTGTATTACTGAGGAAGTGAGGTCTGGCGTTTCAAAACAATACTCCGCTGTAAAAAATGCCGTTTTTTTCTTGGAGTATTTACATATAAAGTAATGCCAACGACATAAACTAGTTTTTAACTGTTATGTCATCACTCCTTTAAATGAATGAAAATATTCTGCAAAGATCTTTACAAACACGTTTTATTTCAGCAGTGTGAGCTTGCATACTTGCCAACATTGGGTTGTGAAAAATAGGGAGATTTTTTTTCATCGGTGTATCGATGCCCAAGACATAATTACGTATCTGTCATTTCTTGCCTTTTATTTTAAACCTGATGAAGGGACCTTGTAGTTGCATTAAGTGTGCAGTATTGCAGATCAAATTAAAAAGTGTACCACTGACTGCCACCATCTAAAGGTTGCTGTTGCCATTAAGAAAACTGGTCACACCTGAACTTGAACCGATACCGATATTTTCTCACCAGCCTCAGCCAATACAACCTACAGGGGTTAGACAGTGAAACTGAAACAGCTGTCATTTTAGTGTGGGAGGTTTCATGGCTAAATTAGACCAGCCTGGTGGCAAATATTCATTAATTGCACATTGCACCAGTAAGAGCAGAGTGTGAAGGCTCTATTAGCAGGTAAAAAGCACAGTTTTGCTCAAAACATTGCAATGCATACAACATTGTATCAGAGTTCAAAAGAGGACAAATTGTTGGTGCATGTCTTGCTGGCGCATCTGTGACCAAGACAAGTCTTTGTGATGTATCAAGAGCCACAGTATCCAGGGTTATGTCAGCATACCACCAAGAAGGACGAACCACATCCAACAGGATTAACTGTGGACGCAAGAGGAAGCTGTCTGAACGGGATGTTCGGGTGCTAACCCGGATTGTATCCAAAAAACGTAAAACCACAGCAGCCCAAATCACGGCATTCGCTTGGCCCAGGACTTGTGCTAGATGGGCCAAGGACTACTGAACCATTCTGGAGGACCATGTGCATCCAAAGGTTCAAACATTGTATCCTGAAGGCGGTGCAGTGTATCAGGATGACAATGCACAAATACACACAGCAAGACTGATGAAAGATTGGTTTGATGAACATGAAAGTGAAGCTGAACATCTCCCATGGCCTGCAAAGTCACCAGATCTAAATATTATTGAGCCACTTTGGGGAGTTTTGGAGGAGCGAGTCAAGAAACGTTTTCCTCCACCAGCATCACGTAGTGACCTGGCCACTATCCTGCAAGAAGTATGGCTTAAAATCCCTCTGACCACTGTTCAGGACTTGTATATGTCATTTCCAAGACGAATTGTCGCTGTATTGGCCGCAAAAGGAGGCCCCACACCATACTAATAAATATTGTGGTCCAAAACCAAGTGTTTCAGTTTCATTGTCCAACCCCTGTATATCATATCAAAGTATTTTGACTTTGTGGGCAGATGATGAAAATTAAAAGTCCAAGATGTTCCTGACTTTACCTCCAGTTCATATTTGTCTGTGCTACATCTATCAACATCCTAGACAATCAACCAAACCACTACCACTCTCCTGAATGGGCTCTGCCCACGCTCTGACATCTTCTGGTAAAACACAACGAGACAGGAAACTGATCCGGAATGGGACCAGATAGGAATCTGATTTGGTATGGGACGTCATGTCATGACTGATTCACCTTCAGGATCCCCAACTTCCGTAAACAGGGTTGCCGCTGGATGCTGCGCATGTGTGCCTTTGCTACGATCCACGGTGCTTCGCCTGTACTTCGCCTGTACTTCCTGTACTTCCACGGCGTATAGTTCCCCTATTGAACGGTGCCTAGTAAGTCCTTTGATGTGAAATCAGCTTGTCGTTTGTACTCGATCAGAATGTGCGGGTCAAGAAACGTAATTGGAAAAAATCTCAAGTTACTTAGTTCACTTTTGCCAAGTGGTGCTAGTTGGAAACACCAGATTACAACAACTACGCTAAGCTAAGCTAAAGTCAGTGCTGCCAGATTCAGAGAATGACTGGGTTGGTTAGAAAACGCTTCTGTCCACTTGTCCAACTCAGGGGACTGCAGGGGGAGGCTCACTTTCACCTAGGGGTGGCATATGCCTTTAAATTTGGTGTTGATATGAGAGTGACAGGAAAGTGTATTGGACATTTACGGAAATACGGAACAAATGCAGGTGCGGGAGGTTTTAAGGTTGCATTGTGGGGGAGTGGGCGGCTTCAGATTTTGGCAAATGATGGAGGGTACAACCGAAGTTTGAATCTGAGCCATGAGCTGTATGCACAACCTCCACTACTTCCTGAACTTAGTAGTGCTCCTTTGTTTCCTGTCTTTCATTATTGGACAAACTTATTAATCCAGGTGTGTCTGGCCATTGTTGACGTGGTAACTGAGATCAAACACACCTGGATTAATAAGTTTGTCCAATAATGAAAGACAGGAAACAGAGGAGCACTACTAAGTTCAGGAAGTAGTGGAACTGTCCATATAGACCATTGCAATACCGCAGGGAAGACTCTCGGAGACCACCACTCTCTTTTAAAGGGGAAGTTCAGGATTTTTGACATAGGGCCTGATTTTCAAGTGAGCCAGGATATTTCTTATCACTGGAGACAGTTTCAATATATTCCATTCCGTTATTCTCATTCCAGGAGCTTGCCAATGCTAATACTAGTGTAGGCTAATAGGAATCTGCTAGCCTGCCATTATAAACAATCTTAACCAATCCAATCCAATCCAATAAATAAAACTAACCTTGCATTTCGTTGCTTTTTGATTGTTGCTACAGAGACACTTTACAAAGTTCTACTTCATGTATTTTTTTTAAAAATTAGATTTATATCGCGCTCTCTCTTGCAGGGCACTCAAAGCGCTCTTTTTTTATTACCTCCCCCAAGGAGGTTATGTTTTCAGTAGCGTTGGTTTGTCCGTCCGTCCACCCGCCTGTCTGTCAGCAACTTTACGGAAAAAGTTCTGGATGGATTGACCTGAAATTTTCACCGGCCGTGTGTCTCAGCCCAAATGAACCCATTAAATTTTGGTAGTGATCCGGATCAGCTTCTGGATCCAGGAATGTTTTGAAGGATTCTTTATCATTGTGAGATCGGCCATGTTGGAAAGGCTGCTGATGAGGCGTGAGTGCCCCCTTGTGGCAGAAGTGTGCAGCTGCTACTGAGCACATGATGCCAGGATGCAGAAATGAAACTTATGAGCAGCAGTGAGCACGAGGAGAGAAGACTGTTGGACAGACTTCTAGCAGGTGAAGATGGTGAACTGTGAAGAACTGGAAGTAACTAGTTGTATTTCTGCCTGAACAGGATGTTTATTTAACCTTTAATGTTATTTAGCTGATTTGCTTATTCAGAAGTTTCCTCCATTCACCATGAGCCTTTTTATGCTATTAAGCTAGCTGACCTGCCACATGCCAGTTACTGTAACTGTTAGCCTTGAACACATATGCATGTTTAGTCCTAACTGTAAGGGATTTATTAGTAATAATTAATACATTGAATGTGTTTATTTGCTGAACGAATGTTCCTCATGGCTTTGTATTTGTGTTTATAGACCACACTCACTTCCATCCAGCATTCACCTTAACCAGTCTGGAGTTCCTCACCTGTAAGCCTGTCGTTTGTTGCATTACTGTGCTGAGTGACCAGTAAAGACAGTTATCTGTACAAGTGAGTCCTGTGTATTCTGACCGGCACCCCATGGTGAACATTAAACCTCCTTACCAACGCCTAAACAGTCTTACATCAACATCACCCTGACAGGCCAAAATCTTGGAATTTTTCCATTAACTCCGTACAAATGGCCCGAGTGTTTGGTAAAAAAATAACAAGAAAGGATCTCAATGAGTTCGATAATGTTTCCAAAGTTGATCCGGATCCAGAGAAAATTGCGGATACTTTGATCCAGAACACACAAAAATAGGGAGTCAAGCTGCTTGGCAGAGATCGGCGCTCTCCGAGTGCTTTTCTAGTTATAATTAGTTTTTATATTAATAGGTCAGCGGGAGTGGTCGGGCTTGGACGCAGAATTTGTTGGAGTAGGCAGGTGTGTAATTGAAAAAAGCAGTCCCCTGCAGTGCTCTACTTCCTGGTGTCCGTTTTCTCCTCAGGGATATTTCATCAGCTGAGTATCTGCTGGGTGACAGATACATGTTGATGACTTTGTTTTTCCCCTTACTGTCTGTGGATACTTGGTTGGGGCCGGCTGCCTTTTCCTGGACATCATTAGCCTGTAGTACCCCAAGGTATCTGTAAATGTCCTGTACATCTTCTATGTTGTCTCATGGTCGTTCAGTTCTGATTATCTTTGTTGAAACCATCCGCTGCTGCTTGTACCACAATCAAACTGGTAGTGCTAAGAACTACCAGTTAGATTGTTTCAGTGGTGAGAAAGGTTCTTTGTATTCCAGACATTATGCACAACTTTGTCCTCCTTATCTTGAAGATTTAGGTATTCAAATTCCCTAAATCAGGTCTCTCAATTATCCCCCACCAACCATCAACTGTGGGTTCAAATTAATTTTAGTAGGGATAACTATAAATTTCCTGCCCAGTTTAGCCGGTTATAATCAAATCATTTCAGATTTTTGTCCTTCAGTGCTATCGCTACAGTTCTCTTTAACACTATGTCCATATGTATCCTCCATCCATCGGCTGCATGATGTTGTTAACTCGCTGCTGCCTGAACAAGTGCAAATGAATGAGAGGACAGATTTTAATAAAATGACATTTAACCTAACAGACTAGGACTTATTATGTTTGTTCATTTGTTTTGTTAATATTCCAAATTGAAAAATTAATACAAATTTAAATGACAAGAAGATAAAGTGACATGTATAAGAGTAAAATAATTTGCCCTAGTTGTCCCTACTTTTTTCTGTAAGTAGCATGTGTTTGCATGGCTGCAGTTCTGAAGCTGAACTTCAGACCCTTTATGTTGCTGCGACAGCACCACCTGCTGGACGACAAAACTACAACTACAATACTTGGGCTATAAAAATGTTTCCTTTTAATTTTCTGTCCACTCTAAATTACATGAAGTTGCAAATAAATGTCAATCATAAATGCAATGAAACTTTAAAAAAAAGGGGGAGGGGGGGGGGGGGGGCACTGTTGAGTCCCAACCACTGTCAAAATCCAACCTCTGATGTAAATGCAAACATGAAGGGAAGGAAACTGAAAACATCCAGACTGAAGTTCATCGTTCTGAAGATGTTGGAGGATTCAATTACATGAGGATTTCTCAGTGACACAGCTGACAGCTAACCTAATGTAATCTTCATCCTACCTGTGTAGCATCATCATCTTCATCCTACCAGTACTGCATCATCATCTTCACCCTGTAGTGCATCATCATCATCTTCATCCTACCTGTACTGCAGCATCATCTTTATTCTACCGTCACAGCATCATCATCTTCATCTTACCTGTGCTGCATCATCATCTTCATCCTACCTGTGTAGCATCATCATCTTCATCCTACAAGTACTGCATCATCATCTTCATCCTACCAGTACTGCATCATCTTCATCCTACCAGTACTGCATTATCATCTTCATCCTTCCAGTACAGCATCATCATCTTCATCCTACCTGTACTGCAACATCATCATCTTCACCCTGTACTGCATCATCATCTTCATCCTACCGTCACTGCATCATCATCTTCATCCTACCTGCATAGCATCATCATCTTCATCCTACCAGTACTGCATCATCTTCATCCTTCCAGTACAGCATCATCATCTTCATCCTACCTGTACTGCAACATCATCATCTTCACCCTGTACTGCATCATCATCTTCATCCTACCGTCACTGCATCATCATCTTCATCCTACCTGCATAGCATCATCATCTTCATCTTACCTTTGCTGCATCATCATCTTCACCCTGTACTGCAGCATCATCTTCATCCTACCTGTACAGCATCATCATCTTCATCCTACCAGTATTGCATCATCTCTTCATCCTACCAGTACTGCATCATCTTCATCCTTCCAGTACAGCATCATCATCTTCATCCTACCTGTACTGCAACATCATCATCTTCACCCTGTACTGCATCATCATCTTCATCCTACCGTCACTGCATCATCATCTTCATCCTACCTGCATAGCATCATCATCTTCATCTTACCTTTGCTGCATCATCATCTTCACCCTGTACTGCAGCATCATCTTCATCCTACCAGTACTGCATTATCATCTTCATCCTTCCAGTACAGCATCATCATCTTCATCCTACTGTCACTGCATCATCATCTTCATTCTACCTGTACTGCAGCATCATCTTTATTCTACCTGCACAGCATCATCATCTTCATCTTACCTGTGCTGCATCATCATCTTCACCCTGTAGTGCATCATCATCATCTTCATCCTACCTGTACTGCATCATCATCTTCACCCTGTAGTGCATCATCATCTTCATCCTACCTGCATAGCATCATCATCTTCATCTTACCTGTGCTGCATCATCATCTTCACCCTGTACTGCAGCATCATCTTCATCCTACCTGTACAGCATCATCATCTTCATCCTACCGTCACTGCATCATCATCTTCATCCTGCCTGTACTGCATCATCATCTTCATCCTACCTTTGCTGCATCATCATCTTCACCCTGTACTGCAGCATCATCTTCATCCTACCTGCATAGCATCATCATCTTCATCTTACCTTTGCTGCATCATCATCTTCACCTTGTACTGCAGCATCATCTTCATCCTACCTGCATAGCATCATCATCTTCATCTTACCTTTGCTGCATCATCATCTTCACCCTGTACTGCAGCATCATCTTCATCCTACATGCAGCATCATCTTCATCCTACCTGTACTGCATCATCATCTTCATCCTACCTGTACTGGAGCCTCATCTTCATCCTACCTGTATTGCATCATCATCTTTCCCATACATGTACTGCATCGTCATCTTCATCTCCCCCCTCTCACCCACCTGAAAAAAACAAGTACCATTTCACACGCAAACAAGATGGTTTATTGTAAAAATGTGGAACGTATCACATAATAAAATATTTTTGCAATAAAACAAATGTGCTGTATTGTCACGAGTTTCACAGTTTTACAATAAACTATCATAACATTTCACTTTTTCCACAATAAACTCACATTCTAGCACAATACGCTTCTCAATTTTACAAAAAAACTTAAAGAGAAAGTTGTTTTTTTTAAACCTGGATCTATTTTCTAGCATGAAATACGTTCATTTCCTCACACAGACAGTTTTGGTGTAACTTGAATTCCTTCAGGAGATTTTAGATCCACTCCAGATCAGCGTATGTCCAATATGATGTAAGTGATGGGGCAACCTCGCGCAGCCTCTAAATAATCATTATCTGCCACAAACTCCTTCAGTTCACCAATGTTTTGTTACGAAACATTAGTTGGACCCCCCTGTGAGCTCAAAGCGGCTTTGTGTTGCTTATTTGTGGTGATTCATCCTTATTTACAGACATTTACTTGCTATGGTGTCATATAACAGTGACGTCATCAAAGCCGCTGCAGTAAAAATGTCTGCAAATAAGGACAGATCACCACAAAAACAACCACTTCAAGCCGCTTCGAGCTCACAGGGGGGTCCGACTAATGTTTCGTAACAAAACATTGGTGAGGTTGTCCCATCACTTCCATTATATTGGACATACGGTGATCTGGAGTGGATCTAAAATCTCCTGAAGGAATTCAAGTTACAGCAAAACTGTCTGGGTGAGTAAATGAACGTATTTCATGCTAGAAAATAGGTCCAGGTTGAAAAAAGCTGAACTTCCCCTTTAATGTAATACGGCCCAACCTTTTTCCTTGATTGGCAGCTAAATTTGGCAGCTTAAGCTTGTAATACAGATATGATATGAGCTCCAGCTGAGTCCATTAACGTGTAAAGCATGTGGACTGTAACCTGCTATCAGACTGGATAAATGCTCCACTGCTGCTTCACATGCTGTTAAACCGTCATCATTTAACAGGCGACGTTCTGCCCACAAAAACACCAAAAACTCTTGGTTTCATGCAGTTTCTGTCGTCTGTCCGGCTCAGGCATGAGTGAGGTGAACCATAGCGGCGTTTGAGCTGCAGAGGGTGGTGCTGTCCTACAGCCACATGAACACGGAGCAGAGTCCATGAAGTGTTTTCTAGTGACGTGCTCATGAACTGGTTTTGACTGGACTGGTTGTTTTCCTTTGGTTAACTCACTCTGTGTTTTCTCCTCAGGAACCTGTGGAGCAGAGGATGCAACATCTGTTCTTCGTGTCATAATAAATCCTCGTTCAGCATGCTCCTCTGGTCTTTCTTTGGATAACATCCATCCTAACATTTATGTTAGAATTTCACCGCTGATATAACAGCAAAGTCTCACCAATGAAACAAAGCTAAAGGGAATACACACTCAGACCCTGATTTTCCAAAGGTTTGCTTGTACTACCATGAGTGAAAAGTTGATTGTACACGCAAAAATCTGCTGCAGCTAATTTACTAACGGGACCAACGAGGTTTGCACCTGTTAAACAGGCAAAATAGTGCCTGCAATCCTTTTTGTGTCGCTGTTGATTAATATGCAATCTGGGCGTTCCTGCTAACTTGCAAAATGTTGGGGGGGAAATATGCAAATATGCAAAAGTTTAACACACTCAGCCGGTACTCGTATGCATACTAGCACGTCAGCCAAGCTGATAATGATGTGGAAAAACTGCTAAAAGTATGGATTCGTTTTTCAACCATACTCTGAGACAGAATGTCTCTCTTTTGGGGAATATATGAGGTTCCAGAAACCTGTTTCATTAGTGAGTAAAAAAGGACAGATCCTGGTCCAGAATAACTCCAAGGCTCCTTACTGTAGTACAGGAAGCCGAAGTAATAGGGGATTATCACGCTTACCGGAAGTTCCTGGATTTTGACACTTCCTCTTCCGGGCCATGTTAACGACAGCCGTTCCTGCTCTGTTATACTGTTTAAATCGGATAAACTCCAAACATACTTAAGTTTTCATTCTAGACTGAAGTGATACTGGATCAAAAGCTGGATCAAAGCGATCGATTCGCCGTGGTGAAGGACCGAACTTTATAATAAAACACACGTTTGTTTGTCGCCGGTGGGGCACAACACCGGCACTTCACAGCATGCTAGCATTAGCCAGCTAGCATTTACTGACGTGCTTAACATTGTGCGTCTTAAGACACACAAACATCTGAAAATCGGGTCTGTACCTCCCGTTTCCAGTGGAACAACTGGGGACTGCCAAGAAAGGAGACGCTTTCAGATGCTTGTGTGTTTTCAGCCGCACAAAGTTAGGCACGTCATCAAGCTGGCTAATGCTAACCTGCTAACAATAGTCCGCCAGCAACTACTCTGTTAAACTTTGTAAATCGGATAAACGCCAATGCCAAGTTTTCATTCCAGACTGAAGTGATGCTAATGAAGAAGTGGATTAAAACGACCGATTCGCCGCGGTGAAGGACCGAACTTTATAATAAAACGACACACGTTTGTTTGTGGCCGGCAGACTGCGCAGTCGTGTTAGCAGGTTAGCATTAGCCAGCTCGATAACGTGCCTAACTTTGTGCGGCTGAAAACACACAATCATCTGAAAGCGTCTCCTTTCTCGGCAGTCCCCAGTTGTTCCACTGGAAACGGGGGGGTACAGACCCGATTTTCAGATGTTTGTGTGTTTTAAGACGCACGATGTTAAGCACGTCAGTAAACGCTAGCTGGCTAATGCTAGCATGCTGTGAAGTGCCGGTGTTGTGCCCCACGGCGACAAACAAACGTGTGTTTTATTATAAAGTTCGGCCCTTCACCGCGGCGAATCGATCGCTTTGATCCAGTATCACTTCAGTCTAGAATGAAAACTTAATTATGTTCGGAGTTTATCCGATTTAAACAGTATAACAGAGCAGGAACGGCTGTCGTTAACATGGCCCGGAAGAGGAAGTGTCAAATGTTTCAACTTCCGGAAACCGGAACGCGGAAGCGTGATAATCCCCTATACCATCCAGAGTAATCGAATAGCTGGAGTCTGAACTTCAGTCTGAATTTAGAAGGAGAAAATTCAGTCATCCAGGTCTTTGTGTCATTAAAGGCGTTACAGAAGATGTTTCTTTCAACAATGTTTGCAATATTCGGTAAAATGGAGTTCACTACCCCATACGCTATGATTAATTAAAAGCTTTAAATAGATAAATATTCTACATCAGTTGTGAAAGTAATGGAGCTGAAAAAACATCCTCCAATCATCTCTGCATTCCTTCACTTTTTCATTTGTCTGCTGGCTCATCAATCACTGTTACTGCCATAGTAAGAATGAGTGATGGTCAGTTCAATGGGTAACAGGTGAGACTGATCAATGAGAGTGTAAAGGGTCACTATTCTGTCAATTTTTCAACTTTTAAAAAAAACACTTTAATTGGACCGTGCTATAAATTTGTCCCTTGGTGGGATGTAAACAACATGAATTATTTTTCAAATACAATGTAATTCACACAAAAAAGAAACATATTCATTGTTCAACACTTATCTTCATATTAAATTATGAGTTATTATTTTTATCCCAAGACTTGTTGGGCTTTTTCAATAAATGCAATAAACACAAGTCAAATTTCACTGTCAACTTTTCAACACGGTAGAAAAGAATAAAACAATCCCATATGAGTGATGATTATTCAAGGTTTTTTAAAGGTATTTTAAGATAGAAACATATTTTTGATACGTGTGTCGCACCTGAGGACAATATGTCACACAAAAGGACAGAAGCAGCTTTTATTACAACTATTAACTACATTTTAAATTATTGCTAATACTAATCAAGTTAAAATGCCGAGTCATGTCAACAACCTAAATACAGTTGTTGTATATGATTCAAACACAAGTGGCCACTAATTGTTGATTATATAACCACAACCCCCCCCCCCCCCCCCCAGCTGACCTTTATGGAAAAACTGGGAACACAGGAATCACATCCAATTAAATTACAGGACTGGATTGTTAACTGGTTTCTACACTGGGATTGCTCCTCCATCCTCAATGTCTGGTCAAGAGTCACAACCACTAAAAAAAAAAAAAGATGAAAAAGGAAAAGTTGTGCTTCACAAGCACAGCAAAAACACTTTATTCCAGCTCTGCTTTCATGTGTCTTATAATCTAACATCACTGTTCACCCATAACTGGTTCTGTCCATGTACTTTACAACAAAAACAAATATTACGCAATGAAAGGCTATTCTACTTAGTGGAGGTGGGACACATTATTGGTTTCTTCAAGAATTAGGCCTCGCAAAATTCCTCATCTGTTGAGAAAACATGAGCTCTGTGCCCCCCTTCTGCCACCCTGGTTGCTTTACAGCTTCCCTCTCCAGTAAAGGTCTCGATACTCCACATATCTAAGTGTCCAGGCCTCTCCACCACCCAAGCAGAGTTGTGACAAAATCCCAAATAAACATCTGGAAGCGTCTGAGACAGAGCTGTCCTGTCTGTGGGGAACAGGCAAAACAGATTCTTCTCTGCTGTGCAGCTGCAGCTTACGTTCAGTCACACGAAGTCCTGCAGAGCAGAAGGCTAAACGCTGAGATTCCCATCACATACACACTCCGGTGCACTTCACTAAGGGAAGAAAAGTCCAGGTCTTATTTGATTACAGCAACTTCAATGGCAGTTGTCGTCTTTCTGCATAGAAAATCTTAGATTTACTTCCAATGATCTTTAAAAAATAAAAAGTGACAGGAAACTGGTGGACCCTGGTCCTCCTGCTGCTGATGCAATCACACACTGAAAACAAGACTCTTCATGACAAGGACTAATTCCAGTTCCATTGAAAATAAATTAAGCCGATCGTCACAACTACCAAAGCTAGATGTATAATCCTGGTCTCTACAGAAAGCCGAGGCATGTGAGATTACTGCGGGAGTATCAGAATGAAGATACGTGTTGCCGTATCTGAGTAAACTCACCTGTAACACAAAATGCCAATGTTATCTTCTCCTGAAAGAAAACCACATTAATCTTAGTGGAAACCAGAGAAAAGCAGCCTGCTTTAAAGGTGCCATGACATCAAATTTCACTTTTCTGGGGTTTTGGGTGTATAATATGATCTGTTGTGCACTGATGAGGCCATGTGAATGTCCAGAGTGAGAATCAAAGTTCCTGTTTATGGTCTGTCAGCTTTGTCTCTCTGCTCAGAAACAGTTGAATCAGACAGCAGGCTATCATTCTACGTAGTTCTATCATTCTACGTAATTTAATTGCTCCAATAAGAGCACACTATCAAGTAAACAGCGCCCCCCTCTCTCTCTCCTAACGGTTTATGAACCGTCCGCTCCCCCTCCCCCTCCCTGTCTGATTCAGCTTCGTGTATGGAGCTAGTAGTAACTTCTGTGCAGTCAGGTCTGGGTTTTCAAACAAATGGATTTAAAAGCAAACTTCTGCAGCAACACTGAGGGAGGGGGCCACAACCTTGTCATTACCTGTAAGTTTATTTATTTTCTAAATGCTGTCTTGTCTGATAAACGTAGCTCACACTGTCTGAAGTGCCCATGTTGCTAGCAGTTAGCCTTTAGCAAACTCCGACCGCAGCTTGACCTAGATTCTCCAAATAAGGTGTAGCCAATCAAAATGAAGTCAACGTGGTCTCCGGGTAAAGCTCCATATCATCACCGGACCCAACTGTATTACTGAGGAAGTGAGGTCTGGCGTTTCAAAACAATACTCCGCTGTAAAAAATGCCGTTTTTTTCTTTGGAGTATTTACATATAAAGTAATGCCAACAACATAAACTAGTTTTTAACTGCTATGTCATCACTCCTTTAATAGGAATGAGTAAAATACTCCAAGAAGTTAATTAGTTCAGTTTTGCCAAATAAGTGGAAACGCCAGATTACAGCAACTATGCTAAGCTAAGCTAAAGCCAGAGCTGCCAGATTCCGAGAATGACTGGGTCGGTTAGAAAATGCTTCTGCCCACTTGTCCAACTCAGGGGACTGCGGGGGGAGGCTCAGTTTCATCCCGGGGGGGGGGGGATGTGTGTGGGTACTTGTTCAGCCATCAACATGAGGACTGTTTTGAGTGTTTAACCAACAAATTGAGGACATTTTCGGAAAGTGAAGACATTTTGGTCGGTCCTCACAAAAAAAGCCCCCCAAAAAAGAACATTTTTGAGGGTCAAAATTTTGGTTTTACAGTTTCGGTTACAAATAGGTTTTGGTTAGGGTTAGGGTAAGGGGCTGGGGAATGCATTATGTCAAACGAATGTCCTCACAAAGAAAGAAGTACAAGGTATGTGTGTGTGCGCAGACTAAGTTTGTCTTTCTGAGTGTTTAGCCGGTCCTGTTGATGTGTTTTCTGTTCTGGCAGACCTCTGCTTATAGTTCTGATAACCCCTAAAAGCACTCAGTCTGGATGTGTTTGGCTCAAGTGGAATCAAACAGCAGGAGGAGTTTTTATTCTTGCATGAAGAGTCTGCCTAAACAGATTACTCAAACTCAGACTAATTGGGTTGATTACTCCTTATGTGCTAATTCAGGACGTGTCTCCAGGTGCCAGTTGTTCAAAAATTTAAGTTATCTGGATCTCAGAATCCCATTTACTGTTCGAAGCAACATTGGATTAGATTATTCTGATCCAGGTCCAGACTTTCCAGGATTACCAGATCACAAAAAGGGTCTAAATGTGATTAAATATGACGATATCAGCTATATGAAGAGTCGCGGGTGGAATATTATGGAGTCACTCTTAAGATTTTATTTGAAAAGAGAAAAAATCCTCTTCTTCCAGTTCGTCCGGGGGATCCTGAGGTGTTTCCATGCAAGCCAAGAATTGTGGTTCCTCCAGTGCATCCTGGGTTTTACCAGGACCCTCCTTCCAGGGCGACGTGACCAGTGTGCAGTGTTGCCAAATCAGATTGACAGTTTCCAGCCCAGTCACTGAAAAACCTGCCCAATCCAAGAAAACCAGCCCAAACCATGAAGTTCCCAGACATTCAGTCTGTGTGGTAGCAGGACAACGCTGCACTGTGCAACACTCACCAAACCAAGGACGCCTTCCAGGAGAGGAATGTCAGACTTACATGTTCCCTTAATTTAAATCCCACTGGGAAGTTTGGGGGATGGATGGCAAGGAAATTTTACAAGAATGGATGTCAGTTCCAGACAGTGGATCCCCTTTGTGATGCCATCTTGAAACAACATTCCCACCACCCTCCTGGAAACTCCAATACTGAGCATAGCCTGGATGAATTTTTGGAGTCATCAACAAGAATGGTGTGGATGTAACTGGACCGTCTTGGACCTGCAGTTTTCTCATAGCTGTAATCAGGAAAGCCAGTATGACTGGGCATAATGCCACGAATACATACAGTAGAGATCGTCGCAGGCGTGTGCCAACATTAATAAATCATTCACAACATACCAAATATAGCTGGATTAGACAACAAGCGGAATACACAACAGTTACAGTAGCCAGGTGAAGGAGCGTGTGCATGCTCGCCCCCAGGATTCATAGCTGAAAGCCTCTCAGTAAAAACAGTAAAGGCAACAGCCGTGAGCAGAGATTGGCTCATTCTACATATCAGCATGTGGGAAAGAAGAAATAGTGGTATACAGGCAAAGTAGGCGCTGCCTAACCAAGGCGGGAAGGAATACATAAAATAATTCAATTTTAATAATTAGTTTTCACATTTTTTCTAGTTCTTTTTTTCATATATAATTAGTTTCAAATTATAATTTCCAAAAGCTTGTTTTACCAATCATTTTGAAAGTGATAGCTTTTAGGGCCTTTCATTGCTCATAAAAATAACTCAATACCGCCTCCTCCTGGTCAGGCTGACAAATAACCCCCCTTTGCACTGCATTGAAGTCAAGACCACACTCTCTGAAGGCAATGCAGACGATTACGCTGCCTTTTTATGTTACGTTACGGTCCTATGCCAATGGGCTACATGTGTTAACAGAGCGTGAGTGAATTGATGCTTCGCTTTCAAGCTAGCTGGCAGGCTTATCCAGCAGGATGACCGCAGAGAGAGGATTAGACAGTTTCCACCTCTTTCTTTTGAGGTAAAATGTCAAATTTTGGACCTCTTAAAATTTGAGAGCCTCTTTAAAGTAAAGGCGAAGGCAGAGGAGTTTAACAACGCTGTGATCAACAGCTTCGTCAGACAGCTGCATGGACCTAATCTTCAGATAGAGTAAGGCCCAAACCCAATGTTCCCCCTACTTTCAACCACTAGCCCTCACGCACTACTACGACACCCTCGAATTGAAGCCACAAGGGGTCGGGCTTTGTAATCACTAGGAAATGGGACACCACCTGCTGCACGTAGTGACGTTTGCACATACGTCTCATGATACAACACACCCAGCAGCAACATGGAGTTAAAGGGATTATAGACATGGAGTTAAGGGCGACTGAACCAAAAAGGTCCATAAAAGTCCACAAAAACTTGTCAGTATTCCTCCATACTGCTCGTCCAATGTAATCCAAGTGTCCTGAGTGGGCAGCGTCCAGAATTTACTGGAAAAGACATCATTTAGTGTATTTTCATAGCCTAAACAGTCGAACATCACACTTTCTATTTACACGTTCATGCGAGTTCACGACACAACGGAAGCCGCAGCAGACGAGATCGCGTGTTAGTTTTTGATTTTTCGTTGGTTTTAGTTAACTATAATAACCTTGCGGCGGTGGAGGGTCAGTGACAGGGCCCGTTTGGACACGTGTCCATTCCAATAACGCGGCGTCCATCAGAGTGTTTTCCCTCTGCTACGACCAACCATTTATTAAAAATTAATCCTATAAGTTTTTTATTATGGTACGGGGGTGGTTGCGTCCTTTTTTCTCATTTTTAAGATGTAAAACATACATCTTAAAAGGGGGGGGCGGCTTCAAGTCCATTTTGCTTGGGGCCCCATAATTCTCTGAAACAGCCCTGTGTGTATATAAACACTACATGATGCAGATGTTTTATTTAACCAGTTTTAAGTTCCTTTTATTACATTTTGCTCCTGGAATTCACTGAATCCTCCTTCTCCTGGGATCAGAATATTCCGACTTTCTGGATCAAATGCTTCCCAACCTGACAAAAGTACAACACAAACTGAAGGTCTGATCCTGATCAAATCCAGGATGGGACTATGTGATGTAATCAGATTACAGAATCCATTTTTTCTTTCAAAAAAACAGTTTGAAGATTTGATCCAGTCCAGAAAACTTTAATCTGGATTAAATCTTTTGAACAAGTGGCTCCTGGTCATCGAGGAATCCCGTGTGTTTTAAAACATCCTGATTCACCTGTCAGTATGTTGTTGGTGTGCTTTGATAGGGTGAAACCATAAAACACACCAAACTTGCTCAGTTTGTTCCATCACTTCGTGGAACAAGAAACTGGGGTCTCACAACTCAGCCTCGAATGCTCGGCATATCCACCCCCCGTCCCCCCAGACAAACAGGATGCCTCGTATGGAGTTGATAGTAATGTGGGACACAGCGAGAAGCTACACGTGGCCGATTACACAACCAGTTTCATCACTATCTGGGAGTCATGGTGCATGGTAGGTTACCGATATGTCATTAGTGAGTT
Organism: Atherinomorus stipes; assembly: GCA_023101725.1. Lineage (NCBI taxonomy): Eukaryota > Metazoa > Chordata > Actinopteri > Atheriniformes > Atherinidae > Atherinomorus > Atherinomorus stipes. The sequence continues at coordinate 153,199 of JALJCO010010548.1, read as the reverse complement.
CAGAGGACGATAACAGTTTACAAAGTATGACTCGCATTTATGACTCAGAGCAGATTTAACTTAAAGTACTGCTGTAGAAGAAATAAGTCAAAATAAAATGAACAGCAAAAACAGTCCAGATATAATCCACCAGCAGTCCACAAAAACAAAGAAGAAAAATCTGCGGTAAATGCTGAGTTAAAGCAGAGCAGCGGTGTGGAATAATAGTTAAACCATGAAACCCCAAAAAAGAATAAAGAAAATGAAGAAAAATCAAGACTGTTGTTTAAAATCAAACAGCAGTCTCTTTTTGGGGTGAAAGTAAATGTGTGATGATTAAAATAAATAAAATTTGAGATAAAAAATAAAGGACTGTTCTGGCTCTCGGTCCACTTTCAGGGTGCTGCTTTAGGGGGGACACTACAGGCAGAACCCCCATTTTTCATCACCTGGTCAATTTTGAGGTTTTTGTTGTTTTCCCTCCTTCAACATGTTTTCTTTCAGACTAGAGTAAAAGAAAACGTCCAAAATAAACATTTTAGGGGTTTATTTCATGATACTTTGTCTGATGCACCCAAATCCCATCAAATGTGGTTAGTGTTGCCGTTTTCTCAAAATGAGTTTTTCTCTTACTCTGAGTACAAAATCTCAGTTTCAGGAGCACTTACACAAACCAAACTTTCAAGTTTTGCTTCTGATTGTGTTATTAATTTTTTTACAGAAGCGTTATTTGAGATCTCATTCACAGCCTGATTTATAGAACATTTAATCCCAAAAATATGCCAAAGAATGTTTTTTTTTCTGGTTATTGACAGTATATTCTAAATTGTGAAATGATAACTAGAAATATCTGAAATCCCCTCTGTAAAAACTTTTGGCTTTAATATGTGGCTTGTCCCCTTAGTTCCAGTGAAAGGAACTCTGAATGCTTCAGCATACCAAGACATTCTGGACAATTCCATGCTCCCAACTTTGTGGGACCAGTTTGGAGCTGGTCCCTCCCTCTTCCAACATGACTGTGCACCACAAAGCAGGTCCATAAAGACCTGGATGCAGAGTCTGGTGTGGAGGAACTGGACTGGCCTGCAGAGAGTCCTGATCTCAACCCCATAGACCATCTTTGGGATGAATCAGAGCGGAGACTGAGAGCCAGGCCTTCTGGTCCAACATCAGTGTGACCTCACAAATGTGCTTCTGGATTCTGGTCAAAGATTCCCAGAAACACTCCTAAACCTTGTGGACATCCTTCCCAGAAGATGAAGCTGTTCTAGCTGCAAAGGTGGACCAACGTCATCCTGAACCCTCTGGATCAGGAATGGGATGTCACTTAAAGGAATAATTCACCCACAGAATAATGTAACTTTATTTTCCACTTCCCCTCATGGTGAGCAAGACTCTGGAGCACTTTTTTAATATCTCAAATGCAGCCGGAGATCAGGAAGACTTCTCGTTTTCCCCCAACTTTCATATAATGGAGTTCGCTGGGACCCGAGCCAACAAGGTCCTTAAAAGTCCACAAAAACTTGTCAATATTCCTCCATACTGCTCGTCCAATGTAATCCAAGTGTCCTGAGTGGGTAGCGTCCAGAATTTACTGGAAACCATCATTTAGTAGATTTTTATAGTCTAAACAGTAGAACGTTGCACTTCCTATTTGCGCTTTCATGCGAGTTCACGACACAATGGAAGCCGCGCCGTTCAGCGCCTACTATGCCGATAATGCAAGCATAGAAGAAGAAATTTGGTTGGCTAGTAATTTATAGGAAAGAAAGAAAGAAACAAAGAAACAAAGAAACAAAGAAAGAAACAAAGAAACAAAGAAACAAAGAGAAGAAACAAAGAAACAAAGAAACAAAAAAGAGAATGCACAATCTCATCTGCTGTGGCTTCCATAGTGTCGTGAACTTGCATAAACGTGCAAAAAGGAAGTGCGATGTTCTTCTGTTTAGGCCATAAGAATATACTAAATGAAGGCACATCATTCTTTGGGTGTTGTGTCCCTTTAGAAGTCCAGTTTGTAAGAATTACTGCAAACTGTGGCAAAGATGGACACAGAAATTAGTTCAAACATCAAACACTGTAGAGAAAGTACGGTGGCCATCAGTGGCCAAACTTCTTCCAGACATAAAGATGTTTTCATGTGTGAGTGGATCCAATGGCCTCAGAAGCAGCAATGACTGCACTGCAGATAACTGCAGATGTTCTGTTCGTCTATCAGACACAGCTGCTACTGCAGTTTCACAGCTTCACACAGAGTTGTTTGTCCATTCAGAGACACTGTAGTAAACATGGTGGCAGCTGTATGTAAGTGGACCCACGGTGAGGAGAGAGAAATGCTTCAATCAAAGAGAATAAAAACAGAATTGTTTTATTAAAGTGATTAGATACCAATAGAAACAGTTTTTAATGTGTTACGTTTTTCTTTTTGACCTTTGATTTTGTTGTGCGTTGCACCTTTAAAGCCATTACATTCTTCACAAGAACAGAGAAATTTGTTCTTGTTCTGGTAAAAGTATGTAACAAGCTTAACCCGCTGATGCATCAGTTATAAGAAACAGAGCCAGACAGTTTCATACAGACATGTAGTGATGCTTCAGTTTTACTTTTATTTGGATTTTGTTTCATTTTAGCTGTTATATTTCTATCATTATAGAAAGTTATAGAAAGATGGCTTTAAAACATAAAACAGTGACTAAGATCAGAGGGAAAAGGGGGGGGGGGGGGGGGGGGTAACCTGAAAGCTCTCCCCTGTTCTGGACTGTGACGTCCACCTCAGTCCAAGAGGCCAGAATACGGTTTAAAAATATATTTTACTATCAATTTTTACCAAGATTAAATAAACAAATGCTGCATCACGGTCACTTGGACGAGCGTGTTGAGGTAACATGAAAAAATCTGGTGTTTTAAAAAATTTAGATGCATTCTAAGGTGAATTTTAGGTCACAGGAAAAGCATTGTCGTTGGCACGGTGTACATTCACAGGGCTTTAACAGGCTTTCACATAGCTAACCTGACCATGCTTACCCTCATTAGAAAGCTCATTTCTTTGGCTTCCAAAATCTAAAGACCCACGTGGGCCTGAGCAACAGAAGCAGGGCTCTTTGACGCATCAAATGACATAAGTCCATGCGCATAGGCCTTCCAAACTGGGAGCACATGTTTTATATCATAAGCTGGTGTACTATCTAAGCAGAAATTGATGGGGACAGAGAGGAAAACAAGCGAATATCACCAGCAATGGAGCGGAACATGGCTACCAGAATAAAACCTGTAGCATGAGCTTTGACGAGCAAATTTTTTGGACGGCAAAATATTGAACTCATGTGGCAATTTTCACAATATGGAATGTTTCTATAAAAAATATGTTTGATTACTTTTAGTTGGAAGGCCTTTGTGAAAAGAAGCAAAATAAAAAATTGAAGATTTGACTCATAATATGGCTTCTGAACCCCTTTAAAGGTAGGAAGTACCAGTTGCTTTTTATCTGTTGCTGCTATATCTTTGTTTATTATTCTTTGGTGCTCATTGTGTCCATAAAATGAACCTAGTGGTTACACTGAAGAATCTGAGTTTTCTAACCACATGTAACGTGTCCATAGTGGCAAAAGTTCAACCGTAATACAGTGGTGGAAAAAAGTATTGAACATGTCAACATTTTTCTCAGAAAATGACACGGAGAATAAGTATTGAACACATGAAGAAATGGAGACAAAAAGATCTGAAAGCCAAAAAAGCAGCTGGAGTCTGTCAGTATTTAGAAAGTAATCCTGTCCTCTATCAGAGCAAAGTAATATCAGCTGGTTTAGTCCTGATTGATGCCTTTAAAAAGGTTTCTCATCACCAAGGTGTCAGACAAGAAGCATTGCATGATGGGTAAAAGCAAAGATCTGTCTAAAGACCTACACAACCTTATTATTGCAAACACACTGAAGGCATTGGTTCCAGGTGCATTTCTAAACATGTGAAAGTTCCAGTGAGCACCATTGGGACCATCATCCGGAAGTGGAAAGAACACGGCATGGTCATAAAGCGGCCACGGCCAGGTGCTCCTCACAAGATTTCAGACAGAGGAGTCAGAACAATCATCAGAAAGGTTCTCCAACAGCCCAGGACCACTCGTGGAGAGCTTCAGAAAGACCTGGAACCAGCAGCTACAGTTGTTTCAGAGAAAACAAGAAGGAATGCACTCAACCGCCATGGCCTTCATGCACGCACACCACGCAAGACTCCATTTCTGAAGAAGAAGCAGGTTGATGCTGGTTTGAAGTTTGCAACACAACATCTGGACAAACCCATGACATTCTGGAAAACATAGTCTGGTCAGATGAGACCAGAACTGAACTCTGCAGATGTCATAAGACACAACATGTTTGGAGGAGAAATGGCACCAAAAACACCATAGCAACAGTGAAGTTTGGAGGTGGGAGCATCATGGTGGGGGCTGTTTTTCAGCATGTGGTACTGGCAGACTTCATATGATTGAAGGAAGAATGAATGGAGGAAAGTAGAGAGACATTCTGGACCAGAATCTGCTGAAGATGAAAAGAGGCTGGATCTTTCAGCAAGACGACCGTCCCACCACACAGCCAAGAAACACTCACCTGCTTTAAGAAGAAGAAGATAAAGCTGCTAGAACGGCCCAGTTAATTAAATCCAATTGAAAAAATCTTTGAAAGGAACTGAAGATCCGAGTTGACAGAAGAGACCCGGAACCTTGAAGATTTGAAGGCAGTTTGTGGAAGAATGGACCAAAATCACATCTGAGCAACGTTTTCCACTAGTTTCTCCATACAGGAGACGTCTGGAGGCTGAAACCACCAACAAAGGTTTTTGTATTCAGTACTTATTCCCTGTTTCATTTCACTATTTACACATAACTTTGGACATAAATGTTAGGATTTCTTTGTATGTGTGCATTACTTGAGTTTTTACCGACATCTGGTAAAAATTTCATGTCAATAGTTCTACCAGAAATATAAGACAAAACTGTTGATGTGTTCAACACTTTTTCTCCTGCTGTTTCTCATTTCTAAACTAAATCCACCTGCTGACATGATGATGATGTCATATCTTGACACAATACAAATGTATGTAAAAACATGTGACATGATGTAATGAGATAGTCACAAAGACATTTATACATACAGTATATGATAAAGTACACATGTGTGGCAGAACAAAGGAGGGTGAAGTCAGGATTTGATCACCAGACCCCCCAGGTGAGAGTCATGCATGCAAACCATTCATTCAGCCAAAGGAATATCTGCTTGGCCACGTAGCCAGAGTGCATTATGTGTGTGACAGGACCGCCAACTGCCACATATGCAACAATATGTTCATAACTCATGGAAGAAATTCAGGCTTTTATACCTACTAAATATTAGATTTTACTGCAGAAGAAGTAGCAATTGGAATGAAATTGAAATCTGATCAATAAAATGATTCTGTGATCAAATATATTAAGAATAAAAAAGCTCAATGTAAATAAACTGTAAATAAATGTATATTTTATTTAGATATTGCAAACTAACAGACGCAAAAAAGAGAAATATGAGAGAAAAAATAAAACACAAAGGTACCCAACAAGGTGTGAGGCTGTAGTAAAGATAAAAATATAGATAAATGTAAATATAGGTATGAACAAAAAAATATATACATATATCCACTAGTAAAAATTCCACCGGCTTTCCTGAGTGTTGGAAGTTTTGTTTCTAGAAGCTACTTTAGTTCAGAAATACAGTAGATACAAAAACTATATTATTATTATTATATTATTTACTGATGTTTTTATTTACCTCCAGGCTGTTCAATGGTTAAAGTCCAGCTGTTAATGACTGTTTTACAACCTGTTTTGCTTACAATACATTTACATTTGGATGATACAAACCCAGTGTGTGGCGTGAGCAGACGTCCAACATGCAACTCACCACAAAAGGAACATTTGTGCTTGTTAGACAAAGAAAATTGAATATAATCGCTCCCTTTTGATTGGTTTTATAATCCGGTCTTACTTTGTAATAATACTTGCTTTAGAGATCTTCTTTACATGATCATGTTGACATCTGAAAATACACAGAAAGTACACATTGCAGTATTTGCCACAATGCTCCAGAAGCTTAAATAAGCTTAAAGATTCCTCTGCGAGGTGTGGGCTCAGTGTACACACACACACACATGTGCATATATGTTTGTTTTATATTACATGACATGACTGATATTTGGACATACTAAAGTTAATAGGTAGGTGTGTACTTACCCCATAAAATATATACACACACATGTATATACATATCTTGTTTTTATGCTGTTCAGTCGTATAATCATTGTAGGAGCACGCTCCAAGTTTAGTTTTTGTTCTTATATAACCACATAATTATCCGAAAGCACAATAAAAACAAACCTATGTGACCTTTGGCTATGACTTGCAAAAAAAATGTTTTCTTCTCAGGATGGAAAAGTTAGATGTCGGCGTCAGAGCTGTGTAAGTAGGTTAGTTAATGTAAAGTGTGTCTTCCTGTCAGACAAGGACAGGGACTTTCCACGGGGGACAGGAGACAGAAGCCTCACCTGTGGCCTGGAATCAAGCATTCACCTGACTATAATATATATATATATATATATATATATATATACAGTATATATTAGGGCTGGGGAAAAAAATCGATACACTGCAATATCGCAATATTTTCCTATGCAGCTTTCATATAGATTCAAAAATGCAGTATTAATCTATTTTACCAACGAAATCTCGTGGGATTTCGTAAGAAAATGGTGAAATATCGCGAGATTTCACGAAAAACCCGCAAGATTTCTTGACTGAAGAACGAAATCTCGCGAGAATTCATTAGTAAAATAGATCGATACCACATTTTTTCATATCAATATGATATCAGCATATGAAAATATCGCGATATTTCAGTGTATCGATTTTTTTCCCAGCCCTAATATATACTGTATATATGAGTGTATACACGTATTCTTATTTTATATTTCCATTTTTACTAGTGTATGTATGTCTATGTTTTTTTCATTCAGGCCTACATATTTACATTTATTTATATTCATATCTTTACTGTAGCCTGTTTTCTTTACTGTTTTCTTTTTTCTCTCTTGTATTTCTCTTTTTTTTGCATCTGTTCTTCACTTTGTTCTTAAATCGTGATTTAATTGTTGTTCTTTAATTGTTTAAGTGCCTGGAACTTGAATTTCCCTGAAAAACTTCCTAATGGGATAAATAATCCTGGTTTATAACATTCTGAATGGTTTAGCTCCATGTCTGCACTCAGTTCCTTCTCAAAATATCTTCAGTGATGGCAGCTGAGCTTTGCTTATCAGGGGACAGAGAGTGGAAATTAGCCGAAGCCATAATCCTGCAATTTACTTGTACAAATGTCATGTATACGTGCCTAAAAATGCATTGTCCTTTTTAAATAAATAAATAAACACAAAATACAAAATAAAGTGTTCTGAAGTGTGTCCTGTCTTTAAGCCCCGCCCACCCTGTGGGCTTGACTGACAGCTACATTTCCTAACATATTTTCTGGTCCTTCTGGGATACATGTCCACATGTCATTGTGACACCAGCTGATTCAGGCTCATACTGTAAATAAACATCACAATTACTGAACTACGTTTCCCAGGAAGCCTTGCGAGCGCGCTGTGACCAAAGGTTGACGGTAGGTGTAGTCGCCTGATGACCCAAACTCAAGCGCACTCCTGCGGGAAGACCCTCCCCCTGGAAGTGAGCGTGAGCCGGAGAGGGAGCGCTTAAAAGCCGCGACTCCACACCGCGCGCACACACCCGCCGCTGGCGCTTTTCCCACCCCCCCACGAGTCTGCAGCTGTGGAGAAATCTGGACGCGTGCGCGGAGCGCAGACATGGAGAAAGATGCTCGCGACAGCTGGGACAGCCCCATGCAGTTCGTCCTGGCGTGCGTGTCCTACGCCGTGGGTCTGGGGAACGTGTGGCGCTTTCCTTACCTGTGCCAGATGCACGGTGGAGGTGAGTGTTCCCGCAGGAATGCGACCTGCAGCAAGATGCTTATGCGCCGTAAGGAGATTACTGTTCACGCGCTCATTTCTTTATAAATGAAAAATTCATTCATGTAGTTCTGTTTCACTCCGTCTCAGTAAGTCTGATCTCTTTTTAATGATCGCAGCGGAAAACGTGAATTAAGACTAGATATTTGAACTGAGGTGCTGAAACTAAATGACTTATTCTGCGGGTTTTTCCTCAGAAAGAGCGTCATTCTGACACTGCGCGTAAATGTGCGCGCTGCTTGGTGGTAAATTTCCATCAGACTCTGCTATTGTTGGCGCACACTCGGCTTACTGTTAGAAAACCGTTAACTAGTCCCACGTCCCGCAGGAACGACGGAGGCTGACTGTTACGTAACAGAGTTATTCAGACTCTCTTATTTATGAGACACTATGAATAATGCAGACCATAAAATCCGTATTTATACACTGACACATCAGGAGCGAATCAGCGTCTCGTTCACTTTACTAATGGATTCATTTAAGACCCGGGACTGGATGCTGTACTGGATCAGATGCTGAAGAACTGGGGGGAAGACTGATGAGGGTGATTGTGCGTCTTTATGAGTTCCTGACCCAGAAGAGTCACAGTTCAGTCCTGATCCACGCAGAACCAAAGCCAGCATGACTGCAATAAACAGCACTCACGCGCACATCCAACATGTCAGGATGCAGCTGAAGTAAATCACCAGCCACATCTTCATACTGAGGGAAAATAATCCAGAGATACTAAACACATTTAAACGTGTTTCTTTAACTTGTTTTATTAGGAGTTTTTTTTTTTTTTCATAAAAAATACTGAATGATGATGAAAACCTCCTCTTTTCTTAAAGGGGAAGGTCAGAATTTTTACATAGGGCCTCATCTACAAGTGAGCCAGAATACTACTTATCACTGAAGACGATTTCAACATATTTCATCCCGTTATTCTAGTTCCAGGAGGTTGCTGATGCTAATGCTAGTGGAAGTCAATAGGAATCTGCTAGCCTGTCATTAAAACCAATCTTATCCACTCCACAGAAGATCCGAGGCAAATCAGCAAGATTATCTGTGTAAATGTCGTGTTAAACTAGTAAACTTGTGTGTTAAAAAAGTAAAACTAGCCTTGTATGACAAATGTTGCATTACATATTGAGGAACTAGTTTCTTACCAGCTTACTACCTTTGCCTGTGTATTCCGGTTCATAGAGACACGGTGACAGTTTGTTTGACGAAAAAAGTTCTAAATCATCTTCAAAATCCGACATATCCTCATGCCTTTCAGACGTGGCCGTATTTTAGACTTTACTGTATACTTGTGTATCAAATTTCTTCATGCACGTAGCAACAGATGACATCACTCTGCTGCCAAATACAGGAAGTAAAACTTTATAGTGTCTCAGCAGCAACAATCAAAATGCAACGAAATGCAGGTTAGTTTTATTTGTAACATTATTCTGTGAACATTTACACAGATAGTCTGAAGTTAGAAATAATTCGCCTCGGATGCTCTGTGGAGTGGATAAGATTGCTATTAATAACAGGCTAGCAGATTCCTATTGACTTGCACTAGCATTAGCATCGGCGACCTCCTGGAACTAGAATAACAGGATGAAATATGTTGAAACTGTCTCCAGTGATAAGTAGTATTCTGGCTCACTTGAAAATGAGGCCCTATGTCAAAAATTCTGAACTTCCCCTTTAAAGGAATTAAAGTAACTTATTAAAAGCAGGGTGGATGATGTTTTCCAGAAGCATTTGTTACTATATTGCATAAAGTCTTCTTCACACCCTGATTAAACACGTCAACAACATGAAATTTTCACCAGATGTCGGCAACAACCCAAATAATGCACACATACAAAGAAATCCTAACATTTAAGTCCATACATGAAGTTATGTCTAATATAGTGAAATGACACAGGGAATAAGTATTGAATACGCCTACTGAAATTTATTTAATATTTTGTTGGTGATTCCAGCCTCCAGATGCCTCCTGTATGGAGAAACCAGTGGAATACTCAACTCAAATTTTATTTGTATAGCACTTTAACACAGCAATGTTGAAACAAAGTGCTGAACACTGACATAAAACACTTTTAAAACAGATGAGACACAAAGTAGTTAAGAATTATCAAGTCAATGAAACATAAAGAACATTAAAAACAAAAAAACAGTAAAAGAGACAAAATAAAAAACAAACAAACAATAAAACAGGAATCTCATGATGGGGGAAAGGCAAAGGCAAAAAAGTGAGTTTTTCAAACGGGCTTTAAAAACGGACAGTGATGGTGCTTCTCTAATGTTCAGCGGCAAAAAATACGTTGCTCAGGTGTAATTTTGGTCCATTCTTCCACAAACTGCCTTCAAATCTTCAAGGTTCCGGGTCTCTTCTGTCAACTCGGATCTTCAGTTCTTTCCAAAGATTTTCAGTTGGATTGAAGTGGGGTGATTGACTGATTAACTCTATCAGCTTTATCTTCTTCTTCTTAAAGCAGGTGAGTGTTTCTTGGCTGTGTGGTGGGACGGTCGTCTTGCTGAAAGATCCAGCCTCTTTCCATCTTCAGCAGATTCTGGTCCAGAATGTCTCTCTACTTTCCTCCATTCATTCTTCCTTCAATGATATGAAGTCTGCCAGAACCACATGCTGAAAAACAGCCCTCACCATGATGCTCCCACCTCCAAACTTCACTGTTGCTATGGTGTTTTTGGTGCCGTTTCTCCTCCAAACATGTTGTGTCTTATGACATCTGCAGAGTTCAGTTCTGGTCTCATCTGACCAGACTATGTTTTCCAGAATGTCATGGGTTTGTCCAGATGTTGTGTTGCAAACTTCAAACCAGCATCAACCTGCTTCTTCTTCAGAAATGGAGTCTTGCGTGGTGTGCGTGCATGAAGGCCATGGTGGTTGAGTGCATTCCTTCTTGTTTTCTCTGAAACAACTGTAGCTGCTGGTTCCAGGTCTTTCTGAAGCTCTCCACGAGTGGTCCTGGGCTGTTGGAGAACCTTTCTGATGATTGTTCTGACTCCTCTGTCTGAAATCTTGTGAGGAGCACCTGGCCGTGGCCGCTTTATGACCATGCCGTGTTCTTTCCACTTCCGGATGATGGTCCCAATGGTGCTCACTGGAACTTTCACAAGTTTACAAATGCACCTGGAACCAATGCCTTCAGTGTGTTTGCAATAATAAGGTTGCGTAGGTATTTAGACAGCTCTTTGCTTTTACCCATCATGCAATGCTTCTTGTCTGACACCTTGGTGATGAGAAACCTTTTTAAAGGCATCAATCAGGACTAAACCAGCTGATATTACTTTGCTCTGATAGAGGACAGGATTACTTTCTAAATACTGACAGACTCCAGCTGCTTTCTTGGCTTTCAGATCTTTTTGTCTCCATTTCTTCATGTGTTCATACTTATTTCCTGTGTCATGAAGTAAACTCTCTGGCTCTGAAATTCTTTGAAATCTCCGGCTGCATTTGAGATATTAAAAAGTGCTCCAGAGTCTTGCTCAGCATGAGGGTGAGGAGAAGACGAAGGCACGTCGTTCTGTGGGTGTCGTATCCCTTTAAAGGCGTAGCAGCACCGAACATACCGACATGCGCAAATTGACGTCGGTTATCGCTGCAATATGATAATAATCATATGACATCATATATGATATTTGATCATATCAATAATCATGATATGATCAAATATCATACCATGATATATTTATTTTAGATGATGATATACGATATATACCCGTATTTTTACCCTTATTTGTCTGGAAGTTTCATTTTATATCAAACATCTGTTTTTTAGTATTGAAACATGTTTAGCTTAAAGTAGGGATGCAGGATATGATCGACCCCCTATTGAATCGGACATCGGCCACTCCACCGATATTTCACCGATATTTAACTGATATTTAATCAATCGCCCACTGCTTCTTAAGTCTAAATAACCTCTAAACTTCTTCAAAAACGTCTTTTTTACAGACTTTAAAACTTCTAAAGACTAGGGTTGGGAAAAATTATTGATACACTGAAATATTGCGATATTTTCATATGTTGATATCATATTGACATTTAAAAACACGGTATCAATCTATTTTACTAATGAAATCTCGCAATATTTGTAAGTAAAATAGATCAATGTCGCGTTTTTAAATATCAATTTAATATCGGTATATGAAAATATCACGATATTTCAGTGTATCTGTCATTTTTTCCCACCCTTATTAAATAATCAGGTGACCCCTTTGTAATCAGTCGAGGTGCAATACAAAAAAATAAAGCAAAAAAATTAGCACAACTGATACCGTGATATCATATCGCGATATCATATCGGTGTATCGCACAGCCCTAATCCTTACATCCAAAAACTTCCCTTCATGTCCTTCAGATGATGTCAGACCCAAAGACAAAAGATAAACTTGTCAAAGTTCACGGTTCCTCTAAACCAGAGGGTTTGCCTTCGTGGTTTCTAACAGTAGCTTGAACGCTGCAGCACGTGATAACTCGGCAGCAGCTCCAAGTTTGGCTCTGACATGTGGCTGAATTTATTTTACGCTATAATACAAAGATAATAAGAGGAAGATAACACCGTAAACCCGAAGCAAAGCAAATCACTCTACTGTCTTAATCACACCATTAGACATGGAGGCGTGCCGTAATAAATCCCAAAGAAATGATTAAGCTGCAGCTGATAAAACTTCGTGTAAGTCATATATATGTCCCGGACTCGGAGGAGTCATTTTACTAATCAGCGCTTTGTGACCGAAGCTGATTTCCTGGTTCCAGGAAAACTTTGGTCCGGGTCAGTGGAGCGGTACCTGTGAGGTTTTGTTTCTGCTGATAAAGCAGCTCAGTGTGTGTTATGACCTACAGCCGAATCACCTTTTATTACCAGGGCAGCTTGTTTTTCTTTATACAACAGCAAGAGTCTCAGAAAACGGTCGTAGATTTACCCGTTCTTCAATTTATTCATTCAGAAAAGTTCAGTTCAGAGTTATAAAATATTAGAAATCTGGAGAAATATTTGATAAAGCCTGCAGCAGGTGTTAAATATTAATCTTTCAGCAGGAACTCATTGATTCCTACGAGGTGACAGCAGTAAGTCTGAATATTTCTTATTAATTACATAATCCTGAAAGTTTCACATCAGTGCCATTAAAATGATGCAGCTGCATTTCATGGAGTCAGTGAAGCGAAGTCTTGTTGCCCCAGTACTTCCAGTTCAGCCACTGGTTTCTGGAAGTGACACATCAGGACAGTAATTACAGTAGATGTGTGCTCATTGTTCAGTGATCTGTGAAGGACCATTAAAGACATAACAACCCCCCCATCTGACCACATTACATCTGCTTCGGACACTTTTAGGACACGTTGTGACAACATCTGCGCGATGCGGATCAGACAGGCGGAAATCTGAGAGCAACGGTTGAATCTGAATCTTTATTCACACCGACACAGTCGTGACCTTCAATCAGACCGTTTGAACTGTGATGGTGGGGGACACGTCCCGCGTGGGGGGTTTTATATAATCCCTCTGCAGAAATATGCAAACTTTAAGCTCGCTTGGTTAGATTGAAGTGCACGATAATGTGTTGTTAGTTATTTTTGGAGCGTTCCTCATTCAGAGCCTTCAGGTGGAAGACAGTGAAGGCTCCTGAAGGCTCTTGCATAACACTGACCTTTGACCTCCGTGTTTATGCAACATTTCTTCTCCTTAATCCCACGACAAGTCACAGCCCTCAGCTCCCTTCTCTTTATTATTTAACCAGGTCATTCCTTTAATAAACGTGTGTTTGGTGACTGTTTCTCACCTGAAAACTGAGTTTTAAGTACATTTGGACGGAAAACTCATAAATCCCAGATTTGCTGGTCAAACTGAAGTTTAGTATGAAGTTATTTTCCTTTTTTCTGTTTGTTTATTTCTGTCTTTAAATCTTTATTTTGTTTGCAAAGGTGTATAAAACCGAACGCACACACACACACACACACACACACACACACACACACCTGCATGCAGAAAGCGATCAGGTAGGACGTGACGGTTAATGATTCATTCATAAGTACTCCCACAACTGTAATATCTAAACATGCTATGCAAGCACTTCATCAGAGCAGACTGTGTTTCCTGAAGACAGATCAGGACAAACTGGACATCCAGGATCAGGATCAGGACCACGCGAAGACCTGCAGGAACATTAGCTACTGAACTAAGACTGATAAGAGACGGGAGGACATGGTCCCAGGAGGGTTCAGAGAGCTGAACGGGATTTATTTACAGCAGGTCTGAAATCCAGAAAATCAGTTCTCCAGGGGGACAGAGGCAGAGGGGGACAAGGCCAGAGGGGGACAGAGCTAGAGAGGACAAGGCCAGAGGGGGACAGAGCCAGAGGGGACAAGGCCAGAGGGGGACAGAGCCAGAGGGGACAAGGCCAGAGGGGGACAGAGCTAGAGGGGACAAGGCCAGAGGGGGACAGAGCTAGAGAGGACAAGGCCAGAGGGGGACAGAGCTAGAGGGGACAAAGCCAGAGGGGGACAGAGCCAGAGGGGACAAGGCCAGAGGGGGACAGAGCTAGAGAGGACAAGGCCAGAGGGGGACAGAGCTAGAGGGGGACAAGGCCAGAGGGGGACAGAGCCAGAGGGAACAAGGGCAGAGGGGGACAGAGAGGGGACAGAGCTAGAGGGGTGGGGGGTATAAAGACCCCCCCCCCCACCTCCAGCTGTGCTTTAACAGCATAGAATTTGTGATGTTTGGAGAAACGTTCATTTTTACATCATCATTCGTCTCATTTCAAATGAAAACATGTTCAAACGAACACGCTGCATTTTTCAGAGATCTGAACCAAACAAAAACGTCTTTTTTTTTACTCTTAATTCTTCTAATTCCACAATAATTCCAGTACAACAACAGCAGCATTAACTAGGTTAACTTGGGCTGGAATGAAAAATCCTGGGATTCTTGGGGGGGTGGAAACCTCCGTTAAACAGATTTGAGGCATTTCTGATGCTAAAAACAAAAGTCTGTTCACAGATTTTAAAGAAAATTATACAAGATATGAACTTTGAAACAGAAGTAATGGGTGTTGCAAACAATAAAAGTCCTTTGTCTTATTTGGGAAGAAAAGGCTTTGAACATGACTCATATGAGCACAGAAAGACCTGATCAGCCAATCACCAGCTGGAGTCTGGGTCTGCCAGCAGCATGTTTGCCCATGGTGATCCATTAGTGCTGTTAAACACATCTGGAACATTCATTTTCACCTTCTCTCATTAATTCAGAAAATAAAAAGGTTTTCTTTGCAATATTCAATTCAACTTTATGTAAAAAACACTTTTTTTAGTGTGTCAGAGCAACCGAAAGCACTAAACAGAGCAAAAAAAGAACGTGCAAGGACACAAAAATTAAGATAATTTAAGTGAAACAATTGAAACAAATTACAAATCATGATAAATAAAACAGAGAGTGGTAAAGCAAGACGACATGGAAACCCATGTTAAAGTCCCCTACACGGTTCTGAGGCAACCACTCTGGTCCCTTAAGGAAGGCCCTTTGCCCCCGCTGTAATTGGCAGCCAATAGGGGATTATCAGGCTTACCGGAAGTTCCCGGATTTGGACACTTCCTCTTCCGGGCCATGTTAACAACAGCCGTTCCTGCTCTGTTATACTGTTTAAATCGGATAAACTCCAAACATACTTAAGTTTTCATTCTAAACTGAAGTGATACTAAGGATCAAAAGCTGGATCAAAGCGATCGATTTGCCGCGGTGAAGGGCCGAACTTTATAATAAAACACACGTTTGTTTGTCGCCGGTGGGGCACAACACCGGCACTTCACAGCATGCTAGCATTAGCCAGCTAGCGTTTACTGACGTGCTTAACATTGTGCGTCTTAAAACACACAAACATCTGAAAATCGGGTCTGTACCCCCCGTTTCCAGAGGAACAACTGGGGACTGCCAAGAAAGGAGACGCTTTCAGATGCTTGTGTGTTTTCAGCCGCACAAAGTTAGGCACGTCATCAAGCTGGCTAATGCTAACCTGCTAACAGTAGTCCGCCAGCTACTACTCTGTTAAACTTTGTAAATCGGAAAAACGCCAATGCCAAGTTTTCATTCCAGACTGAAGTGATGCTGAGGAAGAAGTGGATCAAAACGACCGATTCGCCGCGGTGAAGGACCGAACTTCATAATAAAACGACACACGTTTGTTTGTGGCCGGCAGACTGCGCAGTCGTGTTAGCAGGTTAGCATTAGCCAGCTCGATGACGTGCCTAACTTTGTGCGGCTGAAAACACACAAGCATCTGAAAGCGTCTCCTTTCTTGGCAGTCCCCAGTTGTTCCACTGGAAACGGGGGGGGGGGGGGACAGACCCGATTTTCAGATGTTTGTGTGTTTTAAGACGCACAATGTTAAGCACGTCAGTAAACGCTAGCTGGCTAATGCTAGCATGCTGTGAAGTGCCGGTGTTGTGCCCCACCGGCGACAAACAAACGTGTGTTTTATTATAAAGTTCGGCCCTTCACCGCGGCGAATCGATCGCTTTGATCCACTTCTTCCTTAGTATCACTTCAGTCTAGAATGAAAACTTAAGTATGTTTGGAGTTTATCCGATTTAAACAGTATAACAGAGCAGGAACGGCTGTCGTTAACATGGCCCGGAAGAGGAAGTGTCAAAATCCGGGAACTTCCGGTAAGCGTGATAATCCCCTATTGGGATTAATACGGTAAAAACTAGAAAAGCACTCGGAGAGCGCAAACCTCCACCAAGCAGCTCACGTCCCCCTCATACTGTGATTCACAACAAAAACTTATAATCCTGCTTTCATTTAATCTCCATCATTGGATTCAATACATCAGTGACCTCTTGACCCAGTATGAAGCTCCTAGACCCCTCAGGTCATCTGGATCCGGTCCTTTATCAGCTCCCAGAGTCAGAACCAGACATGGAGAAGCTGTGTTCAGCTTCTATGCTCCACATGTCTGGAACAAACTCCCAGAAAGTCTCAGATCAGCTGAAACACTTAGTTTATTTAAATCCAGGCTGAAGACCCACCTGTTCTCAGCTGCATTTACGTAGATTTTATCCAAAAGTTAAAATCCGCACGTCTCTATATTCTCTCTCTTTTTAATCTTAAATGCTTTTAACTTTGAATCATGCTTCTAATTTTTTTCTCCCTTTTGCTTATAATGTTTTATGTAAAGCACTTTGAATTGTTCTGTTCATGAAATGTGCTATACAAATAAACTTGCCATTGACCATGAAAACATCCCAACAGCATCTGGAATCATGCTCGTATCACTATTACTTCAATACTTATTTCCAAAAATCCATATTTCCATAATGGTGCTTTTCTTCTGGATCTCGCTCCGTTACTATTGAAGATGCGTCTATTTCGTTGACAAACTCCTGATTCAGCAGTTTTGGCTCCAATCTGGTGTTAGTTGCACGTCTGTATCTTCATTTGTTTCCTTTCAGCATTGAAAATTCCAACGACTCCCTTATTTTTGTGTTTGGGATCATAGTATCCGGAATTTTCTCTGGATCCGGATCAACTTTTGAAACATTAGAACTCACTGAGATCCTTTCTTGTAATTTTTTTTTTTTTTTTTTTTTTACCAAACTCTCGGGTCATTTGTATGGAGTTATATGCAAAAATGCCAAAATTTGGCCGATCTCACAATCATAAAGAATCCTTTTAAAAAATTCCTGGATCCAGAAGGTGATCACCACAAAAATGTATTGGGTTCGTCCTTGGACTGAAGCACACGGCAGGTGCAAATTTCAGGTCAATCCGTCCAGAACTTTTTCTGTAAAGTTGCTGACAGACAAACAAACGCTCCCAAAAACTATTAAATAATAAATAAATAAATAAATATAAATAAATAAATACCTAATAAATAACTATTATTATTTAAACATGTTAATAAACTTAACAAACTACCAATCAGAATAAGAGCATCATCAGAATTAGGGATGCACGATATAATCGGCCCCCTATCGATATCAGCCTATATCAACCTCAAAACAGAGTATCGGACATCGGCCAATATTTAACCGATCAGCCCGCTGTTTCTAAAGTAAAAAAAAAAACTTCTTCTTCTTCTTCACTAACTTCTTTTTTACAGACTTTAAACTTCTAAAGACTTGGGGCGGGAAAAAAATGTCGATACACATATGCTGATATATTAACATTTTAAAATACGGTACTGTCATATTTCACTAATGATGATATTTCATCGTTCTGTTACAAAATCTCGCGAGAAATCACGATATTTCATGATTTCTCGCAAGATTTTGTAAGTAAAATAGATCAAAACCACATTTTTAAATACCAATTTGATATTGGCGTATGAAAATATCATGATATTTCAGTGTATTGATATTTTTTTCCCACCCCTATTTTTCAAAGTGTCAGAAATGGATAACAAAACTGCTATTTGCAATGACTGCTTATTTTTTTCAGCTCTAATATCGGTATTGATATCGGTTATCCAATGAGTTTTAAAATATCGGTATATCGGATATTGGCCAAAATTCCAATATCGTGCACCCCTAATGAGAATAAACCCAGAGGTCATTGGTTTAATGTTTCAGTGCTCTGAGTCCAGAATGAAACAGTTTCCTGTAAACGTGTAATTAGCTGCTCTTTAAAAACTTTTTCAAGGATTTTGCAGATAAATGGATAATTGGAGATAACAGGAATCTTAATGGCGGGATTACAGCTCATTTAAAGGCACGTGTTCCACAGCTAGTTTATGGAGAATGATTCATCCGATCAAGAACAGAACTGCTGATAAAACATCTTTAAATAGTCCGGTTGGGAAGCAGTCCAACTGCTAGTTGATGATTTAGAGGCCTGAACTGTTGATATTAACTCAGGCTGATCAATGAGACAAAAACTATGCAGAATGAGAGCTTTTACAGCCTCCTGTTTGGATGGGGAAGCCATTGTTTTCACATATTACAGATTTACTACATTTGATTGAATGTGTGACAGTCGATCCATGGATGACCAGACCAGAACCAACACTGTATGTTTTCTAATATTTCTGCTTTCAGGGGGGTTCTTGATTCCATATCTCATCATGCTGGTTCTGGAGGGGGTGCCCCTATTCTACCTGGAGCTCGCCATCGGCCAGAAGATGCGGTTAGGAAGCATCGGAGCGTGGACCGCCATCAGCCCTTATTTAGGAGGAGTTGGTAAGCTGAACATTTGGACTACTTGCTGCATGCAGACAGATGAGTGAGTAAAATATCTCCTCCTCAGTGCTGGCAGAGATCTAACGCAAAGGTTTAATGCTGCAGGATGCCGGCAAAACGTCTGAAAACTGGTGAAAGTTGCGAAGACGATGGGATTTGCGATAAATAAAATTTGATGCTGCTCTTATGTTGATTTTTGTAGCTTTTGCTTGACTTGAAGGGTAACACTTTTTTCAACCTGGACCTTATTTCTAAGAGATTTATACGTGCATTTACCCACCAGTAAAATTCCCGATCACACCGACTCCTTCGTAAGATATTTGAATTGAGTAACCCTCTGTCATACATCCATATAATAGGAGAGACGGGAAGCCTCTCTATAAGGCATTATCTGCAGCAAAATGCCTTCATTTCATCAACACTTTAAAGGAATAGTACACCTACAGAATGATGTGCGTTTCATCTTCTCCTCACCCTCATGCTGAGCAAGACTCTGGAGCACTTTTTAAAGTTAAAATATATCAAATGCAGCCGGAGAATTTGGACGCTACCCTCGGACAGGTTTTCGTTTATGAGGAATATTGACAAGTTTTTGTGGACTTTTATGACCTTTTTGGTTCAGTCGCCAGTGAACTACAGATGAAAGTTGGGGGAAAACGAAAACCTGTCCGATCTCCGGCTGCATTTGAGATATTAAAGTGCTCCAGAGTCTTTCTCAGCATGTGGGTGAGTAGAAAACAAAGGCACATCATTCTGTGGGTGTACTATTCCTTTAAGCAGAATGAACGAACAAACAAACGAGTACTGTTGTCCTGTGAGTTCAGAGTTAACTCTCCGTTAGTTATTGGGGGGTTTCTCTACACCCCCCCGGCCCGGGTACTTCGTTTTTTTTTGTTTTTTTGGTTTTTAATTTTATTGTTTTTATTTTTTTTTTTTATTTTTATTTTAAATAATAAAATATCATTTTTCTCCTCTTTTTTTCTTTTTTTTTAACCAATTTACTCTATTATTTTAATTACGGAACATTTCGTTTTTGTTTTTTGTGTTTTTTGTTATTTTTTTTTTCTCCCCCCTTTTTTTCCTCCTTTCCCCCAATCCCCCCTCTCTCACTCTACAGGCCGTGCGCGCCCCCTGACGCGCACGACCACAGTACAGCTGGAAAAGCAGCTGGACAGCAACAAACCACAATCTGTTAAACTCTTGACTCACAGGATAGTAATCATCCGTTTGCTCATTCTACTTAAAGTATTGATGAAATGAAGGAGTTTTGCTGCAGATAATGTCTTATAGAGAGGCTGCCTCGTCTCCGCCATTATATGGATGTACGCCGAAGAGCGACTTAATCTAAATATCGCCCGATGGAGTCAAATTGATGCAGAAATTTTACTGGTGAGTAAATGCACGTAAAAACTCCTAGAAATGAGTCCAGGTTGAAAAAAAAAAGTTATCCTTTAACACGAGCGTGGTTTTAGCTTTCGCTAGACTGTACCAGCTGTTCGCATCGATCCTTCGGTTTGTACTGTACGTAGCAGCTGCGATTCAGCACATCGTGCAGAATTCCTGAGTTTTTATTGACACTGAAGGAGAAAACGAGACAGAAAAAGTAGAGAACTGGTTCATCTGTTTAATGCAGGACAACTTGTGTTTCCATCAGCGTAAAACATCAGATCGACCGGTCTGGGTTGATCAGATCTTTTACGGAGTTCTTCCACGTCTAAGATGTTTCTCCCAGCTGTCAGTCTACACACGTATGTTTCGCTTGTGCTTACCCACAATCCCCTGTCCCTGTATTTGGTTCAGTTGAAGCAGTCCAAGACCTCCGTTTGTTGGTGAATTAGAATTCGCTGATTTGATCCACATCAGATCATTTGCACATTCAGACCCCCTCAAACGCACCGGACTCTCTGAGCGAAGGAATACCACACACCGACATCATCTGCTCGGTAGCGGGCGATACTCCCCAAAATGTCCACTCACTAACAACAAAGAAGAAGAAAAATCCATCTCACTGATTGGCCAGGACCGAAACACGTTCTTCACAATGCAGCAGCAGCAAGTTTACTCAGTCTTGAGGTTTCTGTTTTTACTTTGGTGTTCAAACATAACGGTGCGTTCAGACCAAACGCTTCATCTGGTTTACATGCAAAGCCTACGTGAAGGCGTGTCACGGGGGTGCCGAGGCTTCTAGCAGCGGGTTTTGGGCACCTGGCGTGCGTAGTTGTAAAATCTGAACACAGGGCGTCAACCAATCAGAGCAGCTCAGTGTTGTGACACAAAGACACATTTTCTGACGAGACGGGAAATACGAAGAAGAACCCGGAGAACCGCTTCACTTTATGTCAGGGTTACTCAAATTGGTCCTATAGAGCCCCAATCATGCAGGTTTTCAATGTAACCCTGCTCCAACTCACCTGACTCACATTAATAAGTCATTGTGCAGAACTTCATAGGCTGTTGGATCGATCTAATTTCAGACAGGTGTGTTACTCTGAAAACCTGCAGGATTGCTGCTCTTGTAGGACTGATTTGAGCAGGGGTGCCCAAGTCCAGTCTTCCAGAGCTCCTATCCTGCACAGTTTGGTTGCATCCCTCCTCCAACACACCTGAATCAAATGAATGGCTCGTTACCAGGTCTCTGCAGAGCTGAATGTGCATGAGGAGATTAACCATTTGATTCTGGTGTGCTGGAGAGCGTATGATCTAAAAATTGCAGGATAGTAGCTCTCGGAGAGCAGACTTTGGCACCCCTGGACTTGAGTAGACAATGGAAAATTAAACTGTGATCTGCATCCAGTCCCGGGATTTCGAACCGTGATTTGATGACCTGCTGTCCAGACAGGGCCTGGATCAGACAAAAGCTGTGCCCATCATCAGCGCACAGCTCCCGGAGTAAATGGTGAAGCTCACCAAACTCACAGCGCCTCTGAGCAATCTGATGAATCCAGACACGACGCAGAGACCCAACGTCGTTCTC
Organism: Atherinomorus stipes; assembly: GCA_023101725.1. Taxonomy (NCBI): domain Eukaryota; kingdom Metazoa; phylum Chordata; class Actinopteri; order Atheriniformes; family Atherinidae; genus Atherinomorus; species Atherinomorus stipes. The sequence continues at coordinate 131,033 of JALJCO010010548.1, read as the reverse complement.
TGGCCTCGTGGAGCAAATAAATCCAAGCAGCTGCTCAGTTTCATCCACCATCGTACAGAGACACAAGCAAAGGAAAAGAACGGGGTCTTTGCCCAGAGCATTTTTGTCTCTGGATGTCAAGCAACTTTATGTGTCAAGTACCTTTTTGACACCAAAAATAATGCGGTTTTCACAAGAATCTGTCCAGTATGAGCAGCAGAGAAGCAGCCACAGGTACGACAAGTTGTGCTTGTCGATTCACACCAGGGTAGTCCGGGGACTTTGTCCGATTGGGCGGGAATTTCTGAAAAACTTTGCACTTTTCTTTGTTTCAGTTTGCGTTCAAACTGCAGCAACCAAAGCGGATCAAACCGCCTGATCGAGGTGGTCACGGTGAGGAAGCAGGAAGAAGATGAAAACTGGATCTTTCTGCTTCTTGTTATCAGGCTACTCCATCTCTGTCTGCACATTTTCAGTTGTTTTTTGTTGTTTTGACCTCGGCTTCTTCCACCACGCGCTGTTTTCTTTGTTTTCCCTCCGACCCAAACAATAATCTACCTCACTTCCATCTACTACTTCTTGATGCTTTGTTGCAGTTGACAAACGTCACATCCATTCGGCGCACTGGATGTCTATGCTGGATCGTCCGATAGTCCGTTTTAGGGATGTCCCGAAACTACTTTTTTGCAAACCAAGTACAAATACGAGCACTGGCATTTGAGTACTTGCCGATACTTTTCAAGTATCAATCCGAATAATCAATAGAGAAAAGTGAGATGCGTTTATTTTTCTTACTTTCTTTCTTTCTTTGTTTTTTTTTTAAATAAAGTGAAGCAACTCTGCTGCTCAGGTTTGATCCCGGCATGTTGCTGCTCTACCACAACATTTGACTAAATCGCCAAACGGCAGCCGGACTTCACAAGAGCAGAAATAAAAGCTGACACAACATTAGAAGCTTGCGAACAGCTGATCTGATGCAGCTGCGGTTTGCTGTATTTTAGCAATGCATTGTCATACTTTTACATATTCAAACTTACACCAGCTCAACCAAAACATACTTGGAGAGCGTAGGAAACAGAATTAGCAGGAAACTTGGTTTCCTTAGCTAGGCTATTATGAATCTGACTAGAATTTCTCTGTCTGTGAAGCGTCCTGAGAGGACATTGTCATGAATTGAAGCTATACAAATAAAGTTGAGTTGAGTTGAACTGAACTGAAGTTACCACCGACAAACTGAATCCTGAATAAAATCCGCTCCGACCGCCCCAGGTAGCGGGGCGATCCCAGGGACATGATACGGGTCAGATATATAATGAGTACCGATACTGGCATCGGTATTGGGACATCCCTCGTCCATTTGTAAGTGAACCAAGACCCCCCGCTTTCGGGTGGACCAGAGTCCACCTCTTTGGTGCGCACCAGAGTACGGTTGGTGTTCAGACTACGCCAAACAAGCGGACTATCCGTGGAATCGGATCACAGTTCGTGTGAACGCACCTTTAGGTCCACACCAGGGTTCATCCGGGGATCGGAAATGAACAGAGACCCCCTGTTTTTCAAATGGATCAGAGTTTGCTTTGTTGGTCCCCATCAGAGTGAGAATGAGTGTTTACGCTGCTTCAAACAAACCACGGTACACGTGAACGTGGACAGGGTTTGTTTAAAGTGGGCCAAACAAAGCCATTGTGAATCTACCCAGAGTCCATTTGATTTGCTATGATGCAATGAACGCCTGCAGCGTCTGAAGCCACGTCACTTCAAATGTGCAAATGTGGGAACTACCGTGTGTTTCAGTTCAGGCAGTCATAGCGATACGCATATCGCACAGGCTGATACACCGGGCAGCCCCAGTTTCATAGCAGGTTTATGTCGTCAGAGAAATGTTGAGGCGTTGTTATATAAAGCTGAACTCTGGCAGGTCTTCCCTTTGGTAAGCTGCCTCAAACACCTGCAATGAAGCTTTGATCCTCATGAATCAGCTCAGAGGCACAAAGGTGAGGAACTAAAATTAACGACTTTCTGTAATTCTCTTGTTTTAGGTCTTGCTAGTGTTGTGACATCCTTGTACCTGTGTCTCTATTACAACATCATCAATGCATGGAGTTTCTGGTACCTGTTTCATTCATTTCAAGTGAGCTGCCAATTCCTAAAATCCTGCAGTTTTCCAGTCGCACGTACTGCTGCTGTGCATACACAGTGCTGGTTCCCAGTTGGACTGTAGAGTAACACATCCCTGCCTCTCTGTGCTCATTCCCATCCCAGTCAGTCCTTCCCTGGGCAGTTTGCCCCATAAATTCCAACCGGACGGGACCTATAGAGGAGTGTGAAAGAGCAACACCCACCCAGTATTTCTTCTACAGGGAAACACTGAACATCTCTCCCACTATTGAGGAGAATGGAGGCATTCATACAGGCCAGACACTCTGCCTCCTGCTCGCATGGGTGATAACATACCTATTCATTGTCCGAGGAGTAAAGTCAACTGGAAAGGTGAGGAAGCTGCCCAGCTAAGGTGTTGTGTGTAGAAAGATGTCGCTACAGGTATCTGCTTTGTGCCTTTCAGGTCGTGTACTTTACGGCCACATTTCCATACGTGGTCCTCTTCATCTACCTGATCCGGGGAATGACTCTTCATGGAGCCATCAATGGCGTCAAGTACATGTTCACACCCAAGGTAGGCCTGGACGTAGCCGCTAGCTACAGAAGCTAGAGGTTTTCAGGTTGTGCTGGTGTCTGTGTCCAGGTGTTTGCTGACTCTTCCTCTGTGCTTTTAGATGGAACAGCTTGCCAACCCTACGACTTGGATCAATGCAGCCACTCAGATCTTTTTCTCTCTGGGCTTGGGTTTTGGGTCGCTCATAGCTTTTTCCAGCTACAACCAGTACCACAACAACTTCGAGCGGCAGGCCATCATTGTGTCGCTCATTAACAGTGGAACCTCCATCTTTTCCAGCATCGTCACCTTTGCAATCTATGGGTTCAAGGCCACTGTCAACTATGAGAACTGTCTGGACAGGTATGGAGGCGGGGCTTCCTCACACCTGTCTGCATAACTGTGTGTGTTCAGCTGTTCGGTTTCACTAGCATGTAGTTCAAAAACATGGTTATTGTAGGAAAATCACACTGAAATGGAGAAAATAAATCAAAAACTAGGAAAAGAGATAATAAGTAAAACAACCAAAAGCCATAAATTATTATTTAAGCTCAAAATTATTCATATGTCTTGCAAATGTATTATTTTTAGTGCGACCAGCACATTTCTGGTGACGTGTAAAAAAATGTGTCGCAACCATTAGTTAAAAAGAAAGTATGTCTATGTTTGACTTTCATGTTATGAAGAATGGCACATCTGAAAATATTCACTCATAGTGAATTAGGCACTTTTTATTTAGATAATTCTGTAGAGAAAATGACAAAAACAAATGACGATAATCCAATTAAGACAATAAAAAGGAGCAGAAAAGAAGAGAAATCTGTTATGAACCAACTTTTTAACATAATACATCCCAAATACACAAAAAAAATCTCACAAAGTTCACCAGCATGAGGTCCAGACACCAGGAAGCATCAATGCTAACATGTAGCATAGCGACATGACTCAGCTAAACACCCAAACACAGCTCAGAGCCCAACAATCACGGGGATGTAAAAACGCATGAGAACAGCTCCGTCCACCTCCGTCCACCTCCGTCCACCTCCGTCCACCTCCGTCCACCTCAGAGCTGCGGATTATTTGTCCACATGAACCAGGTGTCGTATGAAAGCAGAGACTGCAGGTTACAGAGACGTTTGACATCACTGAGGGACAAAACCGCTCAGGATCAAGTCTTACCACGACACAGTACTTTACTCCGTCCTACAACTACTTTACTCATACCTGAGACTACTTTACTCGCTCCCCATGTTACTTCACTAATTCCTACGATTACCTTTCTGCTTCCTACTGTAAAACTTTTCTCTTTTCTAAGACTACTTTACTCCTTCCTAAGATTATTTTACTTATTTCTAGTACTAATTTACTCATTCTTAGGACTACTTTATTCATCCTAGGATTACTTTACTGCTTCCAAGGACTACTTTACTCATTCAAGATTACCTTACTTATTTCTTGGACTAATTTACTCATTCCTAGGACTTCTTTTTATATTCCTAGGATTACTTTACTCTTTTCAAAGACTCCTTCACTCTATTACTACTACTACTACTCTGTTATTTCTAGGGCTACTTTACTCATTGTCAGCACTACTTTGCTCCTTCCAAGGACTACTTTCATTATTTCTAGGACTAATTTCATTTTTATGACTACTTCATTCATTCCTAAGATTACTTTTTCTCCTTCCAATTACTACTTTACTCCTTCCAAGGACTACTTTACTCATTCTTATTTACTTATTTCTAGGACTACTTTACTCATTGTCAGCACTACTTTGCTCCTTCCAATGACTACTTTTGTCATTTCTAGTACTAATTTCATTTTTAGGACTACTTTATTCATCGTAGGATTACTTTACTCAACCCTTGTATTACTTTACTCAATCCTAGATGAACTGGGCTGCTATTGTCTGGTTTTAGGGGACTGTAACATTTACATTTCTGCTGTGCTCCAGGTGAATTTATTCTGACACAGTAATACATATCTGGATTCTGAGTCTTAATCGCATATGTTTTCATTTTCTGAGTAGTTCCAGGGTGATGTTTACCGTTGTGTAGCATCCCCTCTTCTTTTCACAAGTGCCTGCAAACATCTGGAGTTTTAGGAGATAAATTTTGTGAAAAGTACAGTAAAAAAGTTTTTTTCTTTTAATTGTCCATTTTACATCATTTCTTAAATCAAACAACTGAAACATGTGCTCCGTTTGTTCAGCATTTATCTTTTATACATTAAGTTATCAAGTAAACTTTTGCTCCATTCAGAATTTACTGCACATGATAACACAGTCATCATGTTTTACTCACGTTTGCTCTCATTTTAAGCTCTTTGTAAAAAAAAAAAAAAAAGAAAAATATTTTTATCTCTTCCTTAACAGAAGATTTTTATGAAGAAAATGTTTCATCATTCAACTAAATTAAATTCTGTAATTGTTTTTTTTATATTAAATGAGCCTGTTAATGTACAGTATCAGAGCCGTTCATATCCACATTACTCCAGTTTCTGTCCGACTGAAAACTTGTCTCATGTCGGTGAAATCTGTCTCAGGTAGTGTTTAATGGTGTTTTCATGTTTCAGGACACGCACACTGCTGATGAATACCTTTAATCTGGCCGAGGACAGCATCACTCTGGACACGGTGTTTGACTGCATTGAGAAGCTGAACACAACGTTCCCGCAGCAGTTTGCTGAAATCGCTCACAAGCTGGAAAACTGCAGCCTGGAGAGTGAACTAGACACCGTATGTTCCCTATTTCATCCTTCACACAGAAACACTGACCTCTTAAATAATAAATATAAAGAGAGCAGGCTGGGTTGCTTTAACGGAAACAACATTTTATATGTGCACACTGAAGAGACTTGCAAAGTTCAGTAGCCGGAAAATATTTTACCGTCTCTAACAATAAGTTTCTCATTCACACGCAGAAAATCTCATTCATCTTTAATATGGACTGAAATTATTTATAAATCGATAGATTTATAGATAGATTCTATCTATAGAAAGAAAGAAAGAAAGAAAGAAAGAAAGAAAGAAAGAAAGAAAGAAAGAAAGAAAGAAAGAAAGAAAGAAAGAAAGAAAGAAAGAAAGAAAGAAAGAACCTTCCTGAAGCCAGACTGGGAGCCGGTTCTGCTTCATGAAACCAGACTGGGAGCCGGTTCTTCTCCCTGAAGCCAGACTGGGAGCCGGTTCTGCTTCCCGAAACCAGACTGGGAGCCGGTTCTGCTTCCCGAAGCCAGACTGGGAGCCGGTTCTGCTTCCCGAAACCAGACTGGGAGCCGGTTCTGCTTCCTGAAACCAGACTGGGAGCCGGTTCTTCTCCCTGAAACCAGACTAGGAGCCGGTTCTGCTTCCCGAAACCAGACTGGGAGCCGGTTCTGCTTCCCGAAGCCAGACTGGGAGCCGGTTCTGCTTCCCGAAGCCAGACTAGGAGCCGGTTCTGCTTCCCGAAACCAGACTGGGAGCCGGTTCTGCTTCCGGAAACCAGACTGGGAGCCGGTCTGCTTCCTGAAACCAGACTGGGAGCCGGTCTGCTTCCTAAACCAGACTGGGAGCCGGTTCTGCTCCCTAAACCAGACGGAGCCGGTCTGCTCCTGAAACCAGACTGGGAGCCGGTCTCTGAAACCAGACAGGAGCCGGCTGCTCCGAAACCAGACTGGGAGCCGGTTCTGCTTCCTGAAACCCAGACTGGGAGCCGGTTCTGCTTCCTGAAACCAGACTGGGAGCCGGTTCTGCTTCCTGAAACCAGACTGGGAGCCGGTTCTGCTCCCTGAAACCAGACTGGGAGCCGGTTCTGCTTCCTGAAACCAGACTGGGAGCCGGTTCTGCTTCCCGAAACCAGACTGGGAGCCGGTTCTGCTTCCCTGAAACCAGACTGGGAGCCGGTTCTGCTTCCTGAAACCAGACTGGGAGCCGGTTCTGCTTCCCGAAGCCAGACTAGGAGCCGGTTCTGCTTCCTGAAACCAGACTGGGAGCCGGTTCTGCTTCCTGAAACCAGACTGGGAGCCGGTTCTGCTTCCTGAAACCAGACTGGGAGCCGGTTCTGCTCCCTGAAACCAGACTGGGAGCCGGTTCTGCTTCCTGAAACCAGACTGGGAGCCGGTTCTGCTTCCTGAAGCCAGACTGGGAGCCGGTTCTGCTTCGTGAAACCAGACTGGGAGCCGGTTCTGCTTCCTGAAACCAGACTGGGAGCCGGTTCTGCTTCCTGAAACCAGACTGGGAGCCGGTTCTGCTTCCTGAAGCCAGACTGGGAGCCGGTTCTGCTTCCTGAAACCAGACTGGGAGCCGGTTCTGCTTCCTGAAACCAGACTGGGAGCCAGTTCTGCTTCATGAAACCAGACTGGGAGCCGGTTCTGCTTCCTAAAGCCAGACTGGGAGCCGGTTCTTCTCCCTGAAACCAGACTGGGAGCCGGTTCTGCTTCCTGAAACCAGACTGGGAGCCGGTTCTGCTTCCTAAAGCCAGACTGGGAGCCAGTTCTGCTTCCTAACCAGACTGGAGCCGGTTCTGCTTCCAGCCACTGGAGCCGGTTCTTCTCCCTAAACCAGACTGGGAGCCGGTTCTGCTTCCTGAAACCAGACTGGAGCCGGTTCTGCTTCCAAGCCAGACTGAGCCGCTCTTCCCAAACCAACTGGAGCCGGTTCTGCTTCCTAAACCAACTGGAGCCGGTTCTGCTCCCTGAAACCAGACTGGGAGCCGGTTCTGCTTCCTGAAACCAGACTGGGAGCCGGTTCTGCTTCCTAAAGCCAGACTGGGAGCCGGTTCTTCTCCCTGAAACCAGACTGGGAGCCGGTTCTGCTTCCTGAAACCAGACTGGGAGCCGGTTCTGCTTCCTGAAACCAGACTGGGAGCCGGTTCTGCTTCCTGAAACCAGACTGGGAGCCGGTTCTGCTTCCTGAAACCAGACTGGGAGCCGGTTCTGCTTCCTGAAACCAGACTGGGAGCCGGTTCTGCTTCCTGAAACCAGACTGGGAGCCGGTTCTGCTTCCTCTGAAACCAGACTGGGAGCCGGTTCTGCTTCCCTGAAACCAGACTGGGAGCCGGTTCTGCTTCCTAAATCAAGACTGGGAGCCGGTTCTGCTCTCTGAAACCAGACTGGGAGCCGGTTCTGCTTCCTGAAGCCAGACTGGGAGCTGGTTCTGCTTCCTGAAACCAGACTGGGAGCCGGTTGTGATCCTGAAACCAGACTGGGAGCCGGTTCTGCTTCCTGAAACCAGACTGGGAGCCGGTTCTGCTTCCTGAAGCCAGACTGGGAGCCGGTTCTGCTTCCTGAAACCAGACTGGGAGCCGGTTCTGCTTCCTGAAACCAGACTGGGAGCCGGTTCTGCTTCCTGAAACCAGACTGGGAGCCGGTTCTGCTTCCTGAAACCAGACTGGGAGCCGGTTCTGCTTCCTGAAACCAGACTGGGAGCCGGTTCTGCTTCCTGAAACCAGACTGGGAGCCGGTTCTGCTTCCTGAAACCAGACTGGGAGCCGGTTCTGCTTCCTGAAACCAGACTAGGAGCCGGTTCTGCTTCCTGAAACCAGACTGGGAGCCGGTTCTGCTTCCTGAAGCCAGACTGGGAGCCGGTTCTGCTTCCCTGAAACCAGACTAGGAGCCGGTTCTGCTCCCTGAAACCAGACTGGGAGCCGGTTCTGCTTCCTGAAACCAGACTGGGAGCCGGTTCTGCTTCCTGAACCCAGACTGGGAGCCGGTTCCACAGAGATGGGTCTGATTACTGAAGGTTCTGCTCGGGCTGGGCGACATGGCCTAAAAATAAAATTTCCCATTTAACTCAATTTACGTTTTTTTTCCGATTTCATTCGATCGATTTATCGAAACCAATAAGGCCTACGGTTACTACCTTTAGCAACAACCAGACAAATGTGTAAACCATTTCTGTCTGAATGATAAAAAATGAACATGAATGGGAAAATCCAGGCTGAGATCTAAGTTACTGGATCTCTCACCGGTCATGAACAAAGTTATATTGCTGTTCCGTGAGATAGGATGTTGTTCGCTTACCATATGGCAATGTGAAACTAACGCTACGGAAGCCCCGGGGAAGAAAATGCATAAAACCGAGAAATCTGATCCGGTTCCTCACAGAACCACTTATTTTCTAAATCCCCACAACGAAAGAAGGAAAATTCATTCGCTTGATTTTTCGGCATCTTAGATCGGATGGAGACTTTTCAGAACTGGAATGGACTAGTCTTCCTGCATCACTCTGTACCAGGATCTTTTTCATCTGGGAATATTGTGGAAGAAGAAGACCAGAAACCTGGTCTCTATGTGAGTCAGAGGACAGATCCTGGTCCAGAAGGACTCCAAGCTCGTCCGTTTGTGTCATGTATCTGAGCCGGTAAATAAAAGAGAAACTGCTGCATAGAGTTTCTCACATAGAGACCGTATCCGGGTTTATGATGGGTCAGAGGAAGTTAGAAGTCACTGTGGATGTCTTTTCCTATCGTCCCTGAACGCAGCAGCAGCTCCTCCAACATTTAGACCTTCAGACACTAGAACAGTGAGAACAGGACTGTAAAACTGGACTTCACAGCCCGGAAATCCAAACTTTAGGATAGGTAAGACTTTTGTTGAGGCTAATTTGTGACTGAAACTAATTTGCTAAAAAAGGAACGTAGTATAATACCTTTTAAAGAGATGGCTGTGAAGCTTTAGAGGTTTACTAACATGACTGAATCAGTACTCAGAGAAAGGCTTCACACCTCAGACGGTCTCTGGGAAAACTCAAGACATTGCCAAGAAATGTCGCACACAAGGCCGTAGCTTCCTTTAGCTGCCTTCTGCAGTCTGCAAATTAGCTTTTATCGCTGCTGCTGCTTCTTACAGCTTTAATTTACTTACAAAAACAGAAATAATGACTTTGTTATACCCAGGACGATTTTGCATCATATTTTTAGTAATATTACACAGATGTTGTGTTTGCCTTCAGTTTGATCAAGGCTAAACATTTTAGTTCGGATATAACAGCACACATATAAACTGATTTTCAAAACCACACGCTCATATTTATATACCATCGATCTATCTATACATATATATACAGATATATATATATATATCAGGGGTGTGACAAAATATTGATACACTGAAATATCGCAATATTTTATGTGGCTATATCATATCAATATCAAAAAGCACTGTATTGATATTTTTACTAACAAAATCTTGCAAGGTTTTTATGTCCTATTTGCAATGTAGAAAAAAACTGCTGCTTTAGCACCGATATTTATGTGTAGTCTGGTTCAGGTTACGCTTTACGCACAGTGTAATTTGTGTCCAGGTCTTCATAGACCACCCAGTTGTTTGAGACTAGACTGACTAAAATGTTTATTTTTCATTTGTACTAATATGTGTTTTCATGTGCCAGAACCACTGTGAACTTTGTTTTACTTATTTCACATGAATTGATGTCACTTATGTGCAATTGGCTGACAATATTTTCCAATTAATTTCAAATAGATTTAAATGGATACTGACTTTGCTCTATAAATTTGGAACGTCTTCAGTGACACATATTGTGATGTATCATGGATTTAAAGACAAAATAAAAATCGAAATTGAAAAATTACATCAGCAGCTGATTATAATTCATAGGCAAAGTCCGTATATCCTACATACAGACTACAAAAGCGCGTAAACTACATAAGTAACTCATGGACAGTCGGTTGGCTACTAATGCACCAAGAACTTGCAACATATCCCTGTTATTGTTCAAAATAAACCGTTCTCGCCGGCAAATGCCATTTTCTGATATTTTATATAGGCTTGTATGTGATTGGTGAAATCGGTTTATAGTGCCAAAGTTAATTGTAAATGATCATAAACATCATAATTAAATAGAAAAACCTGTTTTGCAGTCTCCATTCTTCACCAAAAAGAAAAGAAAATGCGTCCATGAAACATGTTTGACCAAATCACATGTCGGATCCTGTCAGTTTCTGTCCAATTCACATTGGATTAGTGTTATCACATGACCTCAGAGTTCAGCAAGATATAGTAGATCATTTGTTGGAGAATTTTTACTCCTCAAATTACCAAAATATCTAATTAGCATGCGATTAACGTCACAGACAATCTCTGGGAATATTACAAATTACAGGTGGTCCCCAGGTAAAACTAATCCCGTCAGAATTTGGCTAAATAGTAGATTGCTGTTGTTCTTTTAACAGTCTGGAAGCTACCCATAGGAAAATGTGCTGCTCATTTGTGGCTCAATCTCATCTCTGAGATCAGTTTGAGCTTCTCATAATGGTATCATTCTGTGATTGTTTGTTTCTGAATTACTTTTCCGAAGGGTTCCTTCAGAGCAAGAGGTGAGCTAAAAAAGAGAAAAGGGGCATCACTGAGACAAAGGAAGTTGAGATAACTATTTGAGCCATACTTGAGAAGTGGGATAAACAGAGGTCTCATAATTGTCTGCCCCTCATCTCACTTATGTCTTAGTTGAGACATAATGATCACAGAATGACACCATTATGAGAAGCTCAAACTGATGTCAAGAGATGAGATTGAGCCGCAAATGAGCAGCACATTTTTCCTACAGTATGGGTATGAACAATGAGCAAACAATGAGCAACACTGCTGCTACTTCAAGTACCAAAAGTTACCTCATTGCCTTTTAATTTGATTTAATTCTCATCTAATTAGTCCAGCCAGTGCCGATCTGTTTTTGTCTGTTTCAGGCTGTGGAGGGGACAGGTCTGGCCTTCATCGTCTACAGCGAGGCCATTATGAACATGCCCTTGTCTCAGCTGTGGTCGGTGCTCTACTTCGTCATGCTCCTGCTGCTGGGAATGGGAAGTATGCTGGGAAACGTCACAGCCATTATCACGCCGCTACGCGACTTCAAAGTGGTGTCACGTATGAGCACCGAGTTCTTCAACGGTAAGAAACAGACTCGTGTTAACTGAAAACGTTTGAGAAAACACATCACAGTGACTCTACATCTTTGGACCCAAAAGCCAACGTTAACAATGAGTCTTCCTCACACACCAGAGGAAGTCATGGAGTTCCTCAGGGTTCTATACTTGGACCAGTACTGCTTTTTGGGATCTTCCTAGACGGAAGAACATTGTCATTTTTCTTGTTGAGAATCTGGCTCAGTCTCATCTGATTCAGTGACATTTGTCTTAATGTCACCCAGATCTACCAGTCTATTTTTTTTTTAGCAAACCTACCTGATAGCAGCCATTTTTCTGGATGTTTCTTGCAGGCATGGTGTGTTTGTTCTGCCTGCTGCTCGGCCTGGGCTTCACTACAACGTCTGGGAACTACTGGTTCACCATGTTCAATGACTACGGAGCTACTTTCTCCCTGCTCTTCATTGTCCTCATCGAAGTCATAACTGTCAGCTACATTTATGGAATTAAAAGGTTTGTGTAGTCGAGTCTAATACTTTCAGTTCTGCTTCATCGCTGATCAAACTTGGGATTTATAGTCCTGCAGATGATTTGGTCCTCTTCTTTGGCAGGAATACTCTCAGGGTGCATTCACACTGGGATGGTCTGGGGACTCGGGCCGATTGGATGCGGATTTCCAAAAAATTTCACACCTTTCTTTGGTCTGGTTTCTGTTCAAACTGCAGTAATGGAAGCAGACCAAAGAGCGGACCTGTTTAAACCGCTGTTGTTGAAACAACTGCTCTCTAGGGGGGCGACATTCCCCCCAAAAAACACTGATCAATGGTGAAAACAGAGGAAGAGGAAGAAAACCTGGCTCCGTAATTGGTCAGGAGTGAAAGTGGAAATTTTTCCGCCTCTTATCATTACTTCATGTCTGTCCAGCTTTGATTTTCCTCCTACCCAAACAATACTTTATGTAACTTTCGTCTACTTATTCTTTTTCGTGATGCTTTATCACAATTGGCAAACATCACTTTCCTTTTTGGTCCACTGGATAGTCCCGATACAACGTTTGCAAGTGAACCAAGACCCCCGGCTTTCCGGACCAAACAGCTAGTGTGTGAATGCACCCTCAGATACTTTTCTGAAAAATTAATCTGAACACCTCATGTACTCATTTAAGGTTTGAAAAAGATATAGAAGACATGATTGGACATCGACCCAACTGGTACTGGAAGATCATGTGGGCAGGAGTGAGTCCTCTTCTTCTTATCGGCCTCTTCTTGTTCTACATTGTCAACTATATCCAGGGAGGGACACCAACCTATCAGGCGTGGAACAAAGAGCTGGTAAGTTCTTTTTATTCTGCATGTCATGATCACACTGCTGATATCACAGTGACTGTAATCATCACAACATCCTCATCAATCTGCTTCCAAAACTGAGCCCACGATGAGGCGCATCATTCTTCCATATGTAAGCATGGGAGTGGCCTGATCCGATCCGAAGCCAGTCTGGGACCGGCCCAATTCTAGGCCAATCTGAGACTGGCCTGATCCAAGGCAGATCTGAGGCTGACCTGATTCTAGGCCATTCTGGGACTGGCCTGATTCTAGGCCATTCTAGGACTGGCCCGATCCGAGGCCAATCTGGGACTGGCTGGATCCAAGGCCATTCTGGGACTGGCCTGATCCGAGGCCATTCTGGGACTGGCCTGATCATAGGCCATTGTGGGACTGGCTGGATCCGAGGCCATTCTGGGACTGGCCTGATTCTAGGCCATTCTGGGACTGGCCCGATCTGAGGCCATTCTAGGACTGGCCTGATACTAGGCCATTCTGGGACTGGCCTGATTCTAGGCCATTCTGGGACTGGCCCGATCCGAGGCCATTCTGGGACTGGCCTGATCCGAGGCCATTCTGGGACTGGCCTGATTCTAGGCCATTCTGGGACTGGCCTGATTCTAGGCCAATCTGGGACTGGCTGGATCCAAGGCCATTCTGGGACTGGCCTGATGCGGGGCCAATCTGGGACTGGCCTGATCCAAGGCCATTCTGGGACTGGCCTGATCTGAGGCCATTCTGGGACTGGCCTGATCCGAGGCCATTCTGGGACTGGCCTGATTCTAGGCCATTCTGGGACTGGCCTGATTCTAGGCCATTCTGGGACTGGCCTGATTCTAGGCCAATCTGGGACTGGCCTGACTCAAGGCCATTCTGGGACTGGCCCGATCCGAGGCCATTCTGGGACTGGCCTGATCTAAGGCCATTCTGGGACTGGCCTGATCTGAGGCCAGTCTGGAACTGGCCTGATCTGAGGCCATTCTGGGACTGGCCTGATCTGAGGCCAGTCTGGGACTGGCCTGATCCGAGGCCATTCTGGGACTGGCCTGATCATAGGCCATTGTGGGACTGGCTGGATCCGAGGCCATTCTGGGACTGGCCTGATTCTAGGCCATTCTGGGACTGGCCCGATCTGAGGCCATTCTAGGACTGGCCTGATACTAGGCCATTCTGGGACTGGCCTGATTCTAGGCCATTCTGGGACTGGCCCGATCCGAGGCCATTCTGGGACTGGCCTGATCCGAGGCCATTCTGGGACTGGCCTGATTCTAGGCCATTCTGGGACTGGCCTGATTCTAGGCCAATCTGGGACTGGCTGGATCCAAGGCCATTCTGGGACTGGCCTGATGCGGGGCCAATCTGGGACTGGCCTGATCCAAGGCCATTCTGGGACTGGCCTGATCTGAGGCCATTCTGGGACTGGCCTGATCCGAGGCCATTCTGGGACTGGCCTGATTCTAGGCCATTCTGGGACTGGCCTGATTCTAGGCCATTCTGGGACTGGCCTGATTCTAGGCCATTCTGGGACTGGCCTGACTCAAGGCCAGTCTTGGACTGGCCTGATTCTAGGCCAGTCTTGGACTGGCCTGATTCTAGGCCATTCTGGGACTGGCCTGATTCTAGGCCATTCTGGGACTGGCCTGATCTGAGGCCATTCTGGGACTGGCCTGATCCGAGGCCATTCTGGGACTGGCCTGATTCTAGGCCATTCTGGGACTGGCCCCATCTGAGGCCATTCTGGGACTGGCCTGATCTGAGGCCATTCTGGGACTGGCCTGATACGGGCCAATCTGGGACTGGCTGGATCTGAGGCCAGTCTGGGACTGGCCTGATCCGAGGCCATTCTGGGACTGGCCTGATCCGAGGCCATTCTGGGACTGGCCTGATACGGGGCCAATCTGGGACTGGCTGGATCTGAGGCCAGTCTGGGACTGGCCTGATCCGAGGCCATTCTGGGACTGGCCTGATGCGGGGCCAGTCCCAGAATGGCCTGATCTAAGGCTGGTCTCAGACTGTGACTGAATAACCCAGAAACCTCCATCGTGTCAGACGCTGTGCTGAAGCGTGTATGATGAAGGTGGTAACTGTACCTGTTTTGTGTTCAGGGGAAGTCGGTGCAGACGGAGTATCCTGTCTTCGGTCAGGTCTTCATTGGACTGCTGCTGGTGTCCTCGGTGAGCTGCGTTCCCCTCACAGCTCTCTACGCCTACTGCCAGAAGAGGAAACATGGGAAACAGTACAAGCAGCAGACAGTCAGCACAGTCGCTGCTTAGTAGGGAGGATGGACTTCCAGCCACATCCTGACCTCCTGGTCCCAACTTCCCACCATTTTCTCCTTTCCCAAACCGGATTCGATGCCACATCCCACCTTTCCAGCTGCTCCGCATGTCTTCACCCCACAGCTCAACATCGACCACATGTAGGAGCGGCCATTAAAGCGGCCGTCTGGGGTTACGGTCTTTGAATTTTGCATCAACCAAAGTTTTTCAAGATGTTCTTCTTTGCTGCATTTCCAAAGAAATCCAGGGATACAGATCAGGTTCAGCATTTGTTTCTCAGCCGAAATCTATGTTTTCCTCAGTATTAGTGTTCAGAGGCAGATAAATACACCACACAGTCATCATATTTACGACTAAGAAGGATTTTAACTCAAGGTTTACGCGTCCTTTCTGTGGCACCTGCTGCTGATCGTGTTATCACTGTAGATAAACTCTAGTTTGTCTGATTGTCGGGCATTTTTAACAGTTATGGTTATATTTCAGTATCCTGTACGACATCAGTTTACTTATGGTAGTACGATGATAAAAATGAATGTATGTAGATATTTAGATCACATGGTAAGCTATATAGTGTAGTGTTGTAGCATTTTTTTGTGTCTTCCACCAAACAAGTCGCGCTGTTTCACGTTCAGCCACTAAAATCACATCGTGTGTTTGTGGGTTTATCTAACAGCAGCACTGGTTTCTCACAAGTTTTGGTAATAAATGTTAAGTAGTTTTTTATTAATAAGTAAAGCAGCTCTTTGCCTCACTATCACCAAAAAGATTATTGGACAAAGGTGGATTTTAATCCAACTGTGGAAAGCTTTCCAACCACATCACCGTGCTGGCTGAATGGGATTTTTACCTGCTGTAAGAAAAAATGATGGACTCTGATTAAAGTACTGTTGATTAAATTTTCTGTTCATGTAATGACAGCCTGAAGTGTTTATGAGAAGATTTATACATGTGGTCTTTTTAAGAAGGTGTACAAAATGTACTTTTCTTACATAATAAGTATTTTTGATAACTAGTTTTATATGTTTTATAAGGGTTTGCTAACATACTGCCGTTGGTTTTTGGAGAATGTTGTGCCTGTAGGAGATGATTTTACTACAGAAATGTTGGCTTTTAATATATATTGTGTACATTGTAGATATTTTAACTAATCATCTGAGGACTTTTCAAGTTTTTTGTGCCATTGATTTTGTTAGATGTGAGTTAACTACCGCAGTCATCATTAACACACCACATCTTTGTCAGTTTTATTGAAATCGTTTTTTTTTTTATCAAATAAAAAGTTAATGTTGATAACAAGCCTCTGTGTGTGTGTGTGTGTGTGTGTGTGTTTTTGCAACATTGTGGGGACCATGTTCCGGATTTTTACCATCACCATGGGGACGTCTTGCCCTCGTGGGGACATTTTCCTGGCCCCCACGGGTCTGACCCCATTTTGAGGGTCAAGATTAGGTTTTAGAGATTAAGTTACAATTAGGTTTTGGTTAGGATTGGGACAAGGGTTAGGTTTAGGCAATCAGTTATGGGAGTTAGGTTTAGGGTAAGGGGCTAGGGAATGCATTATGTCAATGGATGTACCCCACGGGGATATAAAAACTGTGTGTGTGTTCCTGTACTTGCTACATTGTGAGAACCATTTTGCACTTTTAACCAACAAAGTGAGGACATTTTGGAAAGTGAGGACCTTTTGGCCGGTCCTCACTAAAAGAACCTAAGAAAAACCCATTTTTAAAGGGTCTAGATTTGGTTTTAGAATTTAGGTTACAATTAGAAAGAAAAAAAAAAGAGACAGAATATTACAATATTGAATTTTCCTCCTGGGAAAAATCTAGTATTTTTCATTTCATTAGGTTTTGGTTAGGATAAGGGGTTAGGTTTAGGCAATCAGTTTTGGTGGCTAGGGTAAGGGGCTAGAGAGTGCATTATGTCAATGACTGTCCTCACAAAGGTAGAAGAACAAGGATGTGTGTATGTATATATATTTGTACAGGCAACATTGTGAGGACCGTTTTGAGTGTGAGGACTTTATTAGAGAGTGAGGACATTTTGGATGGTCCTCACTGAGAAAGCCCAAGAAACCCACATTATGAGGGTCAAGATCTGATTTTAGAGTTGAGGTTTTGGCTAAGGCAAGGTTTAAGTTCAGAGAAATCAGTGAGGATGGTTGGGGGTGGGCTAATCTTTTGTGGCAAGAGTTGAAATGGAGCTGGGGGGGGCGGGATTCGATCCCCAGACTCCCAGGTGAGAGTCATTTGCACTAACCAGTCAATGGGATACTTCTGTGGCCAAGTAACCAGGGCATATGATCAATCAGGCACATAGTGACAGGACCCCACACTGTCACACTTTCCTCATACAGACATGATCCAGGGGTCTGTGCATGAAACCAGGATCATGGATTAAAGCTTGTTCCGTACTCCTTGAGAAGCAAAAACTTTGATCATACCCTCATGGGGCGACAGTGTTCACCCAGTGTTACACATTTACAATAAACCTCACCCGTGGCAGGACGGGGTTGCACACAGTGTCCGTGTATTTACAGATCTGGGCATGAAAAAGTTCCTCCTTTTTCTACCAGAAGTGGTGCAGTAATAGTGCACTATTACTGCACTATCACTGGCTGAACGATTTGTCCCGTGAATATGTCATCACGTACGGTGTCCAAACTTGGCGTGTGGAAACGTCCTTGTTCCAGGCGTTCATTTATGCTCTGAAATTGTTTCCCCTGGGCACACGGGCGTTTCTCTGTGGGACTGAATTAGCAGACAAGTCGCTGGTAAGTGGCTGGCAGTCGGCTGGCAGTCGGCTGAAAGGAGAAATTTTTCAAGCCCAGATCTGTAAATGCCACATGTGGTGGTTACATTTTCATACTTTCTCACCACCTCAATCAGCTGTTTATTAAATCTATCCGTTCAACATCACATCTGCAGAAATGCAGGGGTGAAACTCTCTGCTTCAAGCGTCTCTGTTAACCCTGCCGGCCTCAAATGTCTGAGCAATCACACAATACTGCAAAGCAAAATGACGCCATTTTGTTCTCGCTTCTCGCAGAGTACATAACAAGCTTAAAGGAAAAGTACACCCTTCATCTTCTACTCACCCTCATGCTGAGCAGGACTCTGGAGCACTTTTTTAATATCTCAAATGCAGCCAGAGATCGGACAGGTTTTCGTTTTCCCCCCCGACTTTTATATAATGGAGTTCACCGGGGCTAGTACATCTAGCTGCCACAAAATGCGCCCCTGCGAGTTCACGAACTTGCAGGGGCGCACTTCGCAGCAGCTATATGTTCTACTGTTTAGGCTATAAAAATATCCTAAATGATGTCGTTTGGAGTAAATTATGGATGCTACCCACTCAGGACACTTGGATTACAGGTACAACCCAAAAAATTTAAATATCCTGAAAAAGTTCATTTATTTCTGTAATTTAACTTAAAAGGTGCAATTAACAGATTGTTTAGACAAATAATATGTGAATCAATATATTTCAAGCTTTTATTTGTGTGGATGTTGCTAATTAGAAGTTGTAGCTTAAGAAAACCTCAAATTCAAAAACAAAAAATTAGAATATTGCATGAAATTAATTATAAAAGGATTTTAAAAGCAAAAAAGTCAGGCCTCCTAACTGAAAATCTTTCATCTGTACTTAGAACTTGGTTTGGGCCCTTTTTGCTTGAATGACAGCTTTAACCCGGCGTGGCATGGATGCTAGCAGCCAGCTTTAACCCGGCGTGGCATGGATGCTAGCAGCTTTAACCCGGCGTGGCATGGATGCTAGCAGCCAGCTTTAACCCGGCGTGGCATGGATGCTAGCAGCTTTAACCCGGCGTGGCATGGATGCTAGCAGCTTTAACCCGGCGTGGCATGGATGCTAGCAGCTTTAACCCGGCGTGGCATGGATGCTACCAGCTTTAACCCGGCGTGGCATGGATCCTAGCAGTCTTAACCTGGCGTGGCATGGATGCTAGCAGCTTTAACCCGGCGTGGCATGGATGCTAGCAGCTTTAACCCCGCGTGGCATGGATGCTAGCAGCTTTAACCCTGCGTGGCATGGATGCTAGCAGCTTTAACCCGGCGTGGCATGGATGCTAGCAGCTTGTGGCATATCTCAGCTGTTATGGAGACCATCATGCTTCCATCACAGCCTTGAGCTCTTCTTTATTGTTTGCTCTCTTCCCGTTCAGCTTTCTCTTGACGATGCCCCACATGTTTTCAATGGGGTTCAGGTCAGGTGGGTTTGTGGGCCAATCCAGCATGGTGATCCATGGTTGTTGAAGCAGGATTTTGTAGTTTCGGCAGTGTGGGCAGGTGCCAAGTCCTGCTGGAAGATGAAGTCTGCATCCCCATACAGCTGGTCCACTGAAGCAAGCATGAAGGTCTCCAAAATGTCCTGGTAGACGGCTGCATTTATGCTGGACTTGATGAAGCACAGAGGACCAACACCAGCAGGTGACATGGACCCCAGGTCATCACAGATTGAGAAAGGCCCTTAACACTGACCATCTTCTCCAGGCTGCTGTCAGCCCTCCGGCTTGTACACCGTTTTCTTCCACACTTCTTCCTTCCACTTAACTGTCCATTAATGTGCTTTGAGACACTCTGAGAACATCCAGCGTCTTTTCTATCACTTTTTGTGTCTTTCCACCTTGTGCAGGGAGTCAATGATGGTTTTCTGCACTACTGTCAGATCAGCATCTTCCCCATGATTGTGACAAACCAACACAGACACTTTTTAAAAGGCTCAGGGCGCCTATGGAGGTGTTTTGGATTACTTACCTGATAAGAATGTGACACTCTGAGCTACAATACTGGAGCTTTTCACACTATTCTAATTTTTAGATTTTTTGAATTTCAGGTTTTCTTGACCTGCAAGTCCTATTCAGCAACATCCAAACAAATAAAAGCTCGAAATATATTAATTCACATATTATTTGTCTATACAATCTGTAAATTGCAGCTTTTAAGTTGAATTACAGAAATAAATGAACTTTTTCAGGATATTCTAATTTTTTGGTATTACCTGTACATTGGACGAGCAGTATGGAGGAATATTGACAAGTTTTTGTGGACTTTTATGGACATTTTTGGTTCAGTTGCCATTGAACGCTGTTATATTTTTTAAGCAGATTTTTTAAGTAGGTGCTTTTCAATCTGTAACTATTGTTTTTGTATCATGTTTTTTTGTCTTTATACTGTGTGATATGTTGGGTATAGTATTGTCATCTTATGTTATCATTTATTAACTAATTGTTTTGTATCATGTTATCTTGTTTTTAAATTGCTTGAAATGTTGGGTATAGTACTGTTGTTTTATGTAGTTATTTTAGTTCCATCTACCTGCCAAGGGACTGAGGATGGAAATTAGCTACTAGCTATAATCTTGCATATTTGCACGGAAGTGTATATTAACGGAGGCTATCTGAATTTTGAAGTTTTATCTCTTTTTATAAGTTGATATTTTTTTTTCTTTTTATGAATTAATTCATATTTTTATTATTTTCTTTTATTTTAAATTTAATTAATATATATTTATATCTACTGCTACCCCCCCCCCTTACGAATGAACTCACCACCTATCACGTTAAGTCTTATTGTTACCTATTATGAAAATTCATATACTCACACTCAAAATATTATAAAAAAACTCTATTTAAAACAAAATCCCCAATATTATACAAAATCTCTTATGATGAAAACCTACTCTCTGAAGAATAATCTAATAAGTGACAAAAACTTTTTCATAAACAAACATTTATTCAAAATTTAAGAATTTTTTTTTTTTTTTTTTTTTTTTTTTTTTTTTTTTTTTTTTTTTTTATTATTTTAAGTATTGAAGATACATTTATGGTGATTATGTTTATGTTTTAATTTATTTTTTTTTTTGTTAGGAGATTTTTATTTTACTGTAGGATTTAACTTTAAAATCAGGAAAATAAACTTAAATTCTTGAATTAAATTCTTTACTTCTTCTTTATAACTTTCTGGATCTCATGAAGTATTTTCTTTTGTATTATTTTTTTTCCTTAGACTTACTTCTTACTACTAAAACAATTCTTATTATAAAACAACATCATTAGTCAACAAATCTATCACTTCAATCTTCCTTTTCTCAATGATTTATTTTTTATATTTTTTTCTTCTCAGAGGTCTCTTTTACTTCTGTCTACTGCGTATCTTCAATTCCATTTTTACTTCTTGCTTCGTGCACGTCCCTCTCTATCAGAATCCACTCTTTTTTCTTCTTATCTGAGTTATTTTTCCTTATTTTTTTTTCCAACATATTTATTAAAAACATCCACATCCGAGCCTCCAATACATTTTTTTCACCCTTTTGATTAATTTTTCTTCCTGAGACGCCTTATGAGATGGGATTAATACATGATTGAAAATATGGGAGGAATGAGTTTTTAAAGGCACCTCACTTGAATTTTTCCCATTTGATTTTCCCCTTATTTTCCTTTGCCTTTTTTTCCTTTTTATTCCCCTCTTCTTTGTTCCAAGTCTTTTTTTTTTTAATATTTAGTCAATAATAATTTTTTTTAGTTGTTTAATTTTGTGGTTATATATTTTGTTTTTTTTTAATGGGGGAGAATTTGAATGGAGTTATTTTTACTTTCTTTTCTTTTTTCAGCATTCATCATAGATAAGAGCTAATAACATATAGTTCAAGCTAAATATGGATTATGATCTTAAAATTATCACTAAATCTAAAACAATATAATTTTTCTATTTATATTATATTTTTCTTACCACTACATATATATACATTCATCGACATATTCATATAATAGTATAATTATATTATTGATATGAAATATAAAAATCTTTAAATTTTAGAACAAGAACAATAATAAATTAAAAATTATAAATCAAAAATTCTTATATTTTGATATTTTACTTTCTGTTTTTTTTTTGTTTTTTAGAATTTAATTTATTTCAACCATTACATTTTCTTCCTTTATATTTTATTTTTTTATATCGGTCGCAGGTATAATAAAAGTATATATATAAAAAGTTTAGATTTAGTATTTTTATATTTAAGTTCGTTATATTAGCTTTGGTGAAGTTGCAATTAATATAAACATATCTATCCTTCTATCTTTGCCCTCCACACCTTTTCTCTTTACTTTAAATATTTGTATATTTTTTAACAAAGACTTATATATTAGTTAGAGATTTTTCATCATTTTTTCAATTTTTTTTTTATCTTCTCTTCAATTTTCAGTTTAGAGATCAGGATTTGACGAGATTTTATAGATAGAGATATTTCCTTTTCCGGTTTATTTTTTTTTTTTTCTTCTCGATTTTTTTGATTTTATAATTTTTTATTAATGATAATTTCTTGTTTATTATTTTCTCTCTCCTTTATATTTAGTTTCCCTTTCTTACTCTTTTTTTTTTTCTTATTTTTCTATTTTTTTTCCTAACCCTCTTTTTTTTTCTAAATTAATTTTAATTAATTAAAGAAATTTATTTTTTTCTTCCTGTTACTTCCCTCCTCATCATTCTTCCCCATTATTTTTCCTCTTCTCCCTTTCCTATTGCTCGAGAGTTCATCCTTCCTTAAAATTCACCCTTCTAATTTCCTTTTTGAAATTATATAGAAAAAAAAAATAAATTTAAATAACAATTTATTTTCTATGTAAACATTTGAACATATCTAGCTTATAAATTCCTGTATTTTACTTTTTTAACATTTGAAATACTGATTCAATTTTTTTTATTTTTCTTTTTCCTTTTTTTTTTTTTTTTTTTTTTTTTTTTTTTTGTAAAATAGAAAAAAAAAGAATAACACTTCTTATTCACATCTTAAACTTATAAAAATAATTGAAATAATTCAGTTATTAAATTAAAGGCTTAAAGACTTCTCTTATATACACACAAATATTCCCTATTTTTCAAAATTTTAATATTTTTCTATTTTTTTAAATATTAATAAATTCTTTTTTTTTATATTTTTTAAATTTTTAAAACTATTTTTTCTCTTTGTGTTTTTTCTGATGTTTTTTTTTTAAATTTTTGGGTTTTTATTTTTTTTCCTACTTATAATTATTATTTTTATAATATTTTTCCCCCCCAATTGTTTATTTGATTTATTATTTAAATTATATTTTGTAATAAAGAAGCAGAATTTCTTATATACATATTTTTGATTCATTTTTTTTTTCCTTTTTTTATTTATGAACTAATAGTCACCTAAATAAATATAATATTGTTCTCCCTCTCTTCTCCTCTCCTCCTCCACCCCCCCCCTTCTCTCCCCCCTCCCCTCCACTTATTTTATTGTAGAATAAAATAATAATCATATACATTTTTCCACATCACTCCCCCCACCAACATAGTATTAGATGAAGTTTACATACACTTTATTCTTCCCCCCCTCCTCTTTTATATAATCCCTCCTCATTTTTTCCATTTTTTTATTTTTTTTTTTCTTTTTTTTTATTTTTAGAGATTATAATATTATATTAATGATCTTTTTTTTTTCTTTTTTTTTTTTATTTTTAATAAATAATTTAATTTAGTTTCATTTCCCTCTCCTCTTTTTTTTTCTTTTTTTAAATCCAATCTGGTTTACATACCTAAAAAATTTTTTTTTTCCCCCTTTTTTTAAAATTTTTTTTTAATATTTTTTTTTCCCCCTTCAGTAAATTTGATTGAAATATTTCCCTTTTTTTCCCATTTTCAATTCCCCCTTCATTCTTTCCAGGCTTGAAGTCGGGATCAAAGGCAACCCCACCTATATGTCTGGTCCCTATTTTTAAATAAATAAATGTATGAAATGAATATGACAGTTGGGGGGAAGACGAAAACCTGTTCAATCTCCGGCTGCCCATTTCTGTATTATCTGGGAGTGACAAGACATGCGAGGCTGCCAAGATGGATACGGTGGGAACGGCCAGCGAGCTTCGATTCGGCTCTTCAGAAACCTGCAGGTGGCACCACAGAAGGTCATTCATTGATATTATACAGTCTCTGCCCGTCTCCCGGAGCAGTTCTTGTGGTGTCGCTGGATAAAAGATGGGAACCCTGCTGATGTGGACACTCCGCTGATCCAAGTTGAACCGCTCATTCAACAGTTCTTGAGCAATCTCACTGAGATTGGAGTTGCATTAAAGTTTCAGCTTCCAGAGATTTGGGGGAATTGTGTTGACACAGGTTCTTCCTGACACTGCTGCCGCCATCACATTAATGTCAGATTCTCTTTTCAGAAAGCTCCATGTGGCTACTAACCATGCCAGCGAGGGCCTGCAGCCTAGATGCATACTCCCCAACGAACAACCTTATCAGCTGTGGCCTCGTCCAACTTTCCACTGGTCTGATGCCCTTGTTGACCAATGTCACCACTGGGTTCCATCACCTTTCCAGTTGGGAAAGATCTTCTTAACCGTTTCGAGCCCCCGATTGACTTTAAAGGTTTGAAAATCTGGGCGAAGATCTGACAACCTCTACCTCCTGGTCCCGATTTGAAGGTGGTGGACTTTGACAGACTGCGCCTTCTCTCCAACGTGTAACCACCACAGTGAGGAAGATATGTGGCATGAGGAAGAGGAGGGGACATCTCGACCTACAGATGATGTATCCATCTGGTGAGATCTTGATGAGGTTGGGGCTGACGGAAGAGGTCATCTCCAGCAGCTGATCTCTGGGATGTCTCCGTCTGCTGAGACGTTTCTGCCATCGGGGAGAAGTTGCGTAGAAACGGGGTTTGTAAGTGCGACTGTGAGAAAAGGTGAATATTGGTGTGATCAGCTGTTCCTCTGCAGGTGTGCCCATCACGGCCGTTATCTGCTGCTCGCGGCGTTTTGCTTCTGTTTAACCGCATAATCATTTACAGCCGCCTCTTTGTTTCCAGCTCGACCTCTGAGCCGTTGGGTAACGGGAGGGAGGAGTGCTTATCTTCATGGTTTTGTCACCAAATATTTGATGGACTTCCTATGACATCAGTAGTGATACGGTCATAAACGATGGCTGGTTTTCACGGTTTCACCCGAAACTCAGATTTGATGAACTCGTGAATGAAAGACGGAGAGCGTCGCGTGAAAGCGGTGAGATGCATCAGGATGCAGCAACATGATCCGGTGACCGGGATGCATCCTGCCGTCAGCCCGGCGAACAGCCCAGCTCTATTCCAGGGACACATTATCAGCTTTGATTAGATATGATGTTAAATATTATGTTATTTATCAGGGTCAGTTTGCTAATGATAGTAGTACTTTGAACAGCCTTGATTTTATAGTATTTGATGCACAAAAGTGCTTCCTCATTTATCGTTTTATTGTGTGTGTATTGCTTGGAAGTCTATTTTCCTCCATATCTACCACTTGCTTTATTGGCCTGTATCATTTTATGAGCTTTTTGTAAATTTATTTTCCTTTGCATGTTGTTGTGTAATGCTAAACTGACTGAGAGCACACACCAGTGAAAAGAAGTCACCCTTATTTCTAATTTTCTCATTAAATTCAACATTATTTAAACCCTTCTTCAGAAAAGATGTGATGTTGACACAAATCTAAAGAAATGACATATTTGTCTTTACTGAAAAACTGGTCTGGAATCGGGTAGAAAAATTGTTACGACATGCAGTGGCATGGTACTGGAAGTTTTTCTAGTTAGCATTCATTCTTTTTTTTTTTTTCTTTTTTTTTTTTTGGTTTATTTATTTTAAAAAAAGAGCTATTACAATACTGAATTTCCCTCGGGGATGAATAAAGTATTTTTCATTTCATTTTTCATTTCATTTCATTTCATTCATTCAGAGAGCATAATCTGATTACACGTTATCAGATATCTGATTATGAGAAATCAGATTAACACACCTGGATTTCTCCCCAATACTCAAGTAGACCCATAAATCTGATTAGTTTGTTTTACATTTGCTAATGTGCATAAAAATGTGTTGCTGTAGTCTTTTCAATGTCTTCTGTTGAAAATAAAGAAGGGCGATGTCATGAGCGGACACATGCGAGCATTTAATCCAGACTGAGGTGCCATTCTTTCCTCAGTTATCATCGCTTTCAATTTCAGATTCAGAATCTGATAAAGGATTCAACCATTGGTCACAAGCATCACCACCAACAACGCGTTCACTCATCAGACTATGAGGTCTTTTCACGAGTATTTTGTGTCTTCAGCTGTAGTTTTCTGAGATCTTCTACATCAT
Organism: Atherinomorus stipes; assembly: GCA_023101725.1. Taxonomy (NCBI): domain Eukaryota; kingdom Metazoa; phylum Chordata; class Actinopteri; order Atheriniformes; family Atherinidae; genus Atherinomorus; species Atherinomorus stipes. The sequence continues at coordinate 104,776 of JALJCO010010548.1, read as the reverse complement.
GTGTTCATCAGTTTAGCTGAGCTTCTGATTGGATGTTCTTCCTCTGTTATTTTTACACTGCAAAAACTCAAATCTTAGCAAGAATATTTCTCTAATTTCTAATCAAAATATCTCATTACACTCAAAAAAAGACAATTACTTTCAGAGAAACATTCAGTGAGAAATAAGATCTTGTTTTAAGGCAATGCATCTTATTAAAAGAAATCTTTTCAAGAAAATTTTGCTTGTTCCATTGTAAGATTTTTTTTTTGCTTATTACAAGCAAAAAAAATTTGGCCACTCTTAAAATAAGTTTAATAAGTTTGATGTAATAAACAAAAAAATAATCTGCCAATGGCTGAATTGGCGACACACACACACACACTGAGCAACAATGGAGGAAGATGAACTCGTGATTTACCTGCTGTTCGTTTTATCAACACCGTTGACCGCAGTGTTGAGGGCGCCACTGGTCGACGTGTGGGGAACACCCCCCCCAATAACTACAGCGAGCTAAATCTGATCCCACAGGACGATGGTACTCGGTGGTTCGTTCATGTTTATTGGTGAAATTCAGGTTTCCTGCAGATGCCTTCATCTGCCCCCTTCACATCTGTTGACGGCCCCGTCTATGCCTCTGAGCGATGATGCATCCTGGATACTGGGCCACAGGGATGTCGCAAGCATGACCCTCACCCAGGAGGTTTGGGGATCAAATCCCACCCAGGCTCTCCATTGCGTACCTTGTAGGGCTGGACAATTAATCGAATTTTAATCATGATTTCAATTTTGCCTTTTCACGATCATAAAAACACAGTAATCGAAGAAAAACGATTAATCCTGAAGGGAACAGACTGGTGGAGTTACAGGAAGCAAACTGCAGGGAGTAAAGAACAGGAATGTATGTAGACTTAGTATTCATTTTTATTGCTATTATCTTAAATAATATTCTTATTTTACTCCTTTACTTTTTCCAATTTATTTCCGGTTTTATTCTTTTTAAAAGTTATATTTGAAGTTGAGTTGTGATGGTTCAATAAACACTTTTTATAATTATATATATATATATATATATATATATATATATATATATATATATATATATATATATATATATATATATATATATATATATATACAGTATAAGGGCTGTCAAAAAATTAATCCTGATTAATCACATTGCTTTTTTCACTTCTAGAACACATTTAGGGTCAAAGGTGTCTCACCAGGAATTCTGCATTTATCTTTAGTAGACTAAACTACTGAAACCCTGTCCTTACATGTCTCCCTAAAGTCCTTCAGACAGCTACAGTTTAGTCCAGAATGTTGCCGATACGTCCTCACACGCTGACTTCACAACTGTCCTAATGTGAAGCTGAAATTCAGGTCTGAGTCCTGGACTTCTCCCGGATGTGTAGCTTGGTTTTAGCCTTTAAGTTGTAAAACAAAAGTTAATGTATTTTCTGCATATAAGTAAGTAAGTAAGTAAGTAAACTTTATTTGTATGCGCTTCACAGACAGGAGTCACAAAGTGCTATATAGCAGTAGTAATTAAAAAGGACATCTCTTGTTTGACAATAGGATTCATTTAGGATTCATTTTTTGACAGCCCTAGTGTATATAATATATATATATATATATATATATACTACATTATATATATATATATATATATATATATATATATATATATATATATATATGTATGTATATTAATCGTGATTTCAATATCAGTCAAAATAATCGTGAGTATCATTTTTTCCATAATTGTCCAGCCCTAGTACCTTGCCACATATGGATACACTGACCTACGACTGATCTAAACTGGTGAGTAAATGCACTTACAAACTCCTAGAAATAAGGTCCAGGTTTGAAAGAAACAATGATTGTCAGCTTTGTTTCTGTTGCAGGAGGCATTTTGTTTTCTTACAGGTGCAGCAGCGCCCTCTTTTTCCATCAGCTCTCCTTTCTCTGTCCCCTTTTCTTTTCCCTCTTGTCAGGTCCAGCAATAATATGTAAATTCAATAATATAATAATTACAAAGAAATAATAAATAAGTAATAAAGTTAATAAATAAGTATTTGTACATCAAGAGGAGCCTTATGGGTATAATGCAAATCAAATCTGCCTGGAACATCACAGCAGTCAGATCCCCATTCTGCTGCTATGATGCTGGACAGGAAATGCTTAAAAACAAAAAACAAAAAAAAGTTACCCTTTAGTCACCCTCGGCCACCCCTTCCCCCCCGCTGGTCCGACACTTCCGCCTGCCTTTCTGCAGTGCAGAGCCGACCTGCTCCTGTCACCTATAACATGTTAATAACTTTAACACTTTGCTGAGATAAATGAAGGAATAAAATTCAATTACAGCTATTTTTTTTAATTTTGGGAATCCTCTTTACATTTCCTATTTTTTGCAAATGGGTTCATTCTTAGAGCTGGATGTGTGAATACTTATGCTTAAATGACAGTTTGAGGTTTGTTTAATGAACATTTTCAGGTTCTGCAGCGCTGCAAACCCTCACGAACTCAGAGCTGTCGATACAACCGTTCCCTACGCTCACGTCCACATTCATAAATGCTGAGTCTTGCATGGAAATGGACGTAGATTTTCCTTGTACGATTGTTTGATAAAAGAGGGCCAACATGTCCCGATTCTTATTCAAGATAAAATAAAGTTATGATGTAGTTTGTAATTCTGAAGTCATTTCTCTAAAAGCTGGAGAAAGCTCTCAAGCCTGATGGAGACGTTCCAGATCAAACTTTATCCATCCTTCAGAAGGAGCGATGATGATGTTGCTGCAGTTTGTTACTGAGAAAACATGCATGCATCTGAGACTGAAACCTGAAATCACCGTGGATGTTGGGTGATGTCATCGCAGGCAGCATCACCAGCTGGAGTCGGGACCTCGGAGGCAGCAAAGCTCAGATACGTTTGACTTCAACATCCTGGCGTTTGTCTACGCTGACCTGCATGTGTTTGATCAACCGTTACTTAGCAACACTGCAGTCAGGAGTTTATTTTCCCTTAAATAATAAAGAGGTGCACAAATACATCAGGTTAACTGTCAGTAATATCAGAAACCTTCTAGTTGCCTCCAGATTTAATAAATTTAACATCAGAAAGTTTAAAACAGAAATAGATTTTCTACATTTACAGTTTTGACTGTTTACAGCTGTTTGTTTGTCTTCTGCTCTCCGTGTTCCCTTCATGAACCTGCGGGACTTTCAGGTACTGAAGACTTCAGGAAAAAGCCGAGACTCATCCTGAAGTTCCGGTTGGACCGAAGACGGATAAATAACCTGCAGGTGATTGATTCTGATGCGGAAGGACAGATGGACAGAACAGGAAATCATTTACAGCATCAGCGTCCGTTCCGGGAACAAAACCACGTTCCGCGGCGTTCCTTCGGACCAGGCAGAATCCCAGCGGAAGGAGCTCCAGTGCTTCAGTAAAGCAGTGAAATGAAGGTCCGGTCTGGCTCGTGTGGACAGCAGCAGGTCCTGATCTGAGTCTGTGGCGGGTCCGTTACCCATCATCCTCCTCTGCTCCCGTCAGTAAAGGCTCCAGGCCTGCTGATGCCGATGGTGAAGAGGAAGCGATGAAGAGGAGGACGAGGCGACGAGCTCTCCAGGACCGAGCTGCTTTCCACACGCACACATTCAGTCCAGCTTCTCTTTCTGGACCAGCCGAGGAGCGTCTACGAAGTCCCGTCCGTTAAAGAGGATGAGGCCGCCTGTCACCACGCTGGCGGTGCCCCAGAACAGGATGTAGGCCAGAGTCTCCGTCCACGTGTCCCCTGCCAGGAAGAACCAGCGGTCACTCATTCATCCAATCAGGAGAAAGCTGTGAGGTCACATGCAGTCTTACCAGCCATCAGCAGGCAGATGATGCACATGGAGAAAGCCACAACCATGATGATGGGCAGCTGGAGGAAAACCGGAGGCAGAATTTTATTTATCAAACAGACTTAACACACACACATCATATCATCATATACAGCGCGGGAAAAAGTATTGAACACATCAACATTTTCCTCAGAAATATATTTCTAGTAGAGCTATTGACATGAAATTTTCACCAGATGTCAGCAACAACCCAACTAATGCACACATACACAGAAATCTGAACATTTATGTCCATAAATGAAGTTATGTGTAATATAGTGAAATGACACAGGGAATAAGTATTGAATACGTTTACTGAAATTTATTTAATTCTTAGTGTAAAAACCTTTGTTGGTGGCTTCAGCCTCCAGACGTCTCCTGTACGGAGAAACCAGTGGAAAACGTTGCTCAGGTGTGATTTTGGTCCATTCTTCCACAAACTGCCTTCAAATCTTCAAGGTTCCGGGTCTCTTCTATAAACTCGCATCTTCAGTTCTTTCCAAAGATTTTCAATTGGATTAATTAACCGGTCCGTTCCAGTTTTAGCCCTCCTCCTCCCCCCTTCTCTCCTCTTTCCACCCTAAACCCCCCCCCCCCCCCCTCCTCTTCTTTTTCTCCTTTCTCCTTTTTCTTTTCTCTTTCTTTCCTCCGTTTTTTCCCATTTTTTCCTTTTTTTCCACCTTCCCCCTTCTCTCCAATCTTCGTGGTTGCGGCCTCTTTTTTTCTCTTTCTCTTCTCTCTGTTTTCATCTCCTCCCCTGCTGTTGGCCTTTCTGTTCTTTTCCCCTTTTCTTATTCTATGTCCCCCCCCCCCCTTGCCATCCCTGTTCTTTCCCTCCATGTTTTCCCAATGTCTCACTGACTTTCAGAAGTTTACAAATACCGAACCAATGCCTTCAGTGTGTTTGCAATAAGAAGGTTGCGTAGGTCTTTAGACAGCTCTTTGCTTTTACCCATCATGCAATGCTTCTTGTCTGACACCTTAGTGATGAGAAACCTTTTTAAAGGCATCAATCAGGACTAAAGCAGCTGATATTACTTTGCTCTGATAGAGGACAGGATTACTTTCTAAATACTGACAGACTCCTGCTGCTTTCTTGGCTTTCACATCTTTTTGTCTCCATTTCTTCATGTGTTCAATACTTATTCCCTGTGTCATTTCACTATATTACACATAACTTAATTAATGGACATAAATGTTAGGATTTCGTTGCATGTGTGCATTAGTTGGGTTGTTGCCGACATCTAGTGAAAATTTTGTGTTAATAGCTCTACTAGAAATATATTTTCTGAGAAAAATGTTGACGTGTTCAAAACTTTTTTTGACCACTGTCAGAATACAGATACATTATCAAAGAAAAAAAAAAAAAAGAATATCTCGACCGGCCAAAAACAGCTCTGAAGAATATTAATCAGACTGATCCTGACTTGCCAAGTAAAACCACATCAAGAGTACAAGGTTCTATACCTTTCAAACAAAATCTGAGAAGCACTGCCTGCTACCAATGTGTCCCAAAACCATGTCTAGGGTGAGATACTTAAGGATGTAAAGGTCAACAGAAGGTCAAAATAAACATTTAAGAGTTTCCCCTCTCCGTTTATAATTTTTGGCTTCATTTTCCGTTTCAATCATATAATTTCCCAAAATAGAAATCGCTGAATAAATCTTTTAAACAAATCAACACAAAGTGAAAATCTATTTCCGGTTTTAAAAATAAATAGTTCACAAAGAATAATAATGGCATTAACTGAGTCACTACTTTTCACAAAATCTCCCAACAGAACAGAAACATCATCTAATTTCATAAACAAACCAATATCAGAACACATTTGTTCCACTCCCATCCTTCCCGATGTGTTCTTACCGTCAGAAACTTCCAGTCCTTCGGGTCGCGCAGAGGGGTGATCCAGTCGGCTTCGTCCACAGCGTAGTTCCCCAGGAACAGGTCGATGGAGTCCTGCATGGAGACACGGAAACACCACGGCCTCACACGTCATGTGAAAAACATTTTAGTCCTGAGTGGCGTTAAAACGTCAGGTTCCAGCTTTCAACGGATGAGTTATAAAAAAAATTCACCCTCGTCACAGTTGACATGAAGGTAAACTTGAACTTTTAAACCTTGTTTTTTTTATCCAGGCTGTAAACATTTTTATTTCTGCTGTAAATAAGTTTATTTCTGCTGTAAAATTGTTTATTCTGCTGTAAACACATTAATTCTGCTGTAAATATGCTTATTTCTGTTGTAAACATGTTTATTTCTGTTGTAATCATGTTTATTTCTGCTGTAAACATGTTTATTTCTGCTGTAAACATGCTTATTTCTGCTGTAAACATGCTTATTTCTGTTGTAAACATGCTTATTTCTGTTGTAAACATGTTTATTTTGTTGTAAACATGCTTATTTCTGCTGTAAACATGCTTATTTCTGCTGTAAACATGCTTATTTCTGCTGTAAACATGTTTATTCTGGTGTAAACATGCTTATTTCTGCTGCAAACATGCTTATTTCTGTTGTAAACATGCTTATTCTGTTGTAAACATGTTTATTTTGTTGTAAACATGCTTATTTCTGCTGTAAACATGCTTATTTCTGCTGTAAACATGCATATTTCTGCTGTAAACATGTCTATTCTGTTGTAAACATGCTTATTTCTGTTGTAAACATGCTTATTTCTGTTGTAAACATGTTTATTTTGTTGTAAACATGCTTATTTCTGCTGTAAACATGCTTATTTCTGCTGTAAACATGCTTATTTCTGTTGTAAACATGTTTATTTCTGCTGTAAACATGCTTATTTTGCTGTAAACATGTTTATTCTGTTGTAAGCATGCTTATTTCTGTTGTAAACATGTTTATTTTGTTGTAAACATGCTTATTTCTGCTGTAAACATGCTTATTTCTGCTGTACACATGCTTATTTCTGCTGTAAACATGTTTATTTCAGCAGAAATTTATAAACATGTTTATTCCTGTTGTAAACATGCTTATTTCTGCTGTAAACATGCTTATTTCTGCTGTAAACATGTTTATTCTGTTGTAAACATGCTTATTTCTGTTGTAAACATGTTTATTTCTGCTGTAAACATGTTTATTCTGTTGTAAACATGTTTATTCTGTTGTAAACATGCTTATTTCTGTTGTAAACATGTTTATTTTTGCTGTAAACATGTTAATTCTGTTGAAAACATGTTTATTCTTTTGTAAACATGCTTATTTCTGCTGTAAACATGTTTATTTCTGCTGTAAACATGTTTATTCTGCTTTAAACAGGCCTCTTTCTGCTGTAAACGTATATATTTCTGTTGTTAAGTTGGTCTTTAACATGGAGTCTGTGGGGATTTGCTCTGTTTTCGAGCCCCTAGTGGATGAAGAAAGAACTACAATTTTTGGGCAACACTGAAGTAGCCTCACTGTTCTCCAGCAGAGTTTGCCCTTTGGGGAAGACCTTGCCTCGCCCATAAGATGACTAGAAAAAGTTAGGAAAGCCCGGATAATTATTCATCGATCTCATTTCCATGACGGGTCGGGAGAGGAAAACAGCGAAGAAAATGGATTTCTGGGAATACGAGAGCGAGATCCTGATAGACCAAGCTGAAAAACGTAAAAAGACTCTAGCTAGTGGTCACGGCATGAACGTCACCGATGCAGAGGTAGAAAAGGCCAGAGACGCCGTCCAGAACAGAACCAGAACTTCTGGATCAGTTTCTTCTTTATTTACAGACGTTTAAAACAAACGTTGGCCAAAGTGCTTTGGAGTCAATAAAACTTTACAGCCGATAGCGAGATAATCAAAATAATAAAATACAAGAACAACATAAAGAACCAATAAAAACAAGTGAAAGGAGATAAACCAATAATAAATTCTAAATTTAGACGTCACTCTGCACTCGGGCTGAAGCAGAGAGCACATAACATCCTTCACGGCTCTAAAACATCTGTTTATATAACAGATTCATTGATGAAACAGTCTCCCAGACCGTCACAGTCAGAGGAGAAGCTGTCTGAACTCACCTGCCGAAAGCCGTCAGAGAAGTTGTTCTTGTAATATCGGATCATGGAGTTCCAACCGTCCATGAGCAGGCCCAGATAAGTTCTCCTTCCCATCCTGGAACAGCAACAGTGACGGAGTAAAGCGGTCAGATGGCGTTCGGAAGTTTAGTTCTTCAGTTAAAGGAGGGGTGAACGTTTCATCTCCTCCACATCACAACTGCAGCCAATTATTACCTCCACCAAGGAGGTAATGTTTTCAGCAGCGCTGGTTAGTTTGTCTGTCTGTCAGCAACTTTACAGAAAAAGTTCTGGACGGACTGACCTGAAACTTTCACCAGCCGTGTGCTTCAGCCCAAAGACGAACCCATTAAATGTTGGTGGTGATCCGGATCACCTTCTGGATCCAGGAATCTTTTTGAAGGATTCTTTATCATTGCGAGAGCTGCTTGGAGGAGGTCTGCGCTCTCCGAGTGCTTTTATAGCTACAGTTGTGCTTGAAAGTTTCCATCCCCTCCCACTAAATTCACTATGGTAATTTAAACAACTGAACAAAGTAATAATAAATAAATATTTACTAAATTATAATTTAGCTAAATAAACTGTTTTTTTTAAATCATTTTGTGAAACAAAAATTCAAAATTAATAAACAAACAAAACTGCCACAAACAAATTAAAGCACCTTGCTCATGAACAGTGGACCAGCATAGCCGTCAACAGGTGCAGACGTCTGATTGGACGTTGCAGAAAACACCTGATTGTGGTGATTGCCTCAAAGTGCTCAATAACATTTTAGCTCAGGAGCCCCATCATGCTTGCTGACTTGTTTCATTTTTGAATGTTTTTAATAATTCTGTTTAACCACAATACAAAATCAATGTCATGATTTTAATAAAAAATTTATTATTTTTGTCAATTTCAACTTATTTCTCTGGCAGCTGATTTTTTCTGTCTTTAATGGAAGCCGGTGTAAACTTTCAAGCTCAACTGTAAATGTTTTGACACAAAAATAAAAACTTTAGTCACATGTGGAACAGACGGGACTGAAAGAACCACAGTCATCTTCAAAATGTGACCTCTGTTATCCCTTGCATTACCAGCCCGGGTTCTAAGTGACTGAATAATGATACACCATATGCCAAAAGTAGATCACCCGTCTTGACTCACATATGAGCTTCAGTACCACCCATTCCTGATCCAGAGGGTTCAGTCTGACGTTGGTCCACCTTTGCAGCTAGAACAGCTTCATCTTCTGGAAGGCTGTCCACAAGGTTTCAGAGTGTTTCTGGGAATCTTTGACCATCTTCCAGAAGCACATTTGTGAGGTCACACTGATGTTGGACCAGAAGGCCTGGCTCTCAGTCTCCGCTCTGATTCATCCCAAAGGTGTTCTATGGGGTTGAGGTCAGGACTCTGTGCAGGCCAGTCCAGTTCCTCCACACCAGACTCTGCATCCAGGTCTTCATGGACCTGCTTTGTGGTGCACAGTCATGTTGGAAGAGGGAGGGGCCAGCTCCAAACTGGTCCCACAAAGTTGGGAGCATGGAATTGTCCAGAATGTCTTGGTATGCTGAAGCATTCAGAGTTCCTTTCACTGGAACTAAGGGGCCAAGCCCAGCACCTGAAAAACACCCCCACACCATAATCCTCCCTCCACCAAACTTTACACTTGGCACAATGCAGTCAGACAAGTACCGTTGTCCTGGCAACCACCAAACCCAGACTCCTCCATCAGATTGTCAAGAGGCACGATTCGTCCCTCCAGAGAACGCCTCCACTGCTCTAGAGTCCAGTGGCGGCTGCTTTCCACCACTGCATCCACGCTTTGCATCGCACTTGGTGATGTAAGGATGGATTCAGCTGGTCGCCATGGAAACCCATTCCATGAAGCTCTCTGTCACAGTTCTTGAGCTGATTTGAAGACCACGTGAAGTTTGGAGGTCTTTAGTGATTGACTCTGCAGAAAGTTGGTGACCTCTTTGCACTATTTTCTTCAGCATCACTGACCCGCTCCGTCAGTTTACGTGACCGACCACTTCGTGGCTGAGTTGCTGTCGTTCCCAAACACTTCCATTTTCTTATAATACAGCTGACAGTTGACTGTGGAATATTTAGAAGTGAGGAAATTTCACCAGTGGATTTGTTGCACAGGTGGCATCCTATCACAGTTCCACACTGGAGTTCACTGAGCTCCTGAGAGCGACTCATTCTTTCACAGATGTTTGTAGAAACAGTCTGCATGCCGAGCTGCTTCATTTATACACCTGTGGCCATGGAAGTGACTGGAACACCCGATTCCATCATTTGGATGGGTGAGCAAATACTTTTGGCAATATAGTGTCTGTCAATCACTGACATTGTATTAATGCTGTTGGAATGTGAACAGCCAAAAAATAAAAAAACATCATTCATTCATAATGTACAGAGAGTTTGCCTGCCCTGGCAGAAGGTTTGATTTTGATTTTTTTTTTCTTGGGCATTTTCAGAGGGTGTAAAAAATAAAAAAAAAAAAAAAAAAAAAAAATATATATACATATATATATATATATATATATATACATACATATGTATAGTTTGTTTTGTCTTGGTTGTGCAGCACAAAATTCATTGTTTTTAAATGTGCTCATACAGTAAATAGTTGTCTTAACTGGAGACAGAAAACAGTGAATTGTAGCCTCCAACAGGTCCCAATTTTCCCTCATTTCATTGCCGTTCATTTTGAAATGATGCTGAGAAAAGTGCTGAACAAACAGTTATCATTTCTGTGAATGTGTGGCGTGGTGTGTGAAGGTTGGGGGGTGCTGAACTATACCCTGCCATGGTGCCAAAACGACTATAACCCGCTCTAGTTTTGGCTAAAACATCTTCAGCTGTTTACTCCAACAGCCACCAGGGAGAGCCAAAGACCATGAATCAGATACCAGGAACTAACTTGTTCACATGAAATCCTAATTTAAGGTTTGACTCCTGAAAGTGTTGATCTGGACTGTTGCCTGGAAGTTTTCCAGGGTCATGACAGAGACGGGCAGTTTATCTCTGACCAGCATCACCTCTGAAGTCAGAATCAGGGATTCTTTCATGGATTAACAGATCTGGGGCCGTATGCATCAAGCATCTTACAGAGGCATTTCAGTCCTAAGCGCTGAGAATTTGTGGAATTTACTCCTGCTCTCAGATTTAAGAATAAAATCTATTTACAACTTTCTCACTCCTACTCCTCCAGGGGTGTCTTGAATGGGTAGGAGCTGCCACTAGAGCAGGGGTCTGCAACCTTTACAGTCCACAGAGCCATTTTTGCCTCAACCCACTTAAATAAAAGTCGTTCAGAGCCACAAACATTTTACGGCCATTTTTTAAAAAACAACTTAGAATTTTGATAGACACTAACTTTATGATATTTGTTGCCATTTTTAAAGAACCATAGTTTTATTCAGACTTTTAGGTTATAGAAAACAAAACTATGGAAGAGGATTAGGGCCGCTGAAGAAAAAATAAAATTAAAATTCTGGAGATTTTTTTCCTAAATATTAAAAAAAAAAAAAATCCAGGGAATTTTTTTTTTTTTTTTTTAAATTCTGATTATTCTGACTTTCTTCAAATATTGTCAAAAAAAATCCCCAAAAATTGTTTTAATGTTCTGGAAAAAAGTCAGAATTCAGACTTCTCATAAATTGAAATAAATAAATAAATAAATAAAAAATCTCCAGACCTTTGTTTATGTTCTTGATAAAAGTCAGAATTCTGACTTTTATCAGAAATTGGGGGAAAAAAAAAATCTGATTTTTTTTTTTATTATAATTGGGGGGGGGGGGGGGGGGTCAAAATTCTCACTTTTTTCAGAAATTGAAAAAAAAAATCATGAAAAATTTTTTTTAATATTCTGGAAAAAAGTCAAAATTCTGAATTTTTTCTCAGATTTTTTTTTTTTTCAGTAGCCCTAATCTTTCGTAGAAAAACAAAACAAAAAAAAATAACCCCCCCATCCGATGGCATGTAAATGGTGATGTACATTAACACATCTGAACAACCTCCAACACAGCCATCAATAACTGTTTCCTCTCAGTGATTGGTCAATTCAATGGACTTAGAAGTGACATCATCTAAAATTCCATTTACGGCACCTGGTATCTGGTACCCCCGCTCTGACACTGACGATTCGGATTCCGTCCTACGCTTCGCTAAAAGTGTGCGTGAGACTCAAATAACTTAAGTGCAGCTTTTAACTCGTACATCAACTCTAAAGAGTTTTTTCAGGAGTAATTCAAAGATGTTTGATGGGCTTTGTGAAAACCGACCTGGTGAAGTCCGTCTTTAAGGCACCGGTGCCGGCGTACTGCTTAGCACAAGCATCAGCGTTGTCTGCCCAGGCTGCAGGTAAACACAACCGGAGACGGATGAGTTAGACCAAACATCACAGATCCTGAACATCTAGAGCAGCTCGGTTTACAGAAGCGCCGTCAGAACTGTTTTCTGCACCACATGAAGGGAGCAGCTACAGATCGGGAAGGTTTGGCTCATCGGGCCGTAAATGTGGAACCATGGACCCACCGTTCTTGTACATCTTCTCAAAGTTGGCCTGCTCATCAATCTTCTGGCCCGAGTGCAGGATTCCCATCCTCTGCAAACACAAACACAGCTGAGGTCAGAAGGCCAAACTTCCACAGATTCAGATTTTCAGAAAAACAAAGGGTGAACATGCGGATGAAGCCTCTGACTTTGTGAAAATATCGATACATCAATATACAGTAGATACGGAAAGTATTCAGACCCCTTTAAACTTTTTACTCTTTGTTTCATTGCAGCCATTTCCTAAAATCAAAAAAGTTCATTTTATTTCTCATTAATGTCACTCAGCACCCCATCTTTACAGAAAAAAACAGAATTGCAGATTTTTTTGCAAATTTATTAAAAAGAAAAACTGAAATATCACATGGTCATAAGTATTCAGACTCTTTGCACTGACACACATATTTAACTCATATTCTGTCCATTTCTTCTGATCCTCCTTGAGATGGTTCTACTCCTTCATTGGAGTCCAGCTGGGTTTAATTAAACTGATTGGACTTGATTAGGAAAGACACACACCTGTCTATATAAGAGCTTCCAGCTCACAGTGCATGTCAGAGCAAATGAGGATCATGAGGTGGAAGGAACTGTCCAAGGAGCTCAGAGACAGAATTGTGGCGAGACACAGATCTGGACAAGGTTACAAAAGAGTTTCTGCAGCACTAAAGGTTCCTAAGAGCACGGTGGCCTCCATAGTCCTTACATGGAAGAAGTTTGGGACGACCAGAACTCTTCCTAGACCCGGCCGTCCAGCCAAACTGAGCAATGGTGGGAGAAGAGCCTTGGTGAGAGAGTAAAGAAGAAGCCAAAGATCACTGTGGCTGAGCTCCAGAGATGCAGTAGGGAGATGGAGAAAGTTCCACAAAGTCAGCTATCACTGCAGCCTCCACCAGTCGGGGCTTTATGGCAGAGTGGCCCGATGGAAGCCTCTCCTCAGTGCAGACATATGAAAGCCCGCATAGAGTTTGCCAAAAACACATGAAGGACTCCCAGACTGAGAGAAATAAGATTCTCTGGTCTGATGAGACCAAGATTGAACTTTTTGGAGTTAATTCTAAGCGGTATGTGTGGAGAAAACCAGGCACTGCTCATCACCTGCCCAATACCATCCCAACAGTGAAGCACGGTGGTGGCAGCATCATGCTATGGGGGTGTTTTTCAGCTGCAGGGACAGGACGACTGGTTGCAGTTGAAGGAAAGATGAATGCAGCCAAGTACAGAGATCCTGGAAGAAAAGCTCTTCCAGAGTTCAGGAGCTCAGACTGGGCCGAAGGTTCACCTTCCAACAAGACAATGACCCTCACACACAGCTGAAATAACAAAGGAGTGGATCAGAACCACTCTGGACCATTCTGAACCGGCCCAGCCAGAACCCTGACTTAAACCCAATTGAGAGACCTGAAAATGGCTGTCCACCAACGTTCAACATCCAACCTGAAAGAACTGGAGAGGATCTGCAAGAAGAACCCAGAAGATCCCAAATCCAGGTGTGGAACACGTGTTGCATCATTTCCAAGAAGACTCATGGCTGTACGAGCTCAGAAGTACTTCTACTCAGTACTGAGCAAAAGTACTCAATACTTATCACCATGTCATATTTCAGTTTTTCTTTTTTTTTAATAAATTTGCAAAAATGTCTACATTTCAGTTTTTTTTCTGTCAAGATGGGGTGCTGAGTGACATTCATGACAAATAAAATAAACTTTTATGATTTTGGCAAATGGCTGCAATGAAACAAAGAGTGAAAAGTTTAAAGGGGTCTGAATACTTTCCGTACCCACTGTAAGTTCGACGTATAAAGCTATCTAACAATGTATTATAGAAGTATTGAATCAGGACTCACTAACGACTGACACTCAAAATCAAATGACTCGGACTCGAGGGTGGAGGACGTGTCTCCCGTAACCATGCGCTTGTACCCGTGACCCCGGGGTTATACCTGCAGCTGTGACTGAAGAGCACATCTGGCCAGCAGGCTCTGAATGACATTGGTACGATCCAAACAGTCCATGCAGTTGCTCCGAAACGTTCCTTCCTGGCTCTGCAACACCTTCCCGTCCACATCCACCAGGAAATATCTGAATTCACACACACGGTTACCTCAGATGAAGGTGAACTTCCACACTGCCACACACACTCAGGACATCAGACCGACCCAAACTCATCCTGGATCTCAGTGACCATGTCCACCAGGATCTGAAGGCGGTGCCACCTCATCCGACTGCACTCTTTATGGAAATCAAAGGCAATGTACCTGCAGGGAGACGAGTCCAGCAGGAATTCATCAAACCTAATCAGCTTAATCATCAGCTCACGTGAAGCGGTGCTGCTCCTACTTGATCATGCCGTTTCCCAGACCAGTCACCATCTTATCAAAAGCCAACTCCAGAGGTTTTTCTGAGCCTTTCTGGTTGATCTGTGAGACAAAAAGATGGGTGTTTCTGAACTGGGTGTGAAATCGTGTGGTGTAACTGTGCATCCAGCAGGTTTTCTCCTCATACCAGGTTTAAAATGACTTGTCTTCCATAGAGAATAATCTGAGAGTCAAAGTGTCTCTGGAATCCGTCCAGCTGGGAAGGAAAGAGGACAGAGATGGATGACGGATCAAATATAAAAACACAGAGACACAAATGGCTCGTTGAACGAAACAAGTAGGAGTGACAGACGTGGTTGATCGCTTTGCTGATCTGTGGTTTCGGCTTGTACTTGAGGTTGGGTCGTTGGGACCAGTAGAAGGGGATGGAGCCTCGGGTCTGAAAGGAAACGCACCAAGTTTCACTTCACCATCACAACAAACTGGTTTAAAACAGCATAACAGTGACTTCATTAAAGTAAAAATGTCCTTAAATAAGGACGAATCGCCACAAAAAAAACATTTCAAGCTACTTCAAGCTCACAGGGGGGTCCGACTAATGTTTCGTAACATTGGTGAATGAAGGAGTTTGTGGCAGATAATGTCTTATTTGGAGGCTGCGCGCAATAACCCGCATCACTTCCATTACATTGGACATACGCTGACCTGGAGTGGATCTAAATATCTCCTGAAGGAATTCAAGTTACACCAAGACTGTCCGGATGAGGAAATGAACATATTTCATGCTAGAAGATTTGCGAGATTTCCACCTTCAAACTTTTTGTTAAACATCTAAAACTATGGCTATTAGATAATTAAACTTGTTCTCACAACTATGGTTTCTTCCTCGTTTGCAGCTTCAGGTGTATATGTGTATATAGGTGTGTGTGGGCATGTGAAAATATGCATGTATATGTATGAACGTCTGTATATATATATATATATATATATATATATATATATATATTAAGGCTGGACAATTTACCGAATTTTGATCGTGATTTCAATTTTGCCTTCTCACGATCATAAAAACACTGTAATCAAAGAAAAATGATTAAATCCTGAAGTGAACAGACTGAGAGTTATAGGAAGCAAACTGCAGGAAATATAGGACGGGAGTGCATGTACTGTAGACTCAGTATTCATTTCTATTGCTATTATTATTTTAACATATTATTCTTATTTTACTCCTTCACTTGTTTCTAATTTATTTCTGGTTGTGTTTTTTTAAGTTATATTTGAGGTTGAGTTTTGGTCACTTATAAATAAACACTTTTTTTTAAAATCAATGAATAATCGTGTATATTAAACGCGATTTCAATGTCAGTCAAAATAATCGTAATGACAATTTTTTCCATAATCCCCCAGCCCTAATATATATGTATGTATGTATGTACGTGTATGTATGTATGTATATGTATTTATATATGAGAAGTGTGTATATGCATACATGAATGATTATTTACATTTTTGATAGATAACACGACCTTTATTCTGTTTTTTATTCTTATTTTCTATTACTTTTCTTTTTTAAAAATTCTTAAAAGGGACATTGTGTAACAATTGTACATCGCAGCTACTCGTTAGTACTTTTCATGCTGCGTTTGTGTGAAACCGGGCAGACAGACGACAGCCGCTGCATGTAAAGGCATAAACAGATTTATGTGAAGACGTGGTCCGTCAGTTACAGCGACTTCAGTCCACGTCTGATATGTTGTCATGGCGATGTCGTATTGTTTTCCCTGACCCATGTTTTACCGTCTTTCTCTCGGCTTCTGTGATTAAAAATTACATCCGGTTTGTTACCGACGGCCGTCTGCCCGACTGCACGTGAACGCAGCATCAGTGTGACGCTGGTTCCTCCTCATGGTGACTTTTCAAAACCATCCCCTCGAACTGAGCTGACAACTCCGGTGTCTCCGGTGAGTTTCTGTGGTTTCCTGCCGTCACGCTTCTACTGAACGTAAAAACATGGCGACACGACATGGCAGCCCCCACAGAGCCGACCCGCTCCATGTAGGTGTGAACGATACGAACGGCAAATTCAGAGCTTACAGGAGCACTTCAGTTTGTTAAGTGCTCCTGGGAGTGATTAATGATTAATGAAAAACACTTTTGAACGAAATAATCAATTTTTGTGAATAAATAACAGGAGAACTTTCACAATATCCCTTTAATGTTTCAATGTTGTTAGTGTTCTTATTACTTTATGTTTTTTGTGTGTGTTCACTTGTCAAGGGACTACGGATGGACATTAGCTTTGCTATAATCCTGCATATTTACATTTTATATTCATTTATATGCACTTTCCCTTTTTAAATAACTAAACTCAAACTCAGAAAAATGGTCCAGATTGAAAAAAACAAACTTCCCCTTTAAAACCCAGTCTGCAGCGGCTTCCCAGCTAGTTTAATGACAGTGGAGTCATGTGACCCAGCTCGTGGTCATGACTGGGAGCCCTCACTGCTGAGGGGGGGGGGGATCATCTGCTGGACTGACCTGAACGAACGAAGCTTTGGCTCCTTTGTACTGAACAATCTGCTCCGTTTCCACAAAGTTAGCAGCATGTCCCTCCACATCAATCCCTGCAGACACGAAGACAAGCAGGACAGATCTGATTCCACTGAAGCCTGAAGCTTTCAATCCTTTAAATGACCATTTAATTACAAAAGAAATCCTCCCACATGGGTGAAAAGGTAAAACAAAAACAGCGGTCCAAAATAGGGGTGCACCGATCGATCGGCTCAGATTTCCTTAATTTTGGGGGATCGGCCGATCAATAAATGGAAAACCGATCTTATCTAGCGATCGTATTTACTCCCGCTAAAGTCACTTTTGGTGGTTTAAGTTTTTCTAGTTTGTCTTGTAGATTATTTTATTTATTACTTAAACCTTATTAAATGCATTGCAAAATAAGCAAAATATTGTTGTGAACTTTATTTTTAGTAAGAAGCTCAAAGCCAGTTTGAAATGCAACCAGTTGAGCTAGTTTTGTGTTTAATAATGTGAAAGAGGAGACTGAAGGAATGGAAATGATATTTTTGTAGTTTGGACAGCAATGGAAACTTTTCATTTATATTTAAGAACAGTAGCTTGTGCAGTTAAAACTAGTTTGCATTGTGTTAAAGGTATTGTTTGTTAATAAAACAAAATTGGTACATTGAAGATATTTGCTGTCAGTTTTCAAGAAACATTGGTATCGGCGAAAATCGGTATCAGCAAAAATCGGTATCAGCGGGTCAGATTTCTTAAAGGGGAAGTTCAGGATTTTTGACATAGGGCCTCATTTTCAAGTGAGCCAGAATACTACTTATCACTGAAGATGGTTTCAACGTATTTCATTCCGTTATTCTAGTTCCAGTGGGTCGCCAATGCTAATGCTAGTGCAAGTCAATAGGAATCTGCTAGCGTGTCATTAGTAACAATCTTATCCACTACACAAAACATTCGAGGCAAATCATTTCTAACTTCAGACTATCTGTGTAAATGACGTGTTAATAGAATAACGTTACAAATAAAACTAACTTGCATTTCGTTGCATTTTGATTGTTGCTGCTGAGACACTTCACAAAGTTTTACTTTCTGTATTTGGCAGCTGAGTGATGTCATCTGCTGCTACATGCATGAAGGAATTTGATTACACAAATATAAAGTCTAAAATATGTCCACGTCTAAAAGGCATGAGGATATGTCGGATTTTGAAGACGATTTCAAACTTTTTTTCATCAAACTAACTGTCACCATGTCTCTATGAACTGAAATACACTGGTAAAGGTAGTAAGCTGGTAAGAAACTAGTTCCTCAATATGTAAAGCCAAATTTGTCATACAAGGCTAGTTTTACTTTTTTTTTTTAACACGAGTTTACTAGTTTAACACGGCATTTACACAGATAAACTTGCTGATTTGTCTTGGATCTTCTGTGGAGTGGATAAGATTGTTATTAATGACAGGCTAGCAGATTCCTATTGACTTCCACTAGCATTAGCATCAGCAACCTCTTGGAACTAGAATAACGGGATGAAATATGTTGAAACTGTCTTCAGTGATAAATAGTATTCTGGCTCACTTGTAAATGAGGCCCTATGTCAAAAATTCTGAACTTCCCCTTTAAAGATCGGCGATCTGTGATCGGCCAGAAAACTGCAATCGGTGCACCCCTAGTCCAAAATGTTATGAAAATGATCCGGAAGGATGGAAATGTTCCTAATGACCAACAAGGACTAAAGACATTACAGACAGTAGATCTGATAAGACTGATGTGTTGGTGGTTGTGAGCGTCCTTTGAAAAACGATCCGTGTGCAGAAGTTACCTCGGACGTAGTAGCGGACCCCTGCTCTGAAACAGCTCCTCCTGGAGATGATGCTCCACTCAAACCCCTTCAGATTGATGGAGCAGGGCTGGATGGTGATGACTGGCCAAGAGACGAGTTAAGAGCCCAACAACGCCGACGAGGTTGGTTCAGAGTTAACATGAAGAAATGACGGCGGGCGACAGGAACAAACTTCAGTACATCACCGAGGATCTGCAGATCTACGCGGCGGTGCAGATGTTCTCCACAAGTTTCCAAACAAACAGGTTGGAAAGAACTGAAAAAGTTTATCTGTCGTAACTTTTTAATGCAGATCATTTTTCTAAAAACAAAAACCGTGTTTCCAGATCCAGTTCCACGTTGCCATGGACACCGATGCCATCCCATCGACTCTCACCACTGAAGCTGGAGGTCCATGGATAGTTTCTGTCTGGATCTTTCTGAGACCAGAATTTCCTCCCAGAGTCTCTGTTTGGAGGTCTACTGCCCCCCTCCCTCATAGATGTTGCTTTTCAGGAGCTCCACAGGTTCTCGGCAGGGCTGAGATCGGGGGGGGGGGGGTCCCACCAGGAGCCCTTTAAACCCACAACAGCCAAAGATCCTGCTGGTCCTCCTGCATCATGGATGGAGCCTTACCACAGCAGGAACTGGTCCGTTAGAAACCGGACCGCTTTATCAGACCAACCACTCAGACCTCCATCCACCTGGACCACCAAGACCTCCATCCACCTGGACCACCAAGACCTCCATCCACCTGGACCATCCAGCCACCTGGACCACCAAGACCTCCAACCATCTGGACCACTCAGACATCCAGCCACCTGGACCACCTGGACCAACTGGACCTCCATCCACCTGGACTACCAAGACCTCCAACCATCTGGACCATCCAGACCTCCATCCACCAGGACCACTCAGACATCCATCCACCTGGACCCCCTGGCTCTCCATCCAGCTGGACCACCAAGACCTCTAACCACCTGGACCAGGATCACCTAGACCTCCATCCACCAGGACCACTCAGACCTCCAACCACCTGGACCACCAAGACCTCCATTAACCTGGACCACCAAGACCTCCTAGACCTCCATCCACCAGGACCACTCAGATCTCCATCCACCTGGACCAACTGGACCAACTGGACCTCCAACCATCTGGACCATCCAGACCTCCATCCACCAGGACCACTCAGACCTCCATCCACCAGGACCACTCAGACATCCATCCACCTGGACCCCCTGGCTCTCCATCCACCTGGACCACCAAGACCTCCAACCACCTGGACCACCAAGACCTCCAACCACCTGGACCACCAAGACCTCCAACCACCTGGACCACTCAGACATCCATCCACCTGGACCACCAAGACCTCCAACCATCTGGGCCACTCAGACATCCAGCCACCTGGACCACCTGGCTCTCCATCCACCTGGACCACCAAGACCTCCAACCACCTGGACCACCAAGACCTCCAACCACCTGGACCACTCAGACATCCATCCACCTGGACCACCAAGACCTCCAACCACCTGGACCAGGATCACCTAGACCTCCATCCACCAGGACCACTCAGACCTCCAACCACCTGGACCACCAAGACCTCCTAGACCTCCATCCACCAGGACCACTCAGACCTCCAACCACCTGGACCACCAAGACCTCCTAGACCTCCATCCACCTGGATCACCTGGACCTCCATCCACCTGGACCATCCAGACCTCCATCCACCTGGACCACCAAGACCTCCAACCACCTGGACCAGGATCACCTAGACCTCCATCCATCTAGTCCACCCAGACCTCCATCTGCCCAGACCAGGATCTCATAGACCTCCATCCAGTGCAACACCACATCCATCAGTGAATGAAATCATCGGTGAAGGGAGGTCCAGATCCAGCTTTAGTTCACCTGCAGCCTCTGGAGGACCCTGATGGAGGAGGATCACCTGCAGCCTCTGGAGGACCCTGATGGAGGAGGATCACCTGCAGCCTCTGGAGGACCCTGATGGAGGAGGATCACCTGCAGCCTCTGGAGGACCCTGATGGAGGAGGATCACCTGCAGCCTCTGGAGGACCCTGATGGAGGAGGATCACCTGCAGCCTCTGGAGGACCCTGATGGAGGAGGATCACCTGCAGCCTCTGGAGGACCCTGATGGAGGAGGATCACCTGCAGCCTCTGGAGGACCCTGATGGAGGAGGATCACCTGCAGCTTCTGGAGGACCCTGATGGAGGAGGATCACCTGCAGCCTCTGGAGGACCCTGATGGAGGAGGATCACCTGCAGCCTCTGGAGGACGCAACAAACTGCAGGCGAGTCCAGTCTGATTATTGGTTTCCATTAGTTTGAAGAAGTCTTTGATCTGAACACCACATGTCCCGATATGAAGCTAATTTTCTAAGAAAGAGAAACGAGCTGCAGCAGACACTGGATTTTATACCATTTTACTTCACTTGTTAATTTAAGTCCACGTCTTCCTCAGACTCGCTGCTGGAACCTGAAATTTACCAGGTTTGGGATCAATAACAGTATTTATCTCTATGCATCTATCAGATGAGCCAAGAAAGGATACAGCCATGGATGACGGGAAAAACAAACTTATGCAACTGTAAAAGAAGAAAAGAGATAGATGCAGAAATATGATTAGTCGTCATCATCATCACTCTTCTTCTGAATAAACATGAAGTTGACCCGCAGACAGAACCGTCCATGTTTGGACTGTTGCAGTTCTTCAGACATGGTCCTAACTGTTAAGGTTCTGCTGCTGGTTCATCCTCTTTCTGATCCTCTCCACCCCAGCCAGTCCAGGAACAAGGACCTACTTCCTGGTCCTGGTTCTGATGGAGGTTCTGAACTGGACTAGATCATAACTGGATTAAGGGAAACTGGACTAGATCAACTGGAAGGGACCGTAACTGGATTAAATTGAACTGGACTGGATCATAACTGGAGCTTTAAATTGAACTAGACTGGATCATAATTGGACTAAAGTTAACTGGACTAAATCATAACTGGATTAAGAAAAACTGGACTGGATCTGCTGGATGGGTCCGTAACTGGATTAAATTGAACTGGACTGGATTATAACTGGATTAAGGTGAAACGGACTGGATTATAACTGGATTAAAGTGAAATGGACTGAATCATAACTGGATTAAAGTGAAATGGACTGGATCATAACTGGATTAAAGGTGAAATGGACTGGATCATAACTGGATTAAAGGTGAAATGGACTGGATTATAACTGGATTAAAGTGAAATGGACTGGATCATAACTGGATTAAAGTGAAATGGACTGGATCATAACTGGATTAAGGTGAAATGGACTGGATTATAACTGGATTAAAGGGAAATGGACTGGATCATAACTGGATTAAAGGTGAAATGGACTGGATTATAACTGGATTAAAGTGAAATGGACTGGATCATAACTGGATTAAGGTGAAATGGACTGGATCATAACTGGATTAAGGTGAAATGGACTGGATTATAACTGGATTAAAGTGAAATGGACTGGATCGTAACTGGATTAAAGTGAAATGGACCGGATCATAACTGGATTAAGGTGAAATGGACTGGATTATAACTGGATTAAAGTGAAATGGACTGGATCATAACTGGATTAAAGGTGAAATGGACTGGATTATAACTGGATTAAAGTGAAATGGACTGGATCATAACTGGATTAAGGTGAAATGGACTGGATCATAACTGGATTAAGGTGAAATGGACTGGATCATAACTGGATTAAAGTGAAATGGACTGGATCATAACTGGATTAAAGTGAAATGGACTGGATTATAACTGGATTAAGGTGAAAT
This sequence comes from Atherinomorus stipes, assembly GCA_023101725.1. NCBI lineage: Eukaryota > Metazoa > Chordata > Actinopteri > Atheriniformes > Atherinidae > Atherinomorus > Atherinomorus stipes. The sequence continues at coordinate 81,871 of JALJCO010010548.1, read as the reverse complement.
GGACTGGATCATAACTGGATTAAAGTGAAATGGACTGGATCATAACTGGATTAAGGTGAAATGGACTGGATTATAACTGGATTAAAGTGAAATGGACTGGATCGTAACTGGATTAAAGTGAAATGGACCGGACAAACGGAGCGGAAAAGTGAACTGGACCGGATTATAATCAAACTGCATTTTTAAAAGTGCTTTCAGACAACTTTGTTGTAAAGTGGTACAATAAAAATAAAACCCGAGCTGAAAATGAACTGAATGACCTCTCTGCAGACGAACAGCATCCCTAAATTCCTCTTGTAGTTTGTTTCATGATGATTTAATTTTTAATGTAATTTTATTTTAAAGAAAATTGATGAAAGCACACGGACAGATGGACAAAACAAACGTCCACACGCTCACAGTCTGGTCTAGACGACCCCATGCCAATGACTGTGCTTTCGTCCTCCAGCCCAGACCAATCCAGTCATCAATAACAGTGAAGTTTCCGCGGCGGCAGCTCCGTGGAAACTTCACGGAGACAGTGAAACGTTAACTCGTGGCTCTTACTGAGGACATCTAACTGATCTTACCTCTGGCTGGTTCATGAACTCCCTCAGCAGGTGTCCGTTCCAGACAAAACGCTGATCTGCCTGAACAAAGAGAACAGGAAGTCTGTTATCTGGACGCTGAACATTTTCCCAAACGCATCTACAGCCCAAAGCCGCAGTAGTGGTTGGTTCTCTTGCCCAGCAGCTGAGGGATGTTTAACACCTCGGACACGGTGCTGGGCAGGTGGTTCTCTTACCCTCTCCAGAAGGCTCATGTCCTGAAACTCGGGGCTGGTGTTTGCCAGCCGCTGCAGAGTGTGGGTGAGGTCGTAGTCTGTGGCGAAGTAGAAGGCATCTGTGTGAAGCACGCTGCTGATCATGGACAGGAAGGTTTTGTTGTCCTGCATCTGCAAGACAAGCCAACAAAAAGTTTTTATGTCCCTCAACTCTGCACATGATGCAGCGTTTGCTGCAGAGTGGAGGTTCCAGAGCTTTGCTGCCATCTAGAGGACACCAAGGGAAACACAAACAGCACTTAACCTCCATAACACATCAGCTGAGGTGGGTAGTGATGAGTTACATTTACCAGGGTAACTTTTTAGTTGTTTTTTTTTTTTTTTTTTTTTTATTATATATATATATATATATATATATATATATATATATATATATATATATATATATACACACACACACACACACACACATATATACATACATACACACATCACACAGTCATCCTCAAAATTATTCATACCCTCCAATTAGTAAAAGTAGTAAAATAAATCAGCTGTCAGTGACATAACTTGAAATTGACAAAAGTAATAATAAATAAAAATTCAATGAAAATCTTGAAACTGATTTTCACTTGTGTTTCAAAAGAAATATGAAAAACAAACACACACAAAAAAAAAAAAACAAGCATGATGGGGCTCCAAAGCTAAAATTTTGTTGAGCACTTTGAGACAATCACTGCAATCAGGTGTTTTCTGTAATGTTCAAAACAACTTCTGCACCTGTTGACAGGTAAATTGGTCCACTGTTCATGGGAAAGGTGTGCTAATGTGTTTGGGACAGTTTGTTTTGTTTTGGGGGTTTTTATTTTTCTTTTCAACCATAATTAAAAGCAATAATTTATTTCACTAAATTATAATTTTGTAAATTTGTATTTATTGTCAGTGTTTCTTGTTATTTGAATTACGATTGTTAATTTAGCTTTTTCTTTAAAGGAATAGTACACCCACAGAATGATGTGTGTTCGTTTTCTACTCACCCTCATGCTGAGCAAGACTCTGGAGTACATTTTTTAATCTGTCAAATGCAGCCGGTGACCAGTGACTAAAACAAAAAGGTCCATAAAAGTCCACAAAAACTTGTCAATATTCCTCCATACTGCTTGTCCAATGTAATCCAAGTGTCCTGAGTGGGTAGCATCCAGAATTTACTTCAAACGACATCATTTAGTTTATTCTTATTGCCTAAACAGAAGTACATTCATTGCACTTTCCATTTGCGCATTCATGATACAACGGAAGCCGCCGGCGTTCAGCTATTAAAAGAGAAGGTGATCACATTTCTGTAAAAGCATAGTAAAATGTAGTAAGGCTGGTCTTGCTAACCCCAAATGATTTTAGTTTTCTAAGTAAGTACTGTGTCTCCTCTGTGTTCGAGGAGAATTTGAGCAAGATGTTGAAAATAGTGCCCAAATATTTGTACTTCTGGACCAGCAGTCTCTGTTTAGATGACAAAAGTCAGAGTCATCTTCTTAGTCTATTTAATATCAAGCTCAAGGCAGGAACTGCAAAACCATTCCTCTGTACAACTATTTAGGCTCTAAAAATATACTAAATGATGTCGTTTGGAGTAAATTCTGGACGCTACCCACTCAGGACACTTGGATTACATTGGACGAGCAGTATGGAGGAATATTGACAAGTTTTTGTGGACTTTTATGGACCTTTTTGGTTTGAGCCCCGGTGAACTCCATTATATGAAAGTTGGGGGAAAACGAAAACCTGTCTGATCTCCGGCTGCATTTGAGATATTAAAAAGTGCTCCGGAGTCTTGCTCAGCATGAGGGTGAGTAGAAGATGAAGGACCATCATTCTGTGGGTGAACTATTCCTTTAATTGAGGTATGAATAATTTTGAGGACTGTATATTATGTAGGGGTAACATGAAAAAAGATCACATTAAGACAACGTTTAAAAAGTGATTTACAAATTCCCGAGATTTCACAAAAACCTACAAGATTACGTAACTGAACGACGAAATCTTGATAGATCAATACCACATTTTTAATTATTTATATGATATCAGCATATGAATATATCGCGATATTTCAGTGTATTGATATTTTACCCAGCCCTATTTCTCAGGCTATAAAATAAACGTTGACAAAACGATGGCCATGGACAAAGTTGTAAGATTACAGAGACAACTAAACTACAGAGTGGGTTTAAATGGCCGCTAAATGGTTTTAAGTATTTAGGCATTATACTGTGTAATGCTTTATTCCGGACACAAAAGGGAGGTCCATATCAGAAGAACATACAAAACATTTAAACACGTAAAAACAGTTAAAAATACATAAACACACAGTAGATAAAACCAGATGTGAGCACACCGTGTTACACTGCAGTAAAAACAAGCTCATGTACCAGTGCCTCCACATATAGGATCTGTATCTTGTTTGACTTTTCTCAGGATTTGTTAAAGCCACTCTATGTCATCTGGCATTCATGTACCAACCTCAATTAAAAACTGTACGATGCCAATTACGATTGCCTGATCCAAAATATCAGCAGCGTTTTGGACCGATGGTCAGCACTTCCTCTATCCCTTATTGGCCGCATTGAGAGCATCCGGAGAGCATGTTACCCAAATTACTTTACTTGTTTCAGATGATACCTGTCAGCATCCCCAATTCACCTTTTTCAGTGGGGGGCCGAAGTCCAGGGTTCAAAAAATACTATCCTACAATTTTTAGAGCATTGGTGGGGAGCCGTGACCCTCACGTGTCCCCGCTCCTACACCTGATTCAAATGAACGTGTCGTTACCAGCCTCTGCAGAGCTGAGTGGCATGCAGGGGGGGATTCAGCCATTTGATTCAGGTGTGTTGGAGAAGGTGTTTTCTACATCCCCCACATCAGGGATCCCAGCCCCCGTCAGGGCCCACACACCTGCAGAACGTCAGTGTTTCCCTGCTGCAGCATATCTGACTCAGATTAGTGGAGTCTTGTGCAGAACTTGTCAGAGATCCGTTTAATCTGAAGCAGGTGCGTTGCAGCAGGGAAACATCTGACACCTGCAGGAGAGCGGGCCATGAGGGTCAGGGCTGGGGATCACTGCACCGCATGATTGGACACATCCTTCCTGGAAAATATGAGGTGACAGAGTAAAACACAGAAGGGATGGATGGGGAGACACGAGGATTTAGAGAAAACTAAACTTGTATCATGGGGTTTCCTACATTCATTATAACTACGGAGGTACCTGAAAAACATGTTTATCTAATTCCACCTCAGATCTGGGGACGGGGAAGGTTTCTGATTGGACAGAGGGCACACGTGGTGTATTTATGGAAGTAAAACTCCCGTCCTGCTCCTTTTCTTTTCAGTTTCTGAATTTATATGAAGAGTGTTGATAAAAATTACATTTGTGAACGGAGTGTGTGCATTTGTGAAAAATCCTGTGTGAGTTCATTCTTTATGAGACTGATCCGGCCTCATACAGTCCTTCAGCAGTCTTTTAATCCAATAGTTTGAGACGACTACTTTTTACCTCAGCATACTTCGATGCTATTTTGAAGTAACACTACTCTTGAGAGCAATTTTTGCTCCTCTACCCACCTCTGCACATCAGAGAGCTGCGATGAAGATAAAATGAGCAGAGAAGACACATCATTCAGTCTGTTAGTGGTTTAGAAACACGCAGGACCGGCCAAATACGGCACAGCAAACACATCCTCAGACCCATGCACAGCAGAATGTGGGGAACCCACCTGACTGTCGGTGAGATGCAGGATTGTCTTCTTGTACGGGATGATCTCAAAGTCCAGAGCCTTCCACACAGCATGGCCCATCAGATCCCCCACCTTCATCTTCTTTGTGATGACTATCAGGTAGGTCCCTGAGAAGCAGGAGGCCGGAGATGAGACCCCGCGGGAAGTTCGTTCCCACCTCCAAACTGGCTAGAAAATGCTGGAAAATGCTGGAGTTACCTGCTACCAAGCGGATAGTCCCCATGATTCCACATATAAGCTTGCTTTCCGCCGACACGGGAATGTCCCTCCTCACTGAACACGACAACGTTGGAGACAGAGAATAAAACGCCATCAGCTGATCTGAGCTCAGGCGGACCTGGTCCAGTTTTCTTTTCTGCTTAGCATCATGCCCCGGCTTGACTGGAACTCCCTCTATCAGGAGTTTAGTAAGGCCTCTGCTCAGGATCTTCAGGCAGCCCAAAATGCCGAAGGTGCATACAGTATATATACACACAGCGGGGGGGAAAGTATTGAAGTTTGTGGAAGAATGGACCAACATCACACCTGAGCAACGTATTCCACTGGTTTCTCCATACAGGAGGCATCTGGAGGCTGGAACCACCAACAAAGGCTTTTGTACATAAATTCCCTGTGTCATTTCTCTATTTTACACATAAATTATAGACATAAACGTTTGGATTTCTTTATATATAAATATATGTATGTATGTAATATATATATATATGCACACAAACAGTACTGTGCAAAAGTTTTAGGCAGGCGTGAAAAAAATTCTGTTACCTGATTGTTTATTTTTTATCAATTCACAAAATGCAAAGTGAGCAAATGCAAGAAAATCTGTAACACATCAATATGTGGCGTTACTACCCTCAAACCAGCAGCAAATCTTTTAGCTACAAAGCATATCGGTGCACAAATGCTGAGGATCATAAATGCTGGGGTCTGCCACGGAAACTAACAAGATTCTTTTCCTTGCAAACCAGAAGATGTCCAGGGATCCCGATCCACGATCTACTGTCCATATAAGTCTGGCTAGAACTGGTCTTCAGGGAAAAGTTGTGACCTCAACGTGGAAACTAGGCCAACTATACTTTTCCAGTATACTTTGTACTTTTTCTTTTTGACTAAAAGAAGTGTAGAAGCGACTTTCCATCTAATAAAAGGAAATTCATCGTGATCACATAAGCGGATCAAGAAAATCTATCATCATAACATCCCTAAATAACAGCAGCTCTTCTGTGTTTGACCTACAATCACGCAGAAACATAATTTCTTTCTCCTGCTCTCCAATCACACATCCACCGCTGATGACGTCACACACACAATAACACAACATCATTCATCCACCACTGATGACACAACTTTGTGAGCTGGTTGTGAATGTTTCGGGGTAAATGCTGTTATGTGAAGGAGGGTGATGGAGGTGACGTCAGATCTGCCCTCTCAGCTGCTTCCATGTACCGGTGAATGATTGACAGCTGTCAGTCACAGCTGGTTCTTCTCTGATCTTACCCGCGAGGGTCATCTCATTCGATACTCGGTCAATCACCAGGACATCATCCACGGAGTCATCATCATCGCAAGCCTCGGCGTAAAACTTCTCCGGCGTGGTGTGCCTGCGTGACAGAGGCGCGAGACCCCAGCAGTTAGTCTGATGAACCCTGCACCTGGAAATAACACCAAGGATCCGCGGCTAGCCGTTTCCAGATGTTAGCCTCAGCTAACTGGAAGTTCGGCTGTCTGAGCATATGAACCTTCTCTCGGAACCGGAACCACGCCCTGCGATGTTCCAGATCATTCAAACCTGACTGACATCAAACTTATCGCGACTCCAGAAAAACTTTCTCCGGTGTCAGATGTTGTGTTAGCCTCAGCTGAACAAGCTAGCTCAGAGTTTCTGCGACCAAATGAGCCGCGCGAGCTCCACACAGAGGCTCGCGAGCCTTTTCCTGACACACGAACGGAAAAGCAAACATGCGTGGGAAGTTCACTTCACCTGGATCATCACTTACAATCTGAAACTCTCATAAGTGCTGGCCATCTTCCCTCCGATGTAACCTCCGTGACGTGTCATCTGCTTCTTCTTCTACGCTTCTCTGGAGCGTCCGATGCCGCCGCTTCTTCTTCGTTCTTCACATCACGAACAGCTTTCACAGCAACTGGATGCTGCATTAGCGCCCTCTTCTGGAAGCGGGAGGAAGCTCAAGTAAAAGAAGATGACATTTTCTGACATAATGTACTAACTTCACACACACACAACAAGTTTTTGGAGCCACCACCACTCCCTTCTTCGGAGGACAACTTTATTTTCACTTGATACATATAATCAACTTGTATTAAAAATGAAAAATAAAGTAGCCTGACAAACAAAACAAAAAAACTCACACAAAAAAAGAAAAAAAGATGGGGGTTTCACCTAAAATATACACAAGACAGTACTAAACACACTAAACAAAGTAAACAAAGCCACGTGCAGTGCAAGTCAGCAGACAACTCATAAAAAACCAACAAAAAACATTAGAACACGTACAAAATTGGGAGAATAAAAGTCAGTAGAAGCTGTCAAATGCTATTCCTGTAGCGAAAAAAAAAGGGAAAAAAAACTAAACTGTGAATGTACCTTGTTTACAGTCATAATAAATAATAATAAATAATAAATACAGACTGCCTCTCGCCTGATAACAGCTGGGATAGGCTCCAGCAACCCCTGCGACCCTGAACTGGATAAGCGGTACAGAAAATGACTGACTGAGTAAATTAATAATAATAATAATTCAGGAAGAGAAATTATGAATAAATTATTGATTTTAAAAAAGGGATGAGAAGGAGAAATAGGAAAGTCCTATGAGTCTGTTAAGTTAAAATGCAATAAGAATGGAAGCCATGTTGTTTTGAATGTAGATATAAAGTATTTCCCCTGTTGATGTGAACCATTTTTCCCAAAGTTATGTGCTCTTGCAGAAGATTCAACCAGTGTCTGATAACACTTTAGTTTTCCAGTTCACAGATATGAGATAATCTTTTGAAATAAAATTCAGTTTCGGATCATATCTACAGAAAGATCCATCTCACTCCCCGTGGCACGCTCATAGCTCTTTATAGATACTTCTGATGCAGTAATAATCTGTATCATTCTTCCTTAAAAAGATTTTCAAAACTATATTATTCAACTGAAAATTATTGGTATAATTTCCCTTTAGTGTTACGAAACAAATAATCTCGCATCCTCATTTAACATATCAGATCTAGGGTTGGTACTTCTTCATCGATACGTTTGGTCCCTTAAGAAAAATTGCATAATTGTTGTGTTTGCATTAATAACTTGAATGTAAGTCCAATATTAAATATAAGTAAAACTTGAGAACAGAAGTTCTGGGGAAAAAAATGCTTTTAAAACAATAATAAATGATACTGATGAGTAAATTTAACAATAAAAAGATTAAAAACTTCTTTCAGTTATGAAATAACATAAATACAGGTTAAGATCATTGAAATGTATTCAGTGGAAAATGTTCAAATATAAAGTGCAATAGTAACATTATAAATTTACCAAAGCAAAATGTGAAATAACCTGCGTTAAAATACTGAAAGACACCAAAACATCAACATTATCATTTACAGTTGCAGCATCATGTACAGTAGCCGTGTTCTTTCCATTTCCGGTGCCCAATGGTGCTCACTGGAACTTTCAGAAGTTCAGAAATGCACCTGGAACCAATGCCTTCAGTGTGTTTGCAATAATAAGGTTTCATGTGTTCAATATTTATTCCCTGTGTAACAGTAAGTAAGTAAGTAAAATTTATTTATAAAGCGCTTTTCACAGATAAAAATCACAAAGTGCTGTACATAAAAGGATAACTGGTACAATAAAATGACATAATTAACATATTAACAGGAAAATATAATTTCACTATATTACACATAACTTAATTCATGGACATAAATGTTGGGATGTCTTTGTATGTGTGCATCACTTGAGTCATTGTCAACATCTGGTGAAAATTTCATGTCAATAGTTCAACTAGAAATATATTTTCTTTTTTCCCCTGCTGTGTGTATATGTATATATATATATATGTATATATTATTCATATATATATATATATATATATATATATATATATATATATACATAGTACATATCAAATACTAGAATGTCTTATTTATCATCATTTGATGGTTGTTTATGTTCTACTAGGATGCTATTTTCTTTTGAATTTATGGTTGTTTGTGTTCTGCTGGGATTGGGAAAGTGTTGGATCCTGTTTTTCTTTACATTCTAACATAATTTTGATTTTTTTTTTTTTGGGGGGGGGGGGGTGCTGTAGGTCACATCATGATGAAGAAAATAGCTGAATATAAATCCATAAATGAAGGAAAAAGGTAAAAAAAAAAAAAAAAAAAAAAAAACAGTCTCGACCAGTGGGGGCGATAAAGAACCATTCTGCTGTTTGCCAACTGCAGCTACAATAGAAGAAGAAGAAAAGATGCGCGCACGCTGTCCGTTCTGAACATGCGCAGTAGCTGCACACGTGCTCAGATTGCCTCTTCCGAGAGTTGAGCAGCGGGACAGAAACAGAAGAAGTTCTGACTCGGTCGGTTCGACGTTTTCTCAGCAGACATCATGAAACCAGGTACGGACAGATTACCGCTGTTTTATGTTTTATCTGACTGTGTATGTGTGATTAAAGATGCGCGCGTGTGGCTGGCTCGCGACGCCATGCTACCTAGTCAACAATCCGTTCAGGTCCGGTTCGGCCCATGAGAGATTCTTTTAATAATGGCAGCTGTTTTCCTTTGTGAAGGAACTACGGGGGGATGTTTGCGCAGCTAGCTAGCTGGAACCGGTTTAAACTAGTACAAACTAACTAACTAACGGCGGCGGTTGAGCTGGGATCAAAAAGTAATTAAAGTATCAATCAGACATGACGTCAGTGTTTATGTGAACACAAAGACCCGTAAACAGAACTAAGTGTTGAACTTGGAGTCGGAACACTTGAGGATGAAGAACTGATGAGTCCTCGCGCCGCTTAGCACGTGCTATCAGGAGCTGATGCTACGTCGAAGTCCACGCGCACCCCTGAGTCTCTGTCTGGAGGTTCCACCGGGTCCGGTTTCTGTCCGGAGGTTCCGGTCTGAGTCTGGAGGTCCACCGAGTCCGGTTTCTGTTCGGAGGTTCTGGTCTGAGTCTGGAGGTTCCGCCGGGTCCGGATCAAGTGGTTTTACCGTCTCGGCGGAAGGACCACCAGGTTCAGGTGTACACGTTTTTAGCTCAGACTCGGATCCGGTCTCAGGTCGGTCATAATCCAGGTCAGACCTCAGACGTGCTCCATCTTCTCCGGGGACCCGGTCCTGATGGTCTGGTTCTATAAAACCAGCTACAGCTGATTAAACCTTAGATGCAGTTTTCTGTTAGCAGCCAGGTTTCTGTTTAATGACGCTCCAGATATGCAGATTTTTATCATTTTTAAACTTTAAAATCAGTTTTAACGGGACAGAAGTTGTGCAGGAAATAGGGCTGCAACGATTAGTCAATCAACTAATTGTCGACTATCAAAATGGTGCTGAAAAATTTCATTATCGATTAATCGTTTGTTTATAAGTTTTGTTTTTCCTCTCAACGTTGCCACTGTACCGTCCTGCCTCTCTGTCTGATCTGATCAGTCGATTAATCGTCAAAATAATTGGTATATAGATATATATATGGGGGTGGGAGAGACAGGGTTCAAATTTCTGGATGTGCTTAACAGAATAAAACACTATAAAAACCACTTTGTGCTTAACAGAATTCTCGTATGAAAAGTGCTATATAGATCAAATTTGCTTTAATATTCCTGGTTCTATTTGAACTATCCCAGACCTCGTTTTACCCTAAAGTAGAGCTGAACCAAGCGCAGAGAAGCCAGAGTTACTGGGAAATCACATCCCCTGCTGTCGGCGGCACAGGAGCTCCCAACAACGGGAACCCACTCGTCGACCGGAAAAATGGTAACTGTAATGAAAAACCAACGATTGGTAATACCGTTCAAATTCTTATTATTGTTAAAACCGTGATGTCCTAGTTCTTTTTCTAGGGTCCAAGTCCGTAGAGCAGCGCTGGGACTGTGATGCAAACATCCGGGTTCCCAGACCTATTCACATTGGTCGTTTTGTTGTTCTTTTTTTCTTATTTTTCGCCTTAAAGGAATAGTTCACCCTCAGAATGATGTAATTTTCCACTTACCCTCATGGTGAGCAAGACTCTGGAGCACTTTTTTAATATGTCAAATGCAGCTGGAGATCAGGGCGACTTTTCGTCCCCCCCCAATGGAATTCGCCAGGGTCCGAGCCAAAAAGGTCCATGAAAGTCCACAAAAAATTATCAATATTCCTCCATACTGCTCGTCCAATGTAATCTAAGTGTCCTGAGTGGGTAGCGTCCAGAATTTACTTGAAACTACGACATTTAGTTTGTTTTTAGAGTCTAAACAGTACTACATCGCATGGCCAGCAAGCACGCCGATGCGCATTCACGAAACTACGGAAGCCACGGCAGACGAGATCGCGCGTTCTCTTTTTCTTTCTTTCTTCTAGATCAATATCCAACCCCTCCTGTGTTTGTCCCGGTTACATCATTCTGAGGGTGAACTATTCCTTTAAGACTGTATGGGACGGCTACACACCACAAGACTTCATGCAGACTGTCAGTACTGGTTGCACTGGTGCGCTTTGAGTGCAACAGCAAAAAGTTTAAGTGCACCAGAATTTTTACAGAATCAATGTCAACAGCTCATTTTAATCCTGTTTGACAAAATATTGATACACTGAAAAATCGTTATATTTTATATGCTGATATCATATTGATATTTAAAAACGCGGTATTGATCTATTTTACAAACAAAAACTTACGAGATTTTGTTCTATCAGCAGAGGTCCTGCATGTAGAAAAGTCTGCTTTCCACTGATATCTACGGTTAAACTTTACACACGGTGGAAAGTACAAGTTTAAATGTGTGTCCAGGTTCTCATAGACCACCCAGTTATTTGAGATTATAATGACAGACTGAATGCATTTTCATATACTCATATACTACTTTGTTTTCCTGTTTTACTAATTTCATATAACACTTTATTTTTATTGTCACATCGACTCATTTGGGTTTTTCCCAAAGTAGAAATATTTATGTTCAGGAGGACGATTGTAAAATTGTAAAAGGTTTTATTATGAGATCCACGAAAACTGTCCAAGTTTAATAAATATGACATGAAGAAACCGAATTTCACTGATTGACTCATTTTCTTGTTTCAGTCATCCGTTGTATGTACATAGGTATAACTTTTAAGTGCCTAGAATATTGCAATATATCACAACGTCACAATATCGTAATATTGTATCGTATTGTGGCCCATGTGTTGTGATTCGTATCGTATGGTGAGGTCTTTGCCAATACCCGCCCCTAATTTGATTGTTTTTTATGATTTTATATAGATTTTGATGATTATTGATGTTAATATGAACAACAAAGAGTAAATGAGGAAAGTTGATAAAAAATATTTGCACAGTGGAGCCAGAGATGTTTCTCTTCTACAGCAAAACTTAACAGCACGTAACGGCATCCGTAGAACCGGCCTAAGTTGGTCTGACGTTGGCCGTTGTGAGTCAGAGCTGCAACATCTGGATCTGATTGCTTAAGATTCCTGGGTGAAGAAAATCCTTCAGTTTTTATTTTTTATTTATTCTACAAAGTAGCTTCTTTTGAAATGTTGAGCGTGTGGCCTTGTGTTGTGGATCTTACCCGGTAAGTGGCCGGGTCTCTGGCCAGTGACGGGACCCTGCAGGCTGCACGCAGCAGTGGTTCCACTCCGATGAAACGTTTTTCATGTTTACGTGTTAATGTGACATTTTTCTCTCGCTAGAGGACGTATGTTGAGAAGACTAAACTGAAAATAGCATTTCTGCTCTCAAACGAGAAATACTTCTTTCGTCCTCTGAGGAAGATGATGGTGCTCCTCTGTTATTTAAAAAGATGGAAAAAGTAGACGTCCAACAGCTGAAGGGTCTTCTTGTCTTTCAGGTTTCAGTCCTCGTGGGGACAGAGGAGGATTCAGAGGAGGAAGAGGAGGATTTGGTGACCGTGGAAGAGGAGGATTTGGTGACCGTGGCAGAGGAGGATTTGGTGACCGTGGAAGAGGAGGAAGCAGAGGAGGAAGAGGTGAGAATAAATCTCGTTTTCCTTTTTATTCAGCTGATGGATGATGCGGCGTGGGACGTAGGTGCGACGTGGCGAACGGATGGCACCGCGGATTACGTGACTAACACTGCTCCAGATTACGGCTGCAGCTATTGATTATTTTTGTAATCGAGAAATTATCTAGCGATTCCTCTGATGAGTACACAAGTAATCAGATAAATTGGACATTTTGTAAGTTATTTAAATTTCACAACTGAAATTGATTGTAAGAGCTAGAATTTCTAGCTTTCAGAGTTCTAGAGTGCAGAGTTTTCCCTGAATGCAGCACCATATCAACATATGTGTGTAGATATATATATATATATATATATATATATATATATATATATATATATATATATATATATATATATATATACTAGGGATGCACCGATGCATCGGCTGGACATCGGTGTCGGCCGATGTTTGCCTTGTTAACTGCCATCGGCCATCGGCCAATAAAAATAATATTTGCTGATGGCAGTGGCCGATTATTATAGAGCCTATATATATATATATATATATATATATATATATATATATAATGATTTACATGTGTCATCAACACTGTGCTTAAGAAAACTCTTTCCCCTCTTTTTTTGGCGGGTGGGGAAGATACTGGTAGAAGGCACGTGCACTTTCCTCAGTAGAAAAAAAAGATGGCGGCGGTCGTGCGGCAATATTTTACCGTTTCAGAAAAAGATCAGCGTTATGCAGTTTGCAGTACATGCTCCCCAAATATTTTTTATTGGGCCATGAAAATAATCTCACTGAGTATGTTTTTGTTTATTAGGCTAAAACCACTCAATTTTGTTGGGCAATATACTGAAGCATTCTTTTTAGTGATTATCAGTCCCAGGTTTTTGAAAAGTTTTCAGAAAAGAGCTCATGTCAACCTAAAAGTGACATTAAAGGTTGTTTCTGTTTCATAAATTGGTCTGATTGAATTTGTGCTCATTCAAGGATAGACTGATGAAAAGCTGAAAGACTTAAAAATTTCTGTGGCTCAAAGGAAGTAATAAATAAAAATAGAAAACATCGGCCATCGGCCAAGTTGTTATATTATACATTGGTATCGGTATCGGCCCAGACTTTCACAATCGGTGCATCCCAATATATATATATATATATATATCCTCAACACTTGCAGTATAAATGTATTAACAAGAAAGGATGATCAGCACCTGCTGATCTGACTCCCAGCAGTAAAAAAAAAAAAAACACGTTTATTTATTGTTATGAAAATAATAATAAAAAACGCTGAGACCTTCTGATGACGACTGAAACCTGGTATCACTGGAAATTTAACGTTTGATGCAGTTCAGCTACTGTAAACCTGCAGGGGCTTTTATTTTGAAAGTTAGCGGATGCTTTCTGCTACTTCCATGTCTGATTTCCTCCTGTCTGAACTCATGAGAGCCGATTCTGGAAGCTGCTCTGTCAGAAACAGACTCGACGTCCATATTTAGAGGAGAGCGTGGACTAAACCATCGATTTAAACGGTCGTCTTAAGTTCCGGAGGCTGCGGAGCACACAGAACCGAGCAGACGGACCCGCTATGAACTGCCTTTACTGACCAGCCGCAGGTCTAAAGGTCTAGCTTCAACTAACATTTCAAACTCTGAAATGTCTCATGAGGCTGTGAAGCTTCTGGAAAGTTGTTTATTTTAAATAAACAAAAGCCTCTCATAATAATAGTTTAGTCAAACAATATTAGCTCCAGGTGCAGCTCAGGTGTCTGATGGAGGCTGATCTGGTTTTCAGCAGGATTTTATGGGGCTTTTTCAGATCCTAGAGCTCCGTAGTGTTGCATTTCCTTTTATTACATAACCTCTAGGACACATTAGAACAAATAAAGAAAAGTAGCTGACTCAATGAAGGAGGAATGGGAAGTATTTACAGTTGATGTTTTCAGGAAATTAGCTCCATTAATAAAATCTGTAAAATAAATGCAAACATAAATCTAAAATTTTATTGTATAGAAATGAGGAAAAGCAGAACAAATGATTTCATTACTAATCTTATCATTCCAATCACAATAATGCTTATAAAAAGTTTTAGCAGTAATTTACAGTCATCCTTAAAATTATTCATACCCTCCAGCTAAAGAAAATGCTAAACTGACAACAAAAATTCAAACAACAAGAAAACTGATAACAAATAAAAAATTGACAAAGTTATAATTTAGTGAAATAATAGATTGCTTTTGAATTTTGGTTGAAAATAATAATAATAAAAAGTCTAAACTATCCCAGACACATTAGAACACCTTTCCTGTGAGCAGTTAACCAAAATACCTGTCAACAGGTACAGAAGGCGTTTTTAATATTACAGAAAACACCTGATTAGATGATTTTCTCAAAGTGTTGCTCAGTTTAATACAGGTACTACCCAAAAAATTAGAATATCCTGAAAAAATTCATGTATTTTTGTAATTCAACATAAAAGGTGCAATTTACATATTGTATAGACAAATAATGTGAGAATCAATATATTTCAAGCTTTTATTTGTTTGTCTTAATACCTGATAAGAATGTGACAGTCTGAGCTACAATACTGGACATTTTCACAATATTCACATTTTTTTTAGTTTTAGAATTTGAGGTTTTCTTAAGCTGCAAGTCCTAATCAGCAACATCCAGACAGATAAAAGCTTGAAATATATTGACTATTTGTCTATAAAATATGTAAATTGCACCTTTTAAGTTGAATTACAGAAAAACATGAACATTCTCAGGATATTCTAATTTTTTGAGTAGTACCTGTATTTCTGTAAAACCACAATTCAAAATCTATGCCATGATTTTCACAAATTAAAAAAAAAAAGTAAATAAATAACTAATAATATACTTTATTAATCCCAATTAGAGTGCCAATTAGGAAATTAGTTCTCTGCATTAACCCATCTCAGGTTGATAGACCATCATGAGCCGAGCTAGTCTTCATTCCTCAACATGGGCGAATTCAAGCTGAGGTTTTCAAATAAATGATTAAAAAAAAAAAAAACTTGCGTAGTAACACTGAAGGAGGCAACGGTAATGTTGTCATTGATGTCTGATAAACGTATGTTCACTGTCTGAAATGCACATGATGCTAACAGATAGCCTCGCAAATGTAGCCAATCAAAAGTTGAGTCATCTTGGTCTCCGGGCAGATCCTGTCATTGCCAGCCCTTTTAGTGAGCAGGGGAATCTGGCGCGTTGTGATATTTGACATTTTTACAGAAAACCGCCTCATTCAGCTGGTTTCCCAGTGGGAAGTCTGGGACCACCAGGGGGCGCTGAGAGGGATTATGTTTGTGTGTAAAAGAAACTTTCATTATTAAAAAAGAAATCAGCCACAGTAACAAAGCAGCAAACTGAAAAATAAAAGACAAAGCGTTGAGAGAAAATGTCAAAAATGCCTGAGGAGTACAGAAAGGTGGAATAATCCCGCATGATGGCGGTTGAGGTTGGGATGGTGGACGTATTTAGAGCAGAACGTTGGACGGAGTAAAACACGAATGTTCCAGTCGGATTTATTTAATAATCGGTAACAAACTTGACACATCATATTTTATTTATTTTCCAACCAGTCCTGCTGACTGTTGATCAACGCCTCGTTCTTCTTCAGGTGGAGGGTTCAGGTCTCCGGACGGTGGAGGATTTCGGGGGCGAGGAGGTGGCAGAGGCACCCCGAGAGGGAGAGGAGGAGGAAGAGGAGGAGGCAGAGGAGGGTTTGGAGGAGGGAGGAAGGTCCTGATTGAGCCTCACAGACATGAAGGTTTGTCGTCCTCCACCTTGTTTCATGTTGTTTCTGCTTGTTGACTGCAGTGATCAGCTGCTGTTTGTTTGTTTGTTTGTTTGTTTGTTGTAGGAGTGTTTATCTGCAGAGGGAAGGAAGACGCCCTGGTGACCAAGAACATGGTGGTGGGAGAGTCTGTTTACGGGGAGAAGAGGATGAATGTGGAGGTGAGGATGACTCCACCGATGCTGAAGGACAGGAAGGTTTGCAGTCCTCTGACTTCTGCTCCGTGTCCTCCGTCAGGAAGGAGAGTCGAAGATCGAATACCGAGCCTGGAATCCGTTCCGCTCCAAGCTGGCAGCCGCCATCTTGGGAGGGGTGGACCAGATCCACATCAAGCCCGGAGCCAAGGTCATGTACCTGGGTGCTGCCTCCGGAACCACAGTCTCCCACGTCTCAGACATCGTCGGACCGGTGAGCACGGCCGATGACATGACCACGGATTAAAGGTTCTGATGCTGACTGGGATTAAAGGTTCTAGATGCTGACTGGGATTAAAGGTTCTGATACTGACTGGGATTAAAGGTTCTAGATGCTGACTGGGATTAGAGGTTCTGATGCTGACTGGGATTAAAGGTTCTGATGCTGACTGGGATTAAAGGTTCTGATGCTGACTGGGATTAAAGGTTCTTGATTAGGGCTGGGACGATTCGTCGACGTAACCGATTACGTCGACGCAAAAATACGTCGACGCAAAATATGCGTACCGATGCGTCGTCAGACCAAAACAAAGATGGCGGCGCCATGCGACTTCAGACTAAAACAAAGATGGCGGCGCGATCTCCGCGAGTGGCTCTTCCAAGTTTCCAAAGTGTAAGGCAGTGAAGGCCCACACTCGTTTATCGAAGGTATAACTATATATTAGGGATGGCGAATCCGAAGCCTAATGAGACATGAGCGACTTCCGTGAGATGGACGCCATGTCTTCAGACACGTCAGGCCTGTTTGAGACGGTCAGCATGAAGCACGAGCTCCATCTGCTGGCCGTGGGTGGAACTACAGCTGATGCCAGGAGCTGTCTCGTCTCTGACTGAATATAATTAAAGTCACGTTCTCAACCTCATATTAGTGTTTCATCTGTTGGTAATAGTATTGTGTAGTCACTTCTGGGATAAACGAAGCATTTTTAATTTCATTTCTTAAGTGATTGGTACCCGTATTAAGCATTAACAGAATAAAGATTATAATGCACTTTTTCTGAATCTAGACCCATGTTCAATATAGATGTTCAACTCTGAATGTTTACTTATCTTCATTATCTTTTGTTGGAAAATAATATCTGTCTTAGCTTAAATCCTCCAAGTATACATGATCATATTATTTCAATAATGACTTTTTTATTATTATTTTCATGTAAATGAAAGAATTAAAAGCCTGTTTTTCAGTTTGCTGTGTTTTCAACATAAATTTTACATTCTGTTGGTTCATGAAAAACTCCATGACAGGCTGCTGCTCCCACTCCTTTTTATTCATGCTCTTTTTACATTTTAGATATCTATATCAGCATATATAAATTGCTGTCTTCAATTTATGAGGAGATAATCGATAATCGAATCGAATCGAGTCGAATCGAACTAAAAAGTGAATCGTTAGATTAATCGATGCATCGAAAAAATAATCGATAGATTAATCGTTTAAAAAATAATCGTTTAACACAGCCCTATTCTTGATGCTGACTGGGATTAGAGGTTCTGATGCTGACTGGGATTAAAGGTTCTAGATGCTGACTGGGATTAAAGGTTCTAGATTCTGACTGGGATTAAAGGTTCTAGATTCTGACTGGGATTAAAGGTTCTAGATGCTGACTGGGATTAAAGGTTCTGATACTGACTGGGATTAAAGGTTCTGATGCTGACTGGGATTGAAGGTTGTAGTTGTAACTGGGATTAACCCTCGTTTTGCCACAGGGGCATTATTGCGACGGGAGACATTACTGAATATAACAGACCTTATCTTTAAATCTTTAGCCTTGTACTGTTACTGCTTGGTTTTACTACATCTCCACAACATTTAGCTTCAGTCCTGACGTCATTTTTTGGTGCGTTTCTATGAAAAAAATCAGCGAAAAAAAGGTTTGAAACCCGACACCGGCTGTCGGCGCGAAGCTGCAGGAGCGCCCGCGCGAGAGAAAAGGCAAAAGCAGCAGCATGTTGGACACTGTGAGGGACAGATTGCGACTTTTATGATAGAAAAACTAAACCCAGAGGCCTCTATAGTGCAGACGAGGTGCTGTACTGATGTTTGCTGATCGGGAGGGGACAATCGGGCCTCGTCGGAGACGACTGACTGACGTCGCAGCGCTCGCGCTGCACAAACTGTTAAAAAGCACACTGATGAGGTGAAAGTTTTCCCCGCCGCTGTGATAAAAGAAAGAAAGAGGAGACGTGTAAGCAGAAGACGGGATAATCTAAATAGGGGAGTTTTTGATGATGGCTGAATGTCTGAGAGTTAAGGAAGTTTTCCATGAATGGATCAGAGGCTCTGAGTCTGTGGGATATCGAGGACACGAGGATCTCACAGATGCTCGTGCATGTGACTTCCTGTTACTGTTTTTTCAGATTAGGAGTTCTGGAACCTCATCACAAATGAAAGATATGCTCACCAGTACCGACACACACCAACTCCAGCCAAACTCCATACTTCATGGCTGGTGTGATGTCACCATCATGAAAGCATTCATCTCACTGTATTTGTGCATGAGGCTTGTTGAGAACCTGAGATTGAGGACTACTGGGCAGGATTTGGGCCAGTTTACACACCTGGCTTTGGCAAAGTGATGACAAGGAACAGATTTGAGATGAGATCATCCTATCTTTCCTCCATTTTGCTAATAAAAATTATGTTGAGAGGGGTCAGTCAGGTTGTGACAAATTACAAATCTATAAAAACAAACACAAGAAGATGTAATTTTACCTGTTGATATACAAATTGGATTAGCAAGTATACTCCTGTCAGATATTTGCTTATTTATTCTAAGTATGAGGATGAAAAAGGATCAGTTTCTTTATTTTCAGCATAAAATGACAGTAAAACATTTTCCTGTGTATAAATATGTTCAAAAATCATCTTTTTACTGAAAGATTCGCAATCCAATATGGCCGCTACTTGATGACATCACAGTATGCAAATTACATGAGTAAATTTACTCCCATCACAAACTTTAGGTCATTATGAATATTTTTCACATTCACATTATGGATCTATCTCTCACCACCTCCAAGCTACAGCATTTGAAATCTTGAAGTCCAAACGGAAAATTTTCCTAAATACACTCTTGGCGCCTAGAGGGTTAAAGATTCTAGATGCAGACTGGAGGCGTGGCGGGGTGGTTTGTTCTGGGTTGGTTTATTAAAGGTTCTGACGCTGACTGGGATTAAAGGTTCAGCTTCTTCAACTTGGTTAAGTTTTAAAATAACAGGCCGGTCAAAAATAGGAAAAACTGTTTGGAGATTTAAGGGTTAAAACAAAGACTGAGTGTCTCGGTTCGGTTCTGGTTCTGGTGTTCCTCTGCAGGACGGGCTGGTCTATGCTGTGGAGTTCTCACATCGATCTGGTCGGGATCTTCTCAACGTGGCAAAGAAGCGAACCAACATCATTCCCATCATTGAAGACGCTCGACACCCTCACAAGTACAGGATGCTGGTCGGTACGTGGTTCTGACCCGCATCACCGTGAACAGAACTCTTTCATCTGGTGTTCGTCGAGGACGGTCTGGTTTCTGTGGCGAGAACATCAGAACTTCTCTCTGGAAGTTGATGATGTACACCTAAACTTACCGTCCCAGTCTGCTCTGCTGGACCAGTCTGATGGGAAACTGGTTCTGTTCGGTTCTGTGATGGTCCGTCATGTGTTCCTCTGCAGGAATGGTGGACGTCATATTTGCAGACGTTGCTCAGCCGGACCAGACGAGGATCGTTGCTCTGAATGCTCACAACTTCCTGAAGAACGGCGGACACTTCGTCATCTCCATAAAGGTGTGTTGCTGAGCGGCTGAACTGGGCGCAGGGAAACCAGTATAACTCCAGCGTGTTGGGAACTGGTACACATGCTGGCTGTTTCTGTCTTTCAGGCGAACTGCATCGACTCCACGGCAGCTCCGGAGGCCGTGTTTGCTTCAGAGGTGAAGAAGATGAGCGCCGAGAACATGAAGCCTCAGGAGCAGCTGACCCTGGAGCCCTACGAGAGGGACCACGCCGTGGTGGTCGGGGTCTACAGGTAAACCAGCGTCTATGTGGTCTCAGGGGGTCCGCCACAGACCTTACCGAGTCTGTGTAGTTGTTGGAATGAAGGCCCGGTCCACACAGACAGATTGAGGTTGATCCACTTAAATTCTTTTGGGGTTTTTTGTTTAGTTTTTTAATCATTTCTGTGTCTGGTTCACGTGGAAACGGCACTTTGGAGCCCGAAGTCTATAAAACCAGGTCCCAAAGGGGACAAGTGGGGTCATCAGGTCTGCTGCACAACAGAAGAAGACAAGATCCTAATCAAAATTTAAAAAGCTACCTAACAGACCAGAGACGGTTTTCCAATCACTTCTGGTCCAGGTCCTGTGGTTCAGTCAGGTCAGTCCTGGTCCAGGTCTGGGCCTAAGTTGTCGTCCCTGCTTTGAGGAAGAATCCATCAGGACATCTGGTCTTGAAAGTCCAGGTTCGACTCCCTCTCGGAGCAGTTTCTCCAGATCACCTGGAGTGGATGGGAAAGACCAGAATGGAGTCTGGGATCCCGGAGGTGGAGCAGGACACGGTTGGGACCTGATCCTGCTTCATCCCTCTGATGTCAGACCAGTTTTCTGGTCTTGAGGTCTGTGAGGAGACTCAGAAACCAGCTGAGGCGAGTCCCTGCTGGACGTGACCCGGCAGGTCTAGGATCCAGACGTGAGGACTGGGGTGTGAAGCTGCGGGTCGATGTGAGCTGGAGCAGAGTTTTGGGTCATCAGAGGTGTGATGGTTGGTGTCAGGAGATGATGTCATAGCTGATTATTGATTAACGGTCTTCTCTCCTCTGTCCTCAGACCTCCACCCAAACAGAAGAAATGAGGCGAAGACGCTGGACCCCACAGACGTCCCAAGATCATTGTTGACTTTTATTTGTTGAGTTTTTATATTAAAATGAGCAGAAATGAATCCCTGGAGGTCTGGGTGACTATGATGATGATGATGGGAGGACATCGGTCCTTCCTCAGGAGGACGTATCAGACCGTAACTCATCGAGATGTTCAACATGGGAACACATTTGTGCTCACATTTATCCAGAATACGCCGACCCTTTGTTTTCTTCATGGTTGAAATATGAGAGGCTGTTTTTGTTTTTGTTGTGTCGCTGACCTGGGCTTTGATCAGCAGGTAAACACATTCTGGTGGTGAAACTTCACCCCAACATGTCTTTTTGAACTTTTCCCACATCAAATCCTGAAAGAATGAACACTTTATTAACCCAGGACAACTTTAAAAGCTGTTTTAATAAAAAAAAATGATAAAAATTAAAAAAAGGAAATCTGGTTGTGGTTATTTGAAGCTGAAACGGGTCTCTGATACTTGCTGATGTTGTGGTGGATTCGGTATAACGGGTTTATGTGAACATTGAACCAGTTGGGAGATTAAAACCCAGGTTAACTAACCCGGGTTAGTTAACCGGAGCCAGACTGCTGGTCCTTCCCGCCCAGAAATGCCGCTTTACATGGCGGACACAGGAGCGGTGGGTCCGGGGTAAAGTTTGAGACCGTCAGCGGTGGATTTGTTTTGGCAGCCATTTTGTGGGAAATTTGTCTGGAGCGCGCGGGATCATACTTGGCTGCTGTCGGGAGCGCGCGCTCAATGCAGCCCCTCTCCTTTGACCGATATTACCATCACAGAGGGGCTGGCCGGGAAAGCGCTGGCTGGAACCCTGCCTGACTGAAACACAGCCTTTTTCTTTCTCTTTTCCTGCTGCGCCGGTGGTTCCGCTCCGTCGGCCGGCCGTCGCCGCCAAGCAGCCCGCAGTCTGCAGCCTGTCTTCCGATGGCAGCGTTTTATTAGACGGCTAGCATGCTAGCTACTAGCTAGCTAGCTAATGTTAGCTCCTTTACATTTAAATTAATTAGAGAGCAGACGGATCAGTTTGCCCCGCTCTGTATTTACAAGCCGATCACCTGTGCACCTGCGGAGAGGAGTGGTAGCGGTAAATGAGCGCTGGAGGAGCGAGCCGTCGGTGGTTGAAGCGGCGGGCTGCCCACCTCTAGGCAGGGCTAGCCGCGCGGCGCCGGTCCCCGACGACAACCCGCTCTCTGGAGCTCCTGAGGAAAGGAGGCAGTTTCACCGGAAACTAACATCACCGGGATTTTATCTGGGGGAAAAAAGAGAAAAAGTGTCCATTATCTGGATCTGTACTGAGGAAGAGGAAGGACTGACCCGCAGGAGGGGGCTCGGTTCGTGTGGACGAAGGGAGATCGGGGTTCCGAACATGGCTGCTCCGCGGGACTTGGATCGACACACCGCCTGAGGTAAGAAACCGCCGCTCGTCGCTGGTGTCGGGTCTGTGGGATCGGGTGGACGGTGTGGTTGTGGTAGCGGGGTGTGTTGGAGGCTGGTGGCGGAGCCTCCTGCTCTGCCAGCCGGCCTCGTGCCGCCTGCTGCGGGCAGATGGCTGCCGGGGCGAGCCTCGGAACCAGCGGGTTAACGGCAGTGATGGAGGGGTGGGATGCTAGCCGGGGAAAGATGGGGCGGACATGTTCATGACGGGCTCGTTGACACGGTTTTGGGTCGTCGGATTTTGGCAGCCGCTGTCTTCAGCTCGCACCGCCGCTGAGCGGGTTGTCGGCTCAACATCTGGCCGGTAGACCCAAACTCGGTCTGCCTGCCAGATGTTTGTCGTTAACGGGCCGGTGCTTGGTTCGGATCCAAGCCTGTTCTTGTGCCGGTTCTGACGCCGGAGGTCGGCAGCCATCAGGTGCCGGGATGGATGTGCTGGTGATGGGGACATCCTGCAATGTGGCTGATGTGTTCTGGTGTTTGTGGTGGATGCTGACAGCCTCGGAGGTGAAAACGGCCGGCAACCCTGGCGTGTCCTCGCGGACCTGCACCATTTCATCAGCTGTGGCAGCTAACGGTAGCCACTAGCTTAGCTGCTGCACCAGCCCCAGCCCCAGCCCCAACCCTGCCCTGGAGAACAGGGACAGGACGGCCGTCTGCACCGTGTCTGCTCCAGCACGGTGCCGATGCTGATCTGGATCCGGATCCGGATCATCACTGCATCCGTCTGTCTGCCATACAACATCATGTTGGCTGTTCTCTAAGATTTCAACACCCCCCACCCCCCTTTCCCACTTTTACTGATTTTATTTGGGAGTTTTAAAATGGGCGATGGCCGATTCTATGAATAGTTTTCATCCTGTCTTTAACCATGTCAGGGTTTGTCTGCAGGACCTTGAAGGATGTTTCCTTCATATATGAACTTCCAGATTAACCAGGCCTGCAATCCTTAGAATTAAGCATCTGAGATGGCAGAAATTAGACCCCATGGGCCTTCAGTTAGCAGGTCTAATCCTTAAAACTCCAGCCATTTCTCCTCTCTATGCTCTGCCTATTTTTCTTGTCTTTCTTTTTATGTCTAAAAGTGCCTGCAGAAGCAGAACCTTTAATCCCAGTCAGCATCCAGACATCATGTTCCAGTTCAGCCTCAGTTGTCAGATTTTGAGGCTAAAATGATGTAAAATGAATGTATCAACAGATATATCACCACAAAGACCAACCAGAACCAGATTTTTTTTCTAACAGAACTTTGTAGAGACACCATACAGATCAACAGTGACCAAGCCTTTTCTCATCTGCATGTCATCTCTCCATCTTGGCTTTCAGGGATTGAAACAAACACAATAGAAACTATTTCCATGTTTTTCACTTTTTCCTCATTTCCAGTTATTTCTGCTACTATTTACCTTCTATCCTCACAAACCAACTCCACCTCAGCTGCATCAGAAAGCTCTTCTTGGGCTTTATTCCACATTATTTTTCTCATTTTCAGACACACATAGAACTTTCTGCTCACTTGTTGATCTTCGGCTGCTCCTGATTGGACATTACCATCAATTTAAGCTCTCTGATTGGTGGAAAGTTGGACAGGAAGTGTCTTCATCATCATTTCCACATCTAAATAGAAGTCTCTAAGCAACATAGTAGTGATAGTGATGTTTTTATGATAAAAATGGTGTTATTATGGATTTACCAGATAGACTCTGAATAAACACCACATTTAGTGGCTGGATTGTAAACCTGCTGGATGGGATAGAAATGCTGGAGAACTGGTGATGGTAGAAGTGTTGCACCTCAGGGAGATCTGAAGAAGTTGTAATCCAAGTTTAGGTCTTTTAGGAGAAAGGCTGGTGGTCCTCACCTGCAGTTGTGTAATCCATCATGAAAAGATCCCTGAAAGAAAGTAGTTATTTCGTTTCTTGTCGCTGTTGGTGTCAAATAATGTGGAAAATCTTGTTTTTATCGGGTTGTTTGCGTCTGAGGCGAAGGTGGAAGTGCACAGGTGGGATCACAACAGCTGCATGGAGGATTGTGGGAGTAAAAGGTGAACGTTGCGTGGATAAACAGTTTGGGATGGAGAGCACAACCCAGTTAAAAAGGAAAAAGGTTGAAGAACGACATCAGTTTCCCTCCATCACAAACTAGATATTTGTGTTTCTCCAAGTTTGGATGCAGTTGAGTTCATGCTGAAAATGGTTTTTCTCTATAAAGATCACATTCATGATCCAAGTTTAAACATTTAAATCTCAGACATATCAGACTGATGTGACATTTCTGATCATATCAGGCATTAAACATGAGGAAAAGACAAACATCCTCTCTGAAAATGATCACTTATCATTTCTGTTACCACAGACAGCCTTTCAGCAACTGTCCAAATAAGTCAGGAATAAATCAGGGGAGCAGTTTGCAGAATATTTCGAGGAAGTCAGCATGTGATCGACCAGTATTGACGTTTGATCGGAGGAGGAGGCAGATCGGCTGAGGAGGTCATGACTTGGACGGAGATGCAGAAGATGTGTCTGGAAACGGGATCAGAGCCGGGCTTACCGTCTCATCCTGCAGAGCTGTCTGCGTGTCACAGCCAACACGCCAACATCACGGAGAGGCTGCCCTGCCAGATCGGGAGCAGCGCTCCACGCCTTCATTCCCGTCTCCTGCTTTCAGACCCCATCGTACCTCCACTCCCGGCGAGCTGAGTCGATACTGGAGGAGAGAACGCTGCAGCGCTCTGATTGGTCGGAGGCTCCTCACCTGTGTGCCTCAGCGACGTCTCTGCAGCAGCAGCCTGCTTTGTTCTCAGAAACATGAGCACATCACTTCCTCCGACTCGGATCAGGAGTTTGGATTTACAGATGCGGACCGAGACCGGCTCTGAGCTGCGGGAAACACTCGGACCAGTTTCAGAGCCTCCCGGACCGGGACGCTGCTGCAGGCAGGAACACCAAAGCTCTGCATCTGTGCTGGACTCCTGATTTCTGACCAGCTGTTAATGACAGCGCACATCTCCGCTGATGAACATTCTGAATACACTTTTCATTTACTTTCCAACTATAAAACCTGGGGTGTCCACAGCTGTGTGCAACTCTGAAAAAAAAAGTTGGGACCCTGTGTAAAATGTAGGGATGCGTGATAACCTTTTAAAAAAAAAACCCAGTAAATTTGAGCTCCTAAATGCTGATAACTGGTAACCGATAACACGCATAAATACCTAACCATGACATCAATACTGTTAACAAACCAAAAAGACTTCTCACTCTTTAAATGAAGAAATATTTATTTTTTCCAGAGGAAAACTATCAGCAAGCCTCACAAACATTTTCATAAATATATCAAACAAAACTATTGATATCTCAAATGCACATCAACTTAAATAAGGTGCATTGCTTACAATAAAGGCTCCTAGAACTAATGCAAATTCATCGGGGTTACAAACTAAAAAAAATGCAACCGAGAAGTTTAAAACCATAGAAATGATGCAATAAGTTAGATTCAAATATTTGTTATATGTTAACAGTCTAAAAAAGTTTATTAGTAAATAATAGAGGTGGGAAAAATATTTATACACTGAAATATCACGATATTTTCATATGCCGATTTCATATTGATATTTAAAAACGCGGTATCTATTTCACCCACAAATCTCCAGAGATTTCATCGTTTTGTTAAGAAATCTTGTAGGTTTTCATGAAATCTCGCAAGATTTCATGGATAAAATAGATCAATACCGCTTTTTTAAATATCAAACATCAAAATATGAAAATGGCATCTGACAGTATTGGAATATTTCAGTGCATCATATTTTTCCCACCCCAGTAAATGATAATAAAGCATTGACAGGTTAGACTTGTCAATAGAGCATTTTTGTGCTGACAAAAATAATATTTATGTTATCAGAGCAACTCGTTATATCGGACTTATCGGAATTATGTTATATTTCCTCTTATCGGCGAGATAATTACCATGCACCCCTAGTTAAATGTCTGTAAACAGGATCCAATCATTTCCAGTCTCAACGTATTTAATTCCCGTAGAACGTAAACATCTCAGATGAGGAAACATTTAATGGAAAACCCAGCGCTGGGTTGCGTAAATTATCAATAACAAAGGACTCGGCGCTTATCCCGCTTAATATACGGCTACTTGCAAAAAATAAATTAAAGTTTTCTATTTTTGCCAGGGTCAAATAACTGTGATGTTTTACGCTCAGATTAAAATAGTTCCCCGCAGTCGAGGCCTGGTCGGGAAACTAGCATCAACTATTTCAAAGTGTTTTTGGACGGAAATGCTGAATAAATGCATTAACTAAAAAAAATAAACAGTAATTGTGATTTTATAATTTTGACCAAAATAATTGTGATAATGATTTTTTTTCCTTAATCGAGCAGCCCTAGTCTGTAGCAGCAGCAGCTGCACCGTAGCCGGATGACTCTGAAAGGGATGCTGGGAAATGAAGTTCTTCCACAGTAATGGAGAATTCGTAACGGTGCGATGAGATCTCAGGACATTTTACAGAGCAATGAGATAGGGACGCACGATATGATCGGTCCCCTATCAGTATCGGCTTTAAAACTGGGTATCGGACATCGGCCACCCCACTGATATTTAACCGATATTTAACAGATATTTAACTGATCAGCCCGATGTTTCTAAAGTCTAGACAAAAAAAACTTCTTCAAAAACTTCTTTTTTACAGACTTTAAAACTTCTAAAGACTAGGGATGGGAAGAAATATTGATACACTGAAATATCGCAATATTTTCATATGCTGATATCATATTGACATTTAAAAACACGGTATCGATCTGCTTTACTAATGAAATCTCGCGATACTTCATAGTTCTGTTACGAAATCTCGAGGGAATTCATGAAACATCGCAAGATTTTGTAACAGAACGATGAAATCTTCCCAGATTTTGTAAGTAAAATTGATCGATTTTGCATTTTTATCCATCAATTGGATATCGGCATATGAAAATATCACAATATTTCAGTGTATCTAAAATTTTTCCCACCCCTATTTTAGTGTCGGAAACACATAACAAAACTGCTATTTGCAATGACTGCATATTTTTTTCATGTTTCAATATCCGTATCTATATCCGTTGTAGAGTTTTAAAATAATGGCATCTATATCGGCCAAAATTCCAATATCATGCATCCCTACAATGAGATCTAGAGTTGTTCCAACACTGGTATCGGTATTGGAAATGCTTTCGATACGACCAAAAATTCTGGCATCAGTATCGAAAGCATTTCCAAGTAGTATCGGTGAGTTCAGGGGTCCGATACCACATCATCTTAATACAACAGGAATCTATTTACTGATTAGCTGTTTGCTCTGACGCAGTTCTTCTTCACTGCTCTTAGCTTTGTGCCGTCTGCAGCCTGCTGGTTTAGAGGATGAGGAAGAACTGATCAGCTGTCAGATGAGGGTGCAGCAGTATTTCAGGCTGGATTCTCCCACCAGCAAGACTGTATTTGAATACAAATGGCTCCTATTTGCTGTATTTATTCATGTTTTACATGTTTATCCTGAGCTGGGCCTCACCATGATATCACAGACTCATGCAGGTGTAATATGATATATTTTTAAAACCTAGTGGAATCAGTACTCTGTATCGGCCGATACCCACAGCACAAGAATTGGAATCTGTATCGGGAGGGAACAAATGGTATCGGAACATCTCTCATGAGTTCTCCCAAGAGTTCGTTCGTAAAAAATGTTGATAAAGTGCTTTTTAATACCAATACGATAACGCAACACACTCCTAATTGTGAATCTGATGCAGCAACATGTCTGTAAAAATTTGGAACAGGAGCAACAAAAGGCTGGAAAAGTAACAACTAAAGGAACATTTGACGACTAACTGGTTGAACTGGGAACAGGCCAGTAACATGACTGGGTATAAAAGGAGCATTTCAGAGAGGCAGAGTCTCTGGAAAGATGGACAGAGGTTCATCAATCTGAGACAAACTGGTTCTAAAAGTTGTAGAGATGCGCCGATATTGACTAATTAGCTGGATCTGATATCAGATGAATGAGGCCGATCCAGGTTTTTTTCTTTTTTTTTAGGGTTCTTGCGGGGTCTTCAAAAGTCTGAAAATGTCTAAAATTCTTAACTTAAAGTTTAAGGCCTTAAAAGGTCTTTAAAAAGGGTAATTTTTTCATTCAAGGTCTTAAATTTGATCTAGACAAGTCTTAATTTTTTACTTTTATTCATTCCTGAGGAGCATCGGCCACATAGAATATGCTGAATAATTGGGATGGGCGATTATGGAAAAAATAATCATTATTTTGATCTTGATACGCGATTATTCATTGATTTAAAAAAAAAAAAAGTGTATATTGAACCACCAAAACTCAACCTCAAATATAATTAGAAAAAAACAAAACAACCGGATAGAAAGTAGAAACAAGTAAAGGAATAAAATAAAAAATTTTCATCTTTTTTCCCAAAATTTTCCGTTTTTCTTTTCCTTTTCCAATTCTTTGGGGAACCCTAACTTTTTTGGGTTTTTAAAAAAACGATTGATACTGTGTTTTAAATATCAATTGATATCAGCATATGAAAATACCGTGATATTTCAGTGTATCGATATTTTTTCCCACCCTTACTTTTCAACAGGTAACAAAACTGCTATTTGAAATGACTGCTTATTTTTTCCAGTGTCAGTATCGATATCGGTTATCGGCCACAGAGTTTTAAAATATCGGATATCGGATATCGCAAAATGCCAATATCATGCATCCCTAACTGGTTTTATTCTGATGATCTTGGTACCTTAACATCTGGAACGTTCATATCAGGCTCAGTGTTGCGCTGATCGAAAAAGTTTTCTAACCTGAACTTTACAATAAAAAGCTCCTGATTCTCCCGCAGCAGGAATGTTTGAGGAGGAATATTTAGTCTTTATGAATGAGAAGTGTTTGCTGTGCTGTGAGATGGGAGCATGTCACATGATCTGCATCATCCACCTGCCTGCTCTTCCTCACAGACGTGAAATGCTGATCCAGACTGAATCTGGACTCATGTTCTAACGGTTCATCCCAGCCATCAGCCAGCTGACCCATTCTTTTCCTCCGTGTTACGACTCCTCTCCAACACGCCGACCAGTCAGTTGGTGCTGTGTAACATCATTCTGCAGTTTAAACGTGAATAACATCATGTTTGCAGCCTCAGGCGCATCATGGGCGATAAATATGACTAAAGTAATTCCCAACATAAGTGTGAAACATGTGAGACCATAAACTTGTTTTACATGTTTGTTTGTTTTTTAAAGCTGTAGCTTTTTTTTCCTGGTAAATTAGACATTTGTCTTTCAAAAAAATTAGGGATCATTATAGTTTCTATGGAGGATGTCAGACTTTTCCATTTCAGGCACCCCCTGCTCTGATGAAGGTCTTCGAGAACAGAAAGTTTATAATAATAAAGTGACATATTGCAGAGAAAAGGTGTGCAGAAACATTCTCCCTGCATCCAGGGACCTCCTGATGGACATCAGCCCTGGCCAGTGACCCCCCCCCCCCCACTACAAACCCACCAAAACTACTACCAAATAAAGGATAAACTCTTACATCTTTCATTATTATTTTTCATTAATAATATCAGGGAAAAACGGAATAACTTTCATTTTATACATTTTTTTTTTTTTATCTTTATAGAAATTGTCATATAATGGATGAAAATTTTAAAGAAAGTCATGACATTGATTTACTGAAATATTATTGTGAATTTAGCCTTTTCTTTAATTGGATGGAATGAATGATTCTGAGGGCGACTGTATGTAATTAAAATATTTAGTTTTCCATTATTATAATAAATGAATTGATGAATTTTTCATCTACACTGTGGAGGCATCTACCTGTATGTAGTTAACACTCTCTGAGTCTGAACCCTAACCCTGCATTTTACAGCACAAACCCCAAGTCTGAAGCCTACATGTAGTTTCCTGCCTGGTGGGGCAGCCTAGTAAACGGGAGTCCATCTGTAGAGTGAACTACAGGACTCTGCTGGGGGGGATTTCTGCTTGTTTATGTTGGTAAATAACTCTTCATCCTGTATTTCCTGTGGGATTATTGAAGTATTCAGGTTCCAGGTGGATTCATGTCTTAAAGAGGATGTAACCTGAGAATAAGAGAGCATTTTGTAAATGGAAGTGTCTGATTGGCTGGTTGCATGTGAGGGTTCGTAGTTAGATTCTGATCTTTTTTTTAAAGATGCAGGATATTGGAATTTTGGGCGATATCTAATATGCCGATAATAACCCATATCGATACAGATACTAAAGCTGAAGAAAAAAGCAGTCATTTCAAATAGCAGTTTTGTTATCTGTTTCTGACACTTTAAAAAATAGGGGTAGGAAAAAAAAATTGATAGACTGAAATATCGCGATATTTTCAATACCATGTTTCATTTAAAAACATGGTATCAATCTATTTCACTTACAAAATCTCATGAGATTTCATCGTTCCGTTACAAAATCTCACGATATTTCATGAATTCTCACGAGATTTTGTAGCAGAATGATAAAATAATACAAGATTTCGTTAGTAAAATAGATTGATACCGCGTTTTTAAATGTCAATATGACACCAGGATTTGAAAATATTGCAAAACTTTTGTGAATTCTTGCGAGATTTCGTTATGGAACGATGAAATATTGCAAGATTTTGTAAGTACAATAGATCGATATTGCGTTTTTAAATGTCAATATGATATCAGCATATGAAAATAATATCGTGATATTTTCATATGCTGATATATCAATTTGAAAAAATGCGATATTGCTCTATTTAACTTACAAAATCTCGCGAGATTTTTTCGTTCTGTTAAAAAATAACGATATTTCATGAATTCTCACGAGATTTTGTAACAGAATGATGAAATATTGCAAGATTTCGTTAGTAAAATAGATTGATACCGCATTTTTAAATGTCAATGTGACACCAGGATTTGAAAATATTGCAAAATTCACGTGAATTCTTGCTAGATTTAGCTACGGAACGATGAAATATCGCGAGATTTCATAAGTACAATAGATCGATACTGCGTTTTTAAATGTCAATATGATATCAGCATATGAAAATATCGCGAGATTTCAGTGTGTCAATATTTTTCCCAGCGCTAGTCTTTAGAAGTTTTAAAGTATGTAAAAAAGAAGTTTTTGAAGAAGAGGAAGAAGAAGTTTTGAGTTTTGAGTTTTTTTTTTTTTTATCTTTTAGAAGAATGTCTCTGAAAAGTAGAGTTGGATATCACAAAGTGTTAATGAAAACTGTCCATAAGTGTACTCAGTGAGACTCTGCCCTCTTCTGTTTGAATATTTCCCATCATGCTTTGCTTTTTGTGCCCTGTTTCATCCTGCGCTGTGAGTTAAGTGTATTTATGTGATCCCCTTAGATTTCCTTGGTGTGTGAGGTGTTTCCAAGAGGTAATATTTATCGATTTAGATTAGAAGTTTTTTTTCTTGCATATTTTCTGCATATTTACAAAAAGAAAGAAAACAGATTAAAAGTATTAGATAAACAACTGTTGAGGTAAAAAGTAACTTCTTTTCACAACTCTCCTGTCCTCTGCAAGGCCGTCCAGAACAGGATTTCTGGCTCAGTGCTTGGTAGAAACTAAGTAAATATTAATAGTTTGTTTTAATTTATTCAATAGAACCACAGGGTTCTTACACCTAATTAAGGAATCAGTACAAAAATCATTGCAATGATTGTAAATAAACTATTGTGATGAACAACTGTGCCATTTTAAAACAACTTTATAGGTGTTGCATATCTCAAAGAGTAAGAGCTTGTTAATAAGGTTAGTGTTGATCAAGTTAAGCACTATGAGGCAAATCAACTTTTATCAGAGTTAAATTGATACTGAAAATTTAACACTGAGTCCAGTGTAACTTTAACGCTGTACAGTGCAGGACCATGTGACAGACCTGTCCAAGGTGTACCTGACTCTCGCCTGATGATAGCTGGGATAGACTCCAGCGACCCCGAGTTGGACAAGCGGTACAGAAAATGGATGGAAAAAAAAGGATGAAAGGGCAGGACCATATGTAACCTGGCTCAGTGTTAAAATTGACTCTCTAAGTGTCGCACCAACAGTTCTGATTTTACTGAGCAGTTTCAAACAAAGTTTTTCTGGAGTAAATCCTGATCCATATAGCTCTGATTGCCTCTGTATTAATGAACATGTGAGACAGGGCTGGGGGATAAAACTTCAGATCTATATCGCAGTATAAAAATTTACATTGCAATATATTATTTTCTTTTATATGTCAAAATGACTGGTTCTAGACATACAGATTGATTGAAGAACAACAAGCACTTAAAGGATAGAATGGCATTTTAGAGCACTTAAAAATAGGAACACGTTCAAATTCTACATTTTTTTCTGTTAAACTTAAAACAAATTTCAAACTTTCAGTATCTGGTGCAAATATGAACTCTGAACATCAGTGTTTATGCTCTTTGCTTGCAGCGATTAAACTTGTACATCAGAGGTTGTTCAGCAGGAACAGTGAATGCTTGGTTAGATTGACTTTGCCATCAATCCCAGGTGGGTGCACGGTATTCTCTGTCGGTGCTCGGGCCCTAAAATCGCCGCCTATGTTTACCAGTTTCAACTTCATCAGCTTACAGTAGCATTAGCATCGCATTTTCAGCTAATTTGTTCAACTTGTAACATCTAAAACAGATTAATATCAGCTGCTACCACGGGGCCGCTACCTTTCCTAGGGGGAATGGGCGATACGTTATCGTGTGCGATATATCGTCAAAGAAATTCTCCACGGCAATAATTTGTCATCTCACGTTAAAAACATTAAATTCATTCTTTTAATCAGGTTGTATTCTTAGTTATTTATAGTTATCTTTGCTGTTTGCATTGTGTGAATAAATGTCAAATTTGTTCTCATATTTCAGACTTAGTTTTGCAATACAAGTGTACTACTTGAGCTTAAAGGTGCAGTGTGCAACAAAATCAAAGATCAATGGCAGAAAAATGTCATATATAATTCAAAACTGTGTTTCAATTGAAGTATAATGGCTTCACTAGAATAGCTGTTACATGTTTATTTTCTTAGAATGAGTCATTTATGTCTACTTGCTAGAGTCCAGATATATGGATCCTGCCACCTTTTTTTACCGCAGTGTCCCTGAAGGGACAAAACAATGAGTGTGAAGTGTGAATTTTGGCCACTGATGGCCACTGTACATTTATAACATATTAAGTCATTGCTATACCTATCTTTACCACTAGATGTTGGTAATTCATACACACTGTACCTTTAATTGATGTAGTGTAGTGACTTCTAGTATTATTTTAGGGCTCAAGACAGAATGTAGTGGAAGATTTTTAATACAAAAGATTTGACTGATATTTTTTATTGTCACTTATTGTTATCGCGATAAAAATCAGAAATTATTTTGATACATAATTTAGTCCATATTGCCCATCCCTAGTCAGGAGTCCACACCAATTCCAATTAAGAAATTCTGACATTGTCATAATTAACATGCATGGTAGGTCGGTATGGCCAAAATCTCGACTGCTAGCCAAATTTATATTTTCTCTACCACGTGCCGTTCGTACTGCTCACCCTTAATGCGAGATAATAACGTCTGCTGATGTTCAGATGGCTGGGAATATGAACATGAGTTCCATAATCTGTTATATCTGTTTATAGAAGCGCAATGGTGGGTATTCCACTGTAGAGGTGCACGATATTAAAAAAATTTGTGATAACACTGTGACCTGTGATGACTAAATGACTTGTGATTTATAGAAAACTTGGCCATGCTTTCATCTTTTGGCTCTGTGATAACAGACACCAGGTTGTCAGTAGCCTGTTGAGATAACAGGAGACAAACCGATTATTTCTATTACAACTATGGCTGCCACAAATGATTATTTTGGCGATTAGTCGACTAATCCGATCATAAGAAAATTGTAGCATATTTACAGTACTAGTCAAAAGTTTTGACACTTTTTCACTGAATTTAATTGAAAAATGTGTCCAAACTTTTGACTGGTATTCTGTGTGTTTAGTGTCTGGTCAGAAAAGCTGACCAGAACGTGGAAGGTACAGTGGCAATTTTGAGAGGAAAAACTAACTATTTTGATCATTGGCAATTAGTTGATTAACTGACTAATTGTGGCAGCCCTAATTACAACATTGTTTCATTAGAAAAGGCCATTTGATTGGCCGTTGATACACACGGCACGAGAACGTACGTGACTGGAACATTCTAAAATGTAAGCGAACATAGATGCTAAGATATTGTAGTTTAGGCTGTCTTGCGATATGTGTACTAATATGTGGCTAATATTGCAATGAAGGTAAATTTTTTGTACATTGTGCAGCCCGAGCACACGGTACAGTAGCTAGCATACGGTACGGTAGGGCTGTGCGGTGTGTTAACATCACCACCTTCAGGATGCCGAGAATGAAACGACTTAACACAAGAACGTCATTGTTTCTGAACTGACAGCAGCAGGTGATGATGTCATCTACTGTGCACGTGGACAGCACACAGAGCGACCTTAAATTTAAGTTTCCATCATCCATTGTCCAGAAACAAAAGGTATTATCGGTGCTATTTAAAATATCAAATCATTTTATTTATTGTTATGACACAGAAAAAATTTAAATTTTCCTTCTGTTCTCCTGTGAAACTTGAAAGCTTTAAGATTTTAGTTTTAGAATTACGATTTTTATCATTCATTTTGAGTTGTTTGTGTACCGATTTTACCTGACACAGCTGTGTAAGGTCACATGTGGCATTCAACTTTGACAGAAAATTTGAATTAAATTAATCCTCTGATATCTTTAAATCCCACTTAAGAGTAACAAGGAACATTTAAAATTGTCAAAAATAAAGATTTATTTCATATTGTGATATATATTGATATAGAATATGGAAAAAATTATTGTGATAAAACTTTTTGTCATATATATCAGAGCTGGGCTATATATACATATATATATACATGTATGTATATATATATATATATGTATATATTGTATATATATATCGTCAAATGCCAGTTTTACCATAGGATTTAAAAAAAAAAAAAAAAAAAAACGTGGTATGAAAAATTTGCCATACCGCCCAGCCCTACAGTATGGTCCGTAACCGGTTTTTGGGCCATGATTTCGGTTCGGTTTCAGCATGTATTGTCATAGGGGGGGAGAGCCTCAAATATATTGGGTCCCAGGGGGAGCGCTCTATATAAATAAATATTCAACTTGTTCTAAAAAGGCCCTTGCTGACCGAACAGCATGTCACACAGAGATTAACAAAGATTTGATGTTAAATGAGCTCCTAAAACGTCACCTTTTCAGCCTTTACTGCAACTCTAAATTGCTCTTTCAAGAGATTTAATAAAGTTGGAAGAGTTGCTGATGTGATCAGGATGGTTTTTGAAGTTTAATAATAATAAATTAAGCTTTTGTGTAAAATGGTGTGAGGATGATGTTCCACTTTAAAGTGTTTTAGTTAGAAAGAGTGGTCTACTGGTCAGGCTGTGCTGCACTGTTGTCTGCAGTGTTAAGTAAACAGCTTCTCTACTGTGGTTATAACTACATATTCCTGAAATTGCCCTGCTCACTGTCTCCAACTGCAACAAGTGATGCTCAGCTGTGGGGGGAAAGTAGAGCTGCATATCTTCAGCATAAACATGCAAGCTGTAACCTGACTACCGTCTTCTTCTCTCAGCCACGTTCTCAGTTAAAAGTTCATTTTTCACCCCTGGACCGAGCAGAGAAAGTTCCTCTGTCCCTGCTTCATCCTCCTTTCTGCTCACCCGCAAACCTTCAGACAGAATTGACACACTGCAAAAACTCAACTCAACCAAGTATACTTTTCTCTTTTCTGTTTAAAATATCTCATCACACTCAAAATAAGACAAAATGACTTAAAGAGAAACATTTCAGTGAGATATAAAATCTTGTTTTCAGGCAATACATCTTATTTCAAGAAATCTTATCAGGAAAATTTTGCTTGTCCCATTTGCAGATTTTTTTTTTTTTTTTTGCTTATTACAGGCAAAAAAAATATTGGCCACTCTTAAAATAAGTAAAAAAGATAAATAAACAAAATAAAGATGTATGTATATATATATAGAGAAAAGTCTATAAATTATGCAGAGTGGGCGTATCGACCAACACCCCCAATGTGTCGACCGATGCTGATACCAGCAAAAACTGCAATTATCGTCTGGCTGATGTATCGGTCTATCCTTATTTGGCAGCTGCAAAAAGATCTAAAGCAAAGCCTGTTGACCGAGCCTGAAGGTACCTGCATCTTTATGGGATATTACCTCTGCACACTGACAGACATGCTTATCATTAATATGTTTTAGGCATAATATTATTTTATTACTTAGTAGGGCTGCGCAATTAATCAAAATTTAATCGTGATTTCAATTTTGTGTCAAACAATCTCCAAACTCATATAATCAAGTTGAAACAATTATTATTATTGTTTTGTTTTTGCCATTTTTTTGGCACAATTTTTTTTATATAAATAAGTATGTAGTTTTTTTTTTCCAAATATAGAGAAATTGCAGAACAGCTGGATACATTGTTTATTTTGGATTTATTTCGATACAGTTTTAAGGTATATATTTAGCCTATTTTTATTTTCAGTGCTAAAACCTTAGAAAGAAATGCTAAATTAATGCATCGTGCAACTAGAAAATAATCGTTTGAATAATTGTGATTTCATTATTGGCCAAAATAATCATGATAATCGGTCCATAATCGGGCTGCCATATTACTTAGGTTATTGTTGTTATTGCGGTATTGGTGAAATCTGCTCGAAATGTTCAAAATGTTCATTAAAGATGCACCTTATGACCATAAGAGGGTTCATTGTTTTATGCAAATTGTAGATAAGAACCAAAAATGCTTTCCTTCACATTCAATCTGCAAGACTTGATCTAGTCTTACAGATTTCAGAAGAACTGGTCCAGAAAGGAAACTTTAACTGTTTCATGGCCTTAAGTAGAATTATAAGTTCATATCAAAGCAGCGCTACCATATTAAATAAGGTATTGTAGCAGAAACATTCAAATAAAAGCATAAATAAATGAGAAGTTTCCTCCCTGCATCCTTAAAAAAATCCAAAATACATCCAGACTTCAGACTTTGTTCTTTTAGACGGGAAAAAATATCCAGAGACGTCCATGTGGTGCCTTCTGCCTTCCGCCATGTATTCAGAGGCCAAACATTGTTAACAGTGTCTTAGAGACTGCCGCTGCTTTTCCAGGCAATGAGCCGCATCACTCTGAGTTTTTCCAAAGTTCCACGGTTTGACGATTATTAAAATCTGAAACTGTAATTGTCAAGGAATTTTATCCCGACTTATCTCTATATTGGTTATTGTTACACCCCTAATATGTTTGTCATTACCAGCTGCACATATTGCATATTACCAGCTGCAGACATGCGCTCGCCATGGTTACGGTGTGATTGGTTTAGTGGTCTTGCATACATCTACAAGGTGACATTTTTTTTTGCTACGACCTAAAAAAGAATGAATCACTGACCTCCTATTGAAACCATGTTTTTTGTTTTTTTTTCTCCCTTTATTCTTTTTTTTCATCCGGCAGTAACTATCTGGTCCACAGGCTGGGTGATGTTGCCGGGGCAGACCCAGGGCTGGGCGATAAACCAAAAATTTACCGACACAGACGTTTACAGGGATAACCGACGTAATTTTTTCCCATGTTGGTATGTTCAGTACTACGGCCCCTTCAAGAAAGCCGGCAGTGGAATTGCTGCATGGGGCATTTTTTGTTCTCTCAAACTTGCCGTAGTTTCTTGTAACGTGACATTCCTGCACTGGAGCTTCGTGTTTTTCATCATCTTTTGCGTGTTTTCTGTACAACATATGTCTGTAAATGATCAGTGACGCTAATTCGATGTCAGTGTAAAGTGATAAACGTTTGAAGGAACGTTGTTTGTGTTAAATATTTTGACGACGGTAGTGATGCTAATTGTGTTAGCCTGTCTATGGCTTTTTCAATGTTAAGTTAGCATTTATGCTAATCAATAGTCGTGTGTGCAATTAATGGCAAACTGAGCAATGTTTTTCATGGACACAAATAAATAATTGCTCATGTAAATAAGAATCTAACTCATTTATCAATTTAATATTTAGTAATTCATTCATTCATGTGTACATTTGTATGTTTGTATTTCAGTTTCCCAGTACTTCTCATACGCCCAAAATATTTACTGGGTGTTGATTAAGGAACCTGTTATCTATCTGCCAAACAAGAAGTCACATGAAGTTCTAGTTAAGGCAGGACATCTGTGTTTGAATAAAATGAAAATAAAAGTAGTTTTTGGCTGTTTTACAGGTCGGCTGTGTTCATGTTGCTGAGCTACTTGTACTGTCTGTGGTCACGCGACTCCACACCATCCAGTCTGTAACGAGTTATCGTCCATTTATCGTTACCGAGGTGAACTGCTCAATATATCATGATGTTGATTTTTGGCCGTTATCATCCCAAGCCCTAACCCGTAGGTTTCAGAAGAACTGAATTGAAGCTTTGTGGATGATTCCCTCCGTCGCCACCTTGGCAACGTTGCGCGTCTAGTCACTCCTGGAAAATACAAAAATTGGTGAAGACGTGGAGCTGAGGAAGGGGGCTGTGAGCGTGGGGGCAAATGATTAGCACCCATCAAACTGTGAGCGACCTGTAGCTATAATTAAAGCTAAAGCACGCTGTTAGCCGGATAAAAACCACGGCTGTGCTACTCTGCTGCTGGCTGAGGCCTTCCTGGGAGCTAGCAGGGCGATAGCCACCAGCGCTAACGCTGACAGCTGATCTGTCACCTGTCAATCAAAAGGACACGCCCCTAAATATGTCATTTCAAGATTAAACTAAAAAAGCATACAGAGAGCGTAGACCTCCACCAAGGAGGCCCCCACCATCACCATTTTAGTTTTAAATGGTGAGCAGAGGTCTCTAGCTCCCCCATATATTGTAACGACAAAGAATCCTTTAAAAAAAATTCCTGGATCCAGACAGTAATCCGGATTAACACCTAAATTGAACCAGTTCTTCCTCGTACCATTATCAACATTATGGTTTCGTATTCTTTGTTCAGACATTGACTTGATAAGCTTGATCGGCGATCTTTTTTTTTTTTTGACAGCCGGTCACGTACGCAAGAAGACGAAACCACTTGTAAGAAGATATGATGAACATTTTAGAGTTATTATCAACATTCCCTGAAAATTTAATCCAAAACTGTTCAGTGTTTATTACATTACCTCTGCCACTCCTTGGAGGAGGTAATAACATCTAAACGGGTGGGTTATTAAAAAAAGTTCACCCCCCTCACAGTTGAAAGTAAACTTGACCTATTAAACCGAAACTGAGTTTTTTTTAACCAGACTGTAAACATGTTTATTTCGGCTGTAAACATGTTTATTTCTGCTGTGAAGTTGGCCTTTTAAACATGAGAGTCTGTGAGGATTGACTCTCTTTTCGAGCCAGGCCCAAGCGGATGAGGGGAGATTTATGATTTTTAAGGGAACTTCCAGGGCTGCAGTTTCCTCCAGCTGAGTTTGCCCCTCGATGCAAAGGTACAGTCCTCCTCAAAATTATTCATACCCTCAAATTAAAGACAGAAAAAATATGTTATTTATTATTTATTTTTTATTTTATATAAATATAAAAAAATATAAATAAGACGACATAGTCAACAGTAATTATACAGAAATATTGTATGAAAACTATGACATCGAATTTGAACTGTGGTTCAACAGAAATATTAAAAACAAACACACCAAAAATAAAACAAGTAACAGGTGTTTTCTGTAATTATCAGACAGACATCTACACCTGTTGACAGGTATGTTGGTCCACTGTTCATGGGAAGGGTGCTTTAATGTGTCTGGGAGAGTTTTATTTGTTTTTTTTTTTATTATTATTTCCAACCAAAATTCAAAAGCAACATTTGATTTCACTGAATTATAATTTTGTAAATTTTTATTTATCATTAGTTTCTGGTTATTTTAATTACTATTATGAATTTAGCCTTTTCTTTAATAGGAGGGTTTGAATCATTCTGAGGACTGTATATGTCAACGTTCTCCACTGTAAGTGTACATACTGGCTCCAGCACGAT
Source organism: Atherinomorus stipes (assembly GCA_023101725.1). Classification (NCBI taxonomy): domain Eukaryota; kingdom Metazoa; phylum Chordata; class Actinopteri; order Atheriniformes; family Atherinidae; genus Atherinomorus; species Atherinomorus stipes. Next base: position 40,689 of record JALJCO010010548.1, on the reverse strand, counting down.
GACGCCAAAATGCTGGATACTGGCGGTCACCGCTAGCAGGAATACGCAGCGCTTGGACTCTGAAATAATCAGATTGTCATCCGTGGCGTTTCTATAAACAACAGCTTCTATAAACAACAGCACACGATGTTTGTTACTAACCGCGTTTACATGAGAGTTTTAATTCCTAGTTTCTCTTTTCTTTCCAAATAAAGTTAATTCCGCTTAAGAAGACCATGTAAACCCTTAATTCCAAGTGAAAACGATAATTCCGAATCAAACTTAATTCCAAAGTAAGTGGTTTGTTTATTCTGCTGTTAATTCTGAATGAAATAATTTGCCTGTCTCACAACCTTTTATTCCACTCCACATTTGAGCTGTCTGCCGATCGCTCAAATTCAGTCACGATACGATTTTGATTAGATTCAAGATCCACCAATCGATATAAAACAATACAAAAAAATTACAAGTAAAAAACAAGGTTATTGTTTCTTAATAACTGTAAACTTTGCAGTACAATTTTTCTGTCACATCTATTCACTGCACAACTATAAACATGGATTTTGTTGTGAAAATCTTGTGTCAGAGGACTTTCAAAATAAAGCCATTTTCATAATAGAAGTGGGTTTGATATCTATATTGGGTTTTTAGATCGATATATGATCGATACATCCATCTATATCAATTATATACAGTTGTTCTCAAATATATTTATACCCTCCCATTAAAGAAAAGGCTAAATTCCCTATAGTATTTCAAATAACTAGAAACTAAAGAAGCTAATAATTAATGAAAATTTAAAAAAAATTATAATTTACTGTAATAAATATTGCTTTTAAATTATGGTTGAAAATAATAGTTTGAAGAAATAAACCAAAAACTGTCTTGGACATATTAATCCCATGAACAGTGGACCAAAGTGAATCAAAGTGTCGCTCTACAAAATTTTAGCGTCGGAGCCCCACCATGCTTGTTTATCTGTTTTATTTTTTGTTTTTAGTATTATTGTTGAACCACAATTAAAAATCAATGTCATGATTTTCATAGAATTTTTATATATTTTTAATTTTGTCAATTTCATCGTATTTCACTGACAACTGAATCTTGTCTTTCTTTAACTGAGGGGTATGAATAATTATGGCGACGACTGTAAATCGATGTATTGTTACACCACTATTATTATATGTTTTTCATGTTGCAAACAAAAATGTGCAGGAGCCAGCGTTTGTACTTCCAGGTAGACGTAAACAGACATGAATACGTCACGTCCACCCCCGTCCAATCAGAACCCTTTCCTTACCCCCAGATCTAAAGTAGAATTAGATAACTGTGTTTTCTATGTAAACTTTAATTCTGAATTATTATTTCCATGTAAACACGAAGGAGAATAATTTAATTAGAAATAATTTAATTTAATAAAGACAAAAGGAACCAGGGCCACTGTGGAATGGGGAAGACGCGTGATAAAGATGCTGGTGGATGTGGGAAGGTAAAAGAGGTGCTTTCCCTACACCTCTGACCTCGTATTCATGCACACCTCTGGCGTTCAACCGTTTTCTTCAGATAACGCTGATTTTACAATGACAACGTTTCAAACGTTAATAAAGAACACATTTTTTTCTTCAGAAGGAATTTGACCTTAGCTATCAGGTGTCCTGGAAAGGTTCACATTTTTAAAGAGAAAAACTGTTTTCAGTCTTTTATTTATCCAAAAATATTGAGATGATCATTTCCACCCTTCCATCCATTTTCTTGCTGCTCCATGGGGGGGGGGATCCTAAGACGTGGTCCCTCCAGCATGTCCTGGGTTTTCCCCAGGGTCTGGGACGTGCCTGGAACACCTCATCAGGGAGGCGTCCAGGGGGCATCCGGACCAGGTGCCTGAGCCAAGATGATCATATTAGTAAAATTATAGATGTTTCTGACTCTGAAAACTGGTATGTAATTCAAATTTAGTCATTGCCACATGTCAAATCAATCTGACCCGATTTTAAATACAGGAAAATACAGTACATAGCCATCATACCATTGTAGAACAGGTTGTTACGTGACTATAAATAAATAAATGAATAAATAAAATTGACGTCAAGTACAGCAATCAGTTTCCCTTACCAAGTTTTTAAATGGTCTCAGACTATATGGTCCCGGTCTTTCTGAGACCATGGTCCTGGTGGAATAAGGGAATTACTGTATTCCAGCTTTGTGTGAACTGTTGCAGATTTTCCTCTGAACACCACAACCAGTGGAAGACATTTACAGTAACATGCTGAGTTAAGAAACCGTTAGATTGACATAATATCCTCACTGTAATGGCTCAGTTTTTAATGAAAAAATAAACATAATTTAACACTACTCTGTTACTGAGTGGAAGTTATGATGCTGAAATGTTTTTTTAAACATAGAATAAAATATAACGTCAATCATTTTTAACTCCACTGTTCCAGATCTCAGCTGTACAGTTAACTCTGTTAGCCTTAGCAGGCTAACGAAAGCACAAAGAGGTGACTTCTTCCACTCAAGCTAACTTTCTCCTGGCAGCTGACTTCTCAGCAGCGTTAAACCAGTCTGATTTAAGTCCTTTTTTCCTGTGTCATTCCTGGTTTTCTGCTTCTGGCTCTGTGGCACCACCAAGTGCTGAGAAACAGAAGGTATCTCCGAGTGTGAAGTGCTCCTCCACTTCTAGCTGAAAGCGCCCTGCAGTAGCTGCATGGTAATTCTGCTCCTCTATCTTTCCTCTGCATCATGTTTACCTAGCAACAAGCATCACCCGCGGCTGGCCATCCTATTGGTCATTTGAAAACGCACCGGGGACCAATGGCAGGGCTGTTGCCATGGTACAGTGTGTAGTTGCCGGGTGGAATTTTGCTGCAAGGCACGTGAGTCTCAGAGTCTGCTTGCCTCCTCGCGCTCCTGTTGTAATCTTCGCTGTCTGGCCGTTAGTACAGCTGAACGTGATTTAGTGGAAGCCAATCAGTAAGTCCGTGAGAGGAAATACTAAACTTTATTCCCTTATTCACGAATATAACAAAAGCAGAAAGGAGGAGATATTTTAGTAGGGAAACAAAAGAAAAAAGGAAAAAAAAAAGGGGGGGGGGGGGGGGGGGGGGGGCTGATTTAACAGCTAAAAGCTTCAAATCCGTGACGATCTAGAAAAAAAGGGCAAAAAAATTAATGATTGATAAACTAATACAGGTTAATAAAGCCACTGACTTGCATACAAAGCTAAACTCCTTTTAAACAAGTAAATGTGCATCTGTGTCAGTGCTTTAATAACAGGAAGTGCTTCCTTTATTTCCTGCTCTGACATGCATCCTTACGTTGCTGCTAATCACACCCTATCTGTTCAAATCCAAGCTGACACTTTCACGGCTTCCTTCAGGCCGGTTATGGGGTCACTGTTATCGCTGTAGTGAACAAACGCCTCGTTGCAAACACAGCAGCCGTGTTGGGGACTTGTGTTGTGTTTGGGTTCAGCCATCATCAGCGTGCACGCTCTGAAAAACTTGTTAATCTGTCAGTAACTGTGGAGCTGAGATAAGTGTGAGGTTTGTATGGCGTGCCTGTAAAATGTGGTGAACTCAACACTTCTCACTGCAGGTGAGTGAACGCTCACTTCAACATTATCTTCCCTGCACAACTGCCATCACAACATCCTGTTAACCAGGACCCTAATGGCACACATGACCACAAAAAACCTCACCGAGGATCAGATCTCAAGGTGGGGTTCAGTTTGAAAGGAGATGGTTGTTTTATGAACCACGCTTTAGCTCATGATGCATGCATTCCCTGAAAAAGAACTTACAAGGTAGCACTTTTCAAGGAAAAATACTAATTATAAAATGATTGCAAATTGCTTCAAGTTCAAGGTAAATAAATTTGTTACCCAGCAGCTCTTTATAAAGTTTACACCTGGAAGTAATGTGAATATTTAGCTATTATAATGACAAGGTGTCTTTACATTACAGAGAAAACAATATTTTGTATGTGTAGCTTTTAAAATGATCAAAGATTTTTCTATTATTCCTCTGAAAAAACTAAAATAGCAACAATTGTTTTTAATCATAATATGATTACTGTATCTGTACACAGAAAGCTGCACTCTTAAGTATAGATTGGTTAAATTCAACCAATCTGGTTGGTGGTAGTTATGTGTCCAACCAATCTTTTGTTTGATTTCACCAAATAATTTGGTAAACAAAGTGACCAACACAAATTGGTCACATGACCAAAATATTGGTTAATCTAACCAATCTTTTAAGTTAAAAAAACAAAAGATTGGTTAGACACTTAACTACCAGTCAGATTGGTTGAATTTGACCAATCTTTTTTTTTTAGGGTATGCGTTTATAAGCCTGTAATAACTCATGAAGCAGTAATCTAGGGATGTAGCATTGATTCTCTTCCAAGCCCAGTACTTGAGTAAAGTATTATTAACTATATCCAATCCTGTTTGCTAGTGTCCTTTTGTACAAATACAGACGTAGCTACTGAATACTTCATCAGTGTCCCCCAATTGTAATAAAGAATCAATAGAAGTTATTGGCCAGTTATTATTGGAAAATCCAGCTCCTGTGCAGTTTATTGTTGGACCTGAAGAAACCTCTGACTGAACCCTATTGTTTCACTGTGCTGTGCAGAACAGTGGTTCCCAACTTGGGGTCAGTGGACCACCAAGGGGTTCCCCAAAGTGATCTCTGAGCATTTGACTGTTCAGAGCCAGTGTAATTTAAATTAAATTAAATGAAAAATACATTATTGAGTTATCAAATATTGTTGTAGTTTTTTTTTCCTAATTAATGAAAAATAAACAATATTATTTGATAAAGGAGAATTCTAGCCTGAACACAGTCTCCTGTTTCAAATGAAGACCATGTCCACACAGAGACCAGTTGAGGTGGATTTGCTTCAGTTTTCCATTATCTGGGTGTTTCATCCACATGGAACCATGTGGGGGCCTGAAAACACTTTGCATCATTTCATTAATGAGTCATGTCTGAGAAAACTTTGGTTTTATCAAAGGAAAGGAATGAAAAATCATTTATACTGGGAAGGGAAAATTGGTTGGGAAACACTGACAGAGAGGATGCAAAGAAATGTCCATGATGTGCAGCAGCATTCTTCTCTGGATAGTCGGCTCCAGATCGGTCCCCAGAACCAGAACTTCTGGACCAGTCTGTTCTAGATAGTTGCAAATCATACTGACATACTTCTCCCAGGATGGAATCGGTGCTTTGCTTAACTCCTGCTCCTCCTGAAATCCACCATCATCTCTTTTGTTTACATTCAGGATGAGGTGATTGTTCCCACACCATGCCATAAAGTGGTGGAGCAGTTCCCTGTTAATCCCAGTCTTCCCAGTGAGACAGCAGCAGCGAGGGCAGCCTTTGTCTAAGCTGTGCCTCAACAGTAAACCAACCCTCAGATTATTTGCTCTTACCTTTTGTTCTGTGTATATGTTTACAATAAACCTATGTTGTGGCTTTTGATGCTAGTTTAACTCTAAATGATACCAATGCTGTATTTGGTCCATACATTGTAATGGATATGGTATACAACTGTGTAGAAATATGTACAGGACTGTCTCAGAAAATTAGAATATTGTGATAAAGTTCTTTATTTTCAGCAATGCAATTAAAAAAACATGAAAATGTCATACATTCTGGATTCATCACAAATCAACTGAAATATTGCAAGCCTTTTATTGTTTTAATGTTGCTGATTATGGCATACAGCTTAAGAAAACTCAAATATCCTATCTCAAAATATTAGAATATCATGAATTCTAGTTTTCTGAGACAGTCCTGTAGTATTATGCACACACAAACACACACACACACACACATATATATATATATATATGTGTTTGTGTGTGTTTGTATATATAAATGTTTACAATATTCGCAAATTGTTGGGGTTTAAATTATTATTTATGCAGTCCTATTATTATAGGACTGCATTGGATCTTGTCATGAAGATTGCATTTTTTGTGTGTATATATATATATATATATATATATATATATATACATATATATTGATATATATATGTACATAAACAATTAAATGTTTGAATATATCTAGTTGTCTACTAAATTTGCATGTTTTCTATGCTGACATGCCACTGTATATAAATATGTATTATGCATACACACACATCATACGTACGTGTGGTGTGTATATTTATATATATAATTTGCATGTTTTTTATGCTAACTGACCTCTAAATGATAAGAGAAGTGTATTTGGAGCAGGCATTGTGATGGAGAGATAATGAAGTCATGGAAGTTTGCTGGAGTGATCTATGAGCAGAAGCAGTAAACTGGCCTCCCTCTTTCTGACTTGTTTCCAGATGAAGTTGAGGTTTAGAGGAAAGGAGTTGGTGAATGTGATCTGCAGTGACACATATCTGAGTTGTGTGTGAGGGTGAGTTTTCCTTTAAGCAGCTGTCAGCTGGTTTATGACACTGCGAGCTGTTCCCAGGCAGCATTGTGCCTGATTTAGCCGGAATGCTCGGATAGCAACAGGATCAGCTAGCTCCGACTGGTTTGTGAGAAGCCCAACATCTCAGCTGTACAGTTACTCAGGACCATGTGCTTCAGGAAGCTTTTTTACCCCGCTTTCTCCCCTCTGCCCGGCTCCATCTCCGCCCTCCCCCCCCTCCCTGTCTCCACGTCCTTCTTTCCATTTCTACCTGACATCTTCAAACTATTTCCGCGTCACTCCTAACTCGCGCCGTTCGAGCAGACACAGGGAAACTGAGCCGAGCGCCCTGCCCACACTCCGCCCCGTCAGCCAATCACAGGCGGGGATGTGACTTTCCGCGGCCAATCGGGTTGCAGTTGCCTTGGCGTCGGGTAGCAACAGAGCCATCGGGGTGCGTGCTGAGTGAGGGCAGAGGCTGCGTCTAGCAGAGTACACACAAGTAAAATATTTTTCAAAGACTGGACAAAGTGAGTCCTTGTGTGTTACATGTGTCCCCTTCTGTTCGGCCCGGCCATTCTCAACTCTTCATGAAAATGTCAGCGGGAGGAAGATTAGTCTTATGTGAGGGGAAGAGTCAGTTTAAGGGCGTGATCCCCCTCCCCCCCAAAACTCCTGCTCTCACAGACACAGCAGAAAAGGAACGCCATGTTTTTTTGTTTTTGTTTTATTAGAAACACAACTTTTCATTAGACTTCGCTTTAAGCTGTAATGTTGAGCTTTAGACTTTAATTACTTGAACAAAACCTGATTAAAAGCTCTCAGAAAGTGTTAAATCTGTCAAAGCTGTGGTTGTGTGATTGTTTTAAGGTGGTAGGAAAGATTGTCCATGTATGCCTGTATATAAAGTTCCAGTATATATATCCCGCTGTTACTATAAATGGACAGGACGGGAGAGGTTTGCTTGGAGCGGACCACTGCGGTCAGAGGGAAGGAGCCCCCCCGGTAACAGCTGATGGGGGGCAGCAGGCATGAAAGCGGGAGTCAGTGTGAAATTTCAGAGTAAATCACGGTGTTTTCATGTTTTAGCCGAATCTCCCGCGCGCTTCTGTTGTTGTTTAGCTGGTACAATGCGAGGCTGATCCGGGCGGCCCCCCCTCCCCCTGCCGGCAGTGGTGCGGTCCTTCTCGCAGGGTGGGGGAGCCGTTTGGGAGCGCAGCACAGATTCCGTCTACGGAGAAGCAGGGAATGGGAAACGGGCGACAAACATGACTCAAATTCGCCCCGGTGAAGGTTTCCATCTCGAGGGGATAAAGTAATCGCCCCCAGTTCGGAGAAAGACAAATGTAGGCGGACATAAAGGCGAGAGGAGACGGAAGGAGCGGCCCGTCAGGACAGGAGGCGGCGTGACAGAGCTCAGGAACTCCGGATCGCTTCTTTTGTTTACTTCCAGCCAGCAGCTCCGCTTTCTTCTCCTCCGGTTCTCCGTGAATTTTACCTGCGTGGGATTACCTCGCGGCTGCCCCGATGGTGGATTGTGGGACGGTTTGGTGAACCGGGGACAACCTCGGACTTTTGGCCGAAGCCGCGCAGGGTGACAGCGGCGCGCGCGTGCGGGGCGGGGGGGTGGGGGCAGATCCTCCCAAACTGGATCTGAACTTTTCTACCCCAGTCCCTGTTTTTTTCTATAAACTTTTGTCTCCCAGGGGAGAAACTGAGTGCTGTGTGCGTCACCCTATCGGCTCGTGACGGTGGAAATCCAGTCAGAGGAACTTTGTGCGCGTGCCTGTGACATCAACAGGTTGCATCGGATTGATTTGTTTACATCTGTTTATGCAGCTGTTTGCTATAGAGACACCCGCCGCGGTTTCTGGGGACTACCTGACCCTCCAGCGCCCAGGAGGCCTCCTATGGTGAGGGAGTGAGTGGGATCGGACACGTCCACGGGCTCCGTGGCCCCGTGGTGGAGCGGATTCTGTGAAATTCCCACCCGGATTAAAGAGTGATAACATTTCTGCGCTCTAACCCCGGTCGGTCCAGCCACCAGGCCTCCAGAAAGCCTCAGTAATTGGAGCTATTTTTAGTGCGAGGGATGGGGTAAAGGCAGGCGAGGAAACCTGACTCCCCTTCACCTTCTTCTCTTCCTCCCTGCAGCCACTGCACCTCCTGCTCGGCCCACCTGGCACCATGCTGGCGGAGCCCGGCTAGCCCACTCCAACTCAGTCCATGTGTCCTGCAAGTAATCTGGAAAAATAAGCACTGCACTGATCGTCACATTCTGGTTGAATAATCCAAAAAGCTGCAGAAACTGCTCTGAACATGTAGCCTGTCCCACCGGTGAAGCCCTGTTGGTGATCAGGACAGCATGATGAATAAATTAGCAGCTGTGTTTTGGTTCAAACTTTGCTCGGACTGAGTGAACTTATAGTAGAATCTATGCCTTTATCCCTGAACAGTTTCTTTATCTAGATTAAAGGAAAAGTTCTTATTTTGACTACCTGAAAGATCCGTCACCAGCGATCTGGAGCCTCCAGCCCACAGACAGAATGCATGAAACTGCCGAGTCCAACACAAGAAAAAGCTAACCTGACAAACCAAATACTTTATTTCCTCCATGTCCCCACGTTAACAGAGAAACAGAATATATATGTAGAGTGAGAAATCTATATCTATAGTGCAAGTCCACGTAAAACAGAGATTACATCCTTTATATTTTTACTTCAGAGAGACAAGCTGCCTGTACACCAGTTGGTTGCCTTAGAAACCAGTCACAAACGAATTGAGCCAGAGAAGAAGGTGCCTTTTGATTGGTCGGTCAGTTTCCCACCATTTCAAGCTTTGTTTCTTTAGTTGGATGTAAAAGTTGGAGTGAACTCTGGGATTGAAAGTTGCCCCGCTAAGCTTAGTCTACCTGTCAACGCGGCGCGATCCACACTCGTTTCCCTGCTGGATTGAACTCTTGCCAAGCTTTTCCATGGTTGTCACATCATCATCTGTGGATGACAAGACTGTACCCTCCTGCAGGATGGTCCAATCGGAGCCTTGGATCACCTCAGCACTGCTTCGCAAGAACAAGAGTCAGTACACGCAGATACACACAAACCCATTGATGAAAGCTGAGTGTGTTTTTGTGATCGAAACCGGATGTGGTTAACGTGTCTGTGTGCGCGGGTTTGGTTGGAGCAGGGGTGTCAAACTCACCGTAACTCAGGGCCAGACCAGTAAAATAACAGCACATTAACCTGGAAATGACAAAACTCCACATTTCCCCTCTGTTTTAGCTCTATCCTTTTAGAAAACATGATGAATAACCTGAAATTTGAGGAGAAAAATACATGAAGTTTCAACAATAGTTTGCTTCAGTTACACATTTATACACACACACAACACCCTGCAGGTCATTATGGATCAATAAACATCTAATCCCAGCATCTGGGACTGGAAAATCCAGTATTCCACATCATGATCTGAGGAACTTTTCCAGATCTACATTTCCACACGTGTGTGGTAATCCCGACACCTGAACTGACTCATCATCCAACCTAAAGTCCGATAGAAGGAACGGATAGAAGTTCTCCTCCTGACCCGGAGATGGTTTGCATTCAAACAGGAACACGAAACCTCACCTGGACTCGTTGGATTACACTTATTTATTACTAGATTACAGTTTCACATTTGGCAGATTTATTCCGGGGGCCAGTTCTGGCCCCCGCCCCGTGTGTTTGACACCCCTGTGTTGGAGTCTTCTGGCCTGGAGACGACTTGTGTTCCAGCGGCAGAACGTTAGTTCTGTTTGGGTCGTGGAAACGGATCCCGTGTGTCAGACAGGGTTCTTGCAGGGTCTTTAAATGTCTAAAATTCTCAATTTTAAGGCCTTAAAATGTTTTAAAGCAGCCAGCTTTTCATCCAAGGTCTTCAGTTTGATTTAGACTCGTCTTCATTTTTTAAATTTTATTCATTCCTGAGAAGCGTTGGCCACATAAAATATACCGACTAAAATGCAGCAATCAGGAGTTGATTCTGTCTGTCTCTCTAGAGGCTCAGATAGCTGCTGCACGAGTGTTGGTACGCGATGATTAAAATACAAATTAAACTACTTGTTTTTATGGTTTAAAGTTCCCTTCCTCAGTTTTTCTTACAAAAATCTCATCATGTTTGACAGCCTCAGTGTCACAGCAGGATATAATCAGATATCAGTCGGGCTGCTCGATTATGGAAAAAATAATTATCACGATTATTTGGCCAATATTGAAATCACGATTATTTTCTGCAGTAGTTACATGATGCATTAATGTAGCATTTCTTTCCACGGTTTCTAGCTTTGAAAGTAAATATAGGCAACAAATATGTACTTTACTGCTGCTTTTCAATGTATAAAACATTAAATTAAATGTGAAGAAATAATTAAAAATAATAGCAAAATAAACAATGTATCTAGCTGTTTTGCAATTTCTCTATTTTGAAAAGAATATTTTATATAAATTCTCTATTTTATATAAAAAAAATATTCCAAAATAAACTTTGTTGAGCTTTAGTGCAATGCTAGAACATTCCAAATCTAACATTTTTGTTAATGACACCTAACAAATTGCCTGGGATAACCTCAGAATAACTAAAAATTGTGCCAAGAAAACTGGGGAATCAAAAAAAAGAGAAATGTTTTAATTCAATTATGAGTTTGGAGATTGTTTGACACAAAAATTGAAATCACCATCAAATGTAGATTAATTGCACGGCCCTAGATATTAGTGTTATGTTGGGGAGTTTACTTTCGTTAAGGTACAGTTTTCATACCAGTTTGAGTGCTGAATAGTTTTTAAGCTCTCTCTTTATTTTTAATTGCTAAATTAATGAAAAAAGGTTTTTAATTTCTGGGATCATTTGATTGTTTCTCGTAATGTATCATTTTGCTCTTAAATTTATTTATTAAAGGTCTTAAAAGGTCTTTAAAAACCTGCAAGAACCCGGGTCAGACTACTGCCTCAACTGTCCTCTCTAGAGAAATGAGCATATAGCCATGAAGAAGTCTGGAGGTAGTTTGTTGCGGTTCCGGTGGTTTCTGGACCAGGTGTGATGGGAAAAGACTGCAGGTCCGAACCCAGAGTCAGCTGTGTGGACCCGTGGTGTTGGTTGAATGATTTTATTGGATGTGAAGCTTCAGAAGTGTGTTTACTCCAGCTGTGGTTCTGGTTCCAGTCTGTTTTAAATCCAGATATGTGCCGGGAGCTTTGGCCCGCTGTTCTGTACAGGACTGAACCCAGTCCTCCTCCATTCATGGAAATGAGCTCAGAGCAGGGGGTCTTCAACCTTTTTGACTTCAGGGCCCAACTTTTTCCTCACAAAGTGCTCTTAAACCAATTTAACTATGAACACTATACTGGTTTAAATGGTCTCAGTCTTGCAGGGTTCCCACGCAACTTGGATAACCTGGAAAATGAACATTTTTCCAATCATGGAAAACACATGGAAAATGAGAAAAAGAGTAAAATGTCCTGGAAAAGCTCGAGTTGTCCTGGAAAATAATTTTTCCTCCCGCTGCTTCGTCACTGCTTCGTCTCCACTTTGTCTCTACCTTGTCTCTGCTTCGTCGCTGCTTCGTCTTTGCTTCGTCTCCACTTTGTCTCTGCTTCGTCTCCACTTTGTCTCTACCTCGTCTCATCTTCGTCTTTGCTTCGTCTCCACTTTGTTTCAGCTTTGTCTCTTTCAGCTTTGTCTCTGCTTCGTCTCCACTTTGTCTCTACCTTGTCTCTGCTTCGTCGCCGCTTCGTCTCTGTAACAGCTGTTAGATTTTTATTTTTATTTTTTTTAGATAATCTAGCTTTATTGTGTCCAAAGAACAAGGATGATACTGATAACAGTGATGTCAAGTTATCAAAGAAATCCTTAAGATTCTTTCAATGTCTGGTAGTTTCATTCAGGGCCAAAGTTTTTTCAGGTAATTTCTGCAGGATAAAGCAGATAAAATGAGGGGGGGGGTTGTGCTTAGGGCACCCTGAAAGCTAGCTGTGGCCCTGCCCAGAACTCCTGACCTGCTGCTGCGAGCATGGCTCCGTGTTATCAGCTACGTGAATGAGTGTGATGGGGATGAAAGTTTGCGTGGTGCGGCTGTCGGAGTGTCTGCTGGAGGCAGCGTCTCTGGAAATGAAAGAACCTGCAGAGGAACATAAATAACAGAACATGTCTCCATCCTGCTTGAAACGGTTTGTACGGGTTTAGTTTTAGGATAAGGCAAAGCTCAGTTGATGATGAAACATTTCTGAGTTTGACGTTTTCTGAAGGCTGGTTGGTAGAGTTAGTTTGATGTTTTCACACTTGGCTCGGTTTTTCTAGTTTTCTAAGGTCTTCCCCAGCATGAGGGGAACCACCTGTGACGTAACGGCACACTGATTGGTCCAAAGGAAGCAGGTGTTCACATCCAGATCCGCTGAAGTTAAAGGGAAGCGTTGATCTGCTGGAGTCTGGATGAAGCTGTGTGTGAGGTCAGGTCTGATGAAGATGCGATGATGTGATGTCTGCAGGTGTGTGTGGGTGTGGAAGTCACCCTATGTTGTAATTAGAAAACCATGTCCTGACATGAGACTGGATCTGGATCAGTGTCAGAGGGTAAAAATAGTCCGCTTCATTTCAACCCTTCGTCCTCTTGGGTCGGGTTTCTGTAACTCCTCGGTTCTGTCTCGGGAAGAATCCTGAAATGCTCCGACAGTTTTCCGACTCGGACTGGTCTTTAGTTTTTCTTGCTTTCTGTGGGACTTCCTGGGCCGTTCCATGTGGATCTGTTCGGATCCCTGAATGTTGCCTATCACTGCTCTGAGCTTTGCTTTCTCTTCGTGGTTACTTCCTGAGCTGCATGAGCCAAGTTTCCCGTAAAGAAAACGTCTACGGTCTGGGTAAACGGACTGGAACAGGATTTTAAAAACCATCTGTGTTAAAGTCCCCTGTTATTCAGGTTCATCATTAGGACCAGATCTGCTCCTGTCCTCCATGGCAGAGCCCATGCAGGCGTGGTCCCATTTGAACCTACCGCATGCTCTCTGGTTGGGGTTTCTGAGTCGGTGCTGGGCTTATGTGGAGTCGCATCATAAAAGCCATCCTGCCATCTGCTGGTTTCTTGTGGTAGCAAAGCCAGTCCGTCTGCTTGGGTCTGTACTCGCTGCAGTGGGTCAGGATGCATGACAGTGTTGCAGTTTTTTACTGTGTGCATGGACCAGGTCAGACATAAAACTGTTAAACTTCCTCCGATTGGAATGCAGCCGTCATTGAGCCACCTGGCCCCATTCCAGATCTTTGTAGTGTTGAATTTGACTGTGTTTATATAACAATAAGGTTGATGCATGTTGCAGGCCTAGTCAGCATTTTAGTTACAGTAGCTGTTACTACTTGTCATGAACTGGAGCTGTAAATAAAGTTTAAATGAATGAAGTCCATGTTTCACACACACACACACAATTTAAATGTGTGCAGAATGGCTTTCGTATTAGAAGGATGTAAATTTACACACTGATGATCCACTGACTGATATTGTGCGTGTACACACTTAAAATTTTCCAATTTCCAAACTGGATATTCCACCTGATCAGCTGTAATTTAATCCCAGTTCTCCACCCTGATCGACTGTTATTTATTGTTGACTGTTATTTGTTTATTTGAATAAACATTATTTTTGATCGTTTGAAGCTGATACCTGCTGATGTACTTTGTTCTGCCATGTTCCCTTGTTGACTCGTTCAGTGGAGCTCCTCAGGTGATGCACTGATTACATGATGTCACCATTTTACATTTTCTTCTGATGTCAAAAAACATACCAGAATTATCATGATACCATATAAAGTATACAATAGGACACACCCCTTCCTATTCTGCTGTTAAAATTTGTATTTACATTTATTTAAAAATCTGGACTTTTCTGGGTCTGGGTCAAAAATTACTCAACAGCATAAAACCAGGTTTTATGGACTTGTGGCGGCCCAAGGTGATCTGTAGCAGCCAGTTGTGACCCGTGGTGAATCGTGGCGTCCTGTGGTAAACCGTGGCAGCCCTTGGGGACTTGTTGCAGCCCATTGTGACTTTTGACAGCCTGTCGTCACTTGTGGTGGCCCGTGGTGAAGCGTGGCATCCTATGGTGACTCGTGGCAGCCTGTGGCAACTTATGGCGGCCTGTGGTGACTCGTGGCAGCCTGTGGTGAATCGTGGCAGCCTGTGGTGACTCGTGGCAGCCTGTGGTGACTCGTGGCAGCCTGTGGTGACTCGTAGCAGCCTGTGGTGACTCGTGGCAGCCTGTGGTGAATCGTGGCAGCCTGTGGTGAATCGTGGCAGCCTGTGGTGAATCGTGGCAGCCTGTGGTGAATCGTGGCAGCCTGTGGTGACTCGTGGCAGCCTGTGGTGACTCGTGGCAGCCTGTGGTGACTCGTGGCAGCCTGTGGTGACTCGTGGCAGCCTGTGGGGAATCCTGGCAGCCTGTGGTGAATCCTGGCAGCCTGTGGTGAATCCTGGCAGTCCGTTGTGATTTTTGACAGCCTGTGGTTACTTGTGGCGCCCCGCTGCGAATTGTGGCTGCCCGGGGTGCTTGTGGTGGCCTGTGGTGAATCGAGGCAGCCCTTGGTGAATCATGGTAACCCGTGGTGACTCGTGGCGCACTATGGTGACTAATGGCAGCTTGTGCTGACTCGTGGCAGCCTGTGGCGAATCGTGGCAGCTGGAAGTGACTCTGGCCGGGTGATGAGCCCTTGGTGAATCATGGTGGCCTGTGGTGAATCGTGGCAGGGATTATGGATTTTGCTCTTTCTTGCAGCCGTGGCAAATTCTGGAGGTGGAAGTGACTCATGGTGCCTGTGGTGAATCGTGGCAGACTGTGGTGACTCGTGGCTGACTGTAGTGTCTCATGGCTTGTCTCATGTAGTGTCTCATGGTGGTGACTCGTGGCAGCCTGTGGTGAATCGTGGCAGACTGGTGACTTGTGGCGGACTGTGGTGTATCGTTGTTAGCTTGTGTTGACTCGTGGCAGACTGTGGTGACTCGTGGCAGCCTGTGGTGACTCGTGGCAGCCTGTGGTGACTCTTGGCAGACTGGTGACTCGTGGCAGACTGTGGTGAATCATGGCAGCAGTAGTGACTCATGGTGGCCTGTGGTGAATCGTGGCAGACTGTAGTGACTCGTGGTGGCCTGTGGTGAATCGTGGCAGCTGTAGTGACTCGTGGCAGACTGTGGCGACTCATGGCAGCCTGTGGTGAATCGTGGCAGCTGTAGTGACTCGTGGCAGACTGTAGTGACTCATGGCAGACTGTGGTGAATCGTGGCAGCCTGTAGTGACTCGTGGTGGCCTGTGGTGACTCATGGTGGCCTGTGGTGAATCGTGGCAGCTGTAGTGACTCGTGGTGGCCTGTGGTGAATGGTGGCAGACTGTAGTGACTCGTGGTGGCCTGTGGTGAATGGTGGCAGCGGTAGTGACTCGTGGTGGCCTGTGGTGAATGGTGGCAGCTGTAGTGACTCGTGGTGGCCTGTGGTGAATGGTGGCAGACTGTAGTGACTCGTGGTGGCCTGTGGTGAATCGTGGCAGCTGTAGTGACTTGTGGCAGACTGTAGTGACTTGTGGTGGCCTGTGGTGAATCGTGGCAGCTGTAGTGACTTGTGGCAGACTGTGGTGACTCATGGCAGCCTGTGGTGACTTATGGTGGCCTGTGGTGAATGGTGGCAGCTGTAGGGACTCGTGGTGGCCTGTGGTGAATCGTGGCAGCTGTAGTGACTCATAGCAGACTGTGGTGAATCGTGGCAGCCTGTAGTGACTCGTGGTGGCCTGTGGTGAATCGTGGCAGCTGTAGTGACTCGTGGCAGCTGTAGTGACTCGTGGTGGCCTGTGGTGAATCGTGGCAGCTGTAGTGACTCGTGGTGGCCTGTGGTGAATGGTGGCAGCTGTAGTGACTCGTGGTGGCCTGTGGTGAATGGTGGCAGCTGTAGTGACTCGTGGTGGCCTGTGGTGAATGGTGGCAGCTGTGGTGACTCGTGGTGGCCTGTGGTGAATCGTGGCAGCCTGTAGTGACTCGTGGTGGCCTGTGGTGAATGGTGGCAGACTGTAGTGACTCGTGGTGGCCTGTGGTGAATGGTGGCAGACTGTAGTGACTCGTGGTGGCCTGTGGAAACTGCCGGAAGTCCCGCAGTATGTTGTTGCTGCCATGATTTTAGCCAGTTGTCTCTCCAAAGGTTTCCACTCTGTAGAAGTTAAAACATCTGAAACTAATGAACTTGCATCACTAGTTGCCACAGCATGCTGGAAGCTGCAACAAGTTCCCACAGACTGATATCCAATCATTTCTGCCCGTATTCATAACCTGCCCCCTGACTCCACACACCTCCAGTTTGTCATTTTGCAATTTTTTGCAGTGGGAGGACTTACAGTAGCCGGTACAGTTCCACTTTCAGGCAGTCTGATAAATAACAACCATAATAATAATGATAATAATTATGATGATTTTTGTCAGATCCAGATTCTGTATGATGATGTGATGTATTATTTTAGTCTGATTCTTGTAGGTTTGAGGTTCTGATTTGATCTGAGCGAGCTGTCATTGACTGCGTACTGATTTTTATAACTGTTTCAATGAGAAGTTGGGATAAAGGCTGCAGCAGCTCACAGAGCCGTGAACACCGAACAAAGAAGTGCTCTGAGAAAATCCAGATGAGAAGGAATCGGGGTGTATTCCCATGTCTGCTGGGAAACCAGAGGTTGCTTTGGGACCCACTTTCAGCAGAGCGTAGCATCACTTGCTATCATAGCGCCACTGTGTTCACTTATTGTGGATGTTATTATCATATTGACCTAAAGTTGCTCTGATTGACGTGTTTCTGTGATCAGATGGGGAAATGATGTGAACCGAGTGTCAGAACTGAACCGTTCAAACCGGAACCTGTGGTGGCTTTCAGGACTGGGTCCTGGTGTTACAGAACCAGCTTACCAGTGAAAAAGCCTTTACCTGGACTTTAGGACCTCTACCTGGACTTGGGAGCCTTCTTTCTGGAAAATACATGATAATAATACCATGAATATTTCTTTAGAAAGCAGGAAAATATCTGGCTAGCTTTGACTTCCAGCTGTTTGACACACAGATAATCCTGGAACAGAGGAAATATAGCAACGAGAGCACATATCTGGAATTAAATGGACTTCCTTTGGCAGACCATTGGCCAATGACCAGTTAAAGACCGGGAGCTTACGCCAAGTTGATCATGTTTATGAACAGCTAAACTACCCAACACTAAGGATGCACCGAAATGAAAATTCTTGACCAAAAACAGAAAATGAGCAAACCAAAGTCAAAAAGCAAAACATCGGAATTATGATGTCAGTTATTAGAACCATAGCATTTTTGGCTACGATGTGTACTAACCTCACTAAAATCAATCAAATGTATCAAAATATTTATTTACCACTGACATTACAGCAATGCACAATATAAATTAAAATTCAAAATAAAACATTTAGTTGGACTCCACTCATGTACATGAATAAGAAAATTTCATATCACGGTTATTGTTGATCAAAATGATCATGGTTATCATTTTTTCGCAGCATTATAGAAATAGCCCCCAGCATCTTTAAAAATACCCAAAATGGGTGTAAATGTCTATTTTGTCCTTTTTAAAGGGGGAACAATCTCAAGAGAACTGTCCATGTGGGCGCCTTTGTTGCCTTCCGCCATGTTTTCATGAATTAAACATTGCAAACTGCGACTGCTACTGCTTTTCCAGCCAATGAACAGCATCATTGGGAGTTTTTCAAAGTGCAGTGATCAATTTTTTTAACGGTTTTAATGATAATTACATTTTGAAACGGTATTACTAATCGTTGGTAATTTTATCAAGGTTAACCACGTAATCGTTACATCCCTAAGGACGACTACAACAGATAATAATATACATGTTTATAATTGACTGGCTGCTGAAAGACTGTGAAATTAAATATGTTCTCACATAAAAACAGTGCAGAAGTCGCGTGCTGGATGCGCCGTTTGCCGCGTCATCACAAGTTTCAGCCATGTTGTTTCAGTGATATGTCTTTCGGCTGAAAACCAAAAGTGCACTTTTCGGTCATTTTTTGGCCAGAAACTTTTGGTGGCTGAATTTTTGGTGCATCCCTACCCAACATTTTGACTTTTTTTCACTTGGAAACGTCTGATGTTCAGTGAACGCATCACATTTCTGTAAGCGTAACTGGAGTGATTCATTATCACAGAACAGCACAACATGAATGGCTGCACGGTGGTGTAGTGGTTATCACCGTGGCCTCACAGCAAGAAGGTTGCTAGTTCTAGCCCCGGCTGGGGAGGGGTTGGAGCAAGTCCAACAGTGGAACCGTCATGTTCTGCCTGTGTATGAGTGGGTTCTCTCCGGGTACTCTGGCTTCCTCCCAATATCCAAAGACATGATGTTAGGTTCATTGATCATTGATCACTCTATATTGTCCGTAGGAGTAAATGTGATCGTCTCTCTTTGTCTCCCTGTGTTTGGCCTGCGACAGACTGCCGACCTGTCCAGGTGTACCTGCCTAATAGGCTCCAGCACCCTGAACTGGACGAGCGGTACAGAAAATGAATGAAGGATGACATTAATGTCATAGTTGTGTTCGTTAAACATTACTGAACATTTCTTTTACTTTGTGGTGTAATCCTGTTGCTCATCCTGCAGGAGGTCAAACGTGTCGGATGGATTTCCGTCTTGACGTCCTGCTTCACAGGCTGAGCCGTCCTTCACAATCACACCTTCATCATTTTCTCTAAAATGATAGTTTGGAAGGAATAACTCTTCTTCTGCTGATCTTTCCCATGAAAAGACGCCTCATCTGCAACTTTGTTTTCATCCTGCACAGAAGTTGTGCTGAAATGGTTTCAGGAAAGTTGGGTTACTGAGGGATTCATTTATCGTGGTGTTTAATGTCATGATTAATTGAAATCAAGTAATCATGACATCGCTACACTCAGCTGGTCAGTGGTAATCTGACCCCGGTCACCTGCTGGTACATCTGTACACCTGGGGCATCATAACTGATCTCTGGTGACAGAGGGCTTCGGTCATCCTGGTTTCTGTTGGCGACGGGGCCTCCCTGTGTGCCCCCCGTGTATGCGTGGGTTCTCTCCAGGTACTCGGGCTTTCCCCCATGTCCAAAGACAGGCATGTTAGGAGTGAGAGTGGTTGTCCGTCTCCTTGTGTTAGCCCTGTGATAGACAGGAGACGTGTCCAGGTGTACCTGCCTCTTGACTAATAAAGCTTAGTCCTGCGTTGGAACGAAGGGGTAAACTCCGCTGGAAACGTGTGAAACCAGGAACCAGGAAGTTAATTGTAATTCTTTCTTGATCCACTAGGGGCTCCAAACAGAGCAAATCCCCACAGACTCCCATGTTAAAAAGACCAATTTCACAGCAGAAATAAACATGTTTACTGTACAGCCTGGTTCAAAACATCCTTTTAGGTTTAATAGGTCAAGTTTATCTTCTTTTTTTTAATAACTCATCCGTTTAGATGTTATTTAATCCTGGAATTACACATAATTAGGGGCGTGTCCTTTTGATTGACAGGCGGCAGACCAGATGTTGGCTTGCCAACCAGTGGCTCCCAGTTAGCTCCTTGTTTGCTCTCAGTAAGGTCTCAGTCTGCACTCTCAAAAATAGAGGTACAAGACAGGAACATTTCTGTACCTGTAGGTACATTTTTTACAAATGTTCTCTCAAAAGTACAATATTGGTCTTTATATAACTTTGGACCCTTTTTCATAGTATATATGTACACTTCTGGCCTCATAAAGTACAAATTTGTACCATTTCAACCCTAAGCATTGAAAAATGTGCGTAGCTTGTACAGTAACTACAAATAGCAGTCCTTCTGAAAAGTAGCATAATTATAGTTACTATGATTTTCATAATAATCATAGTAATATTTATATGTATGATTACATTTGTGTTTGGCCTAATATTTATATGATAATTATTCATTTATTATTAGCATCTTTGATTATTGTCATAATCACTATTTTATTGAATTTATTCATCATTTTTCATTTAATTGTACTGGTTTTATTGTTTTATTGGTTTAATTGTACTTTATTAACTTATACAACTTGATAAGGTACAAAAATGGGCCAGGACCGAAGGTACAGAAATGTCTTTCAACAAGGAACACCCCCAGCGACAAGCTTTGTACCCTTTTAAGTACAAACTGTACTTAAACTGTGGCAGCAAAAATGGTGGTTTTTAGTCAGCTAATAGCACGTACAAACATGCCTTACCTTTATCCCGCCGCTTAGGAGGCTAATCTTCGTTAGCTCCTGTTAGTTTCAAGTTAGCTCGGTTTGCATTTAACCCAGAGTATGCTGTCAATCATTTGCCCCGCGGCCATGCTGTGCCCATTTTAGTATTTTCCGGGAGTGACGGCATACGCAACACAGCAAGATAGCGATGGTGGGAAACGCCCAACTGGCTTCACTTTCCTTTATTCAGATGTGACCGGATACTACGTCCACTTTATTCACAGTCTTTGGTTGGAATAAGCATGTAAAGGAAACAGAAGGATGAGTGAATTTCTAGGTTTTCTTAACCCTGAAAATTCTGCTTCATCCCCCTGAGGTCCATCTCTCAGCAGGTTTTCCATGTCTCCCTAATCCAATACAAGTTAATGAGTCATTGTGCAGAGCTTGATTAGCTACTGGATCTGAGTCAGGTGTGTTGGAGCAGGGAGACATGGAAAACCTGCTGGATTGTAGCTCTCATAGGACCGAATTTTTGTAGCCCTGCTCTATATGGTAAAACCAAAATGATCCATGTTAACAGGTTTCTAAGAGACCTTTGTTTAGACCTGGAAATGACGATGAAGCCACTTCCTATCAAACTTTCCACCAATCAGAGAGCTTAAATTGATGGTAACGTCCAATCAGCAGCAGCCAAAGATCAACAAGTGAGCAGAAAGTCCTATGTGTGTCTGAAAAGAAGAAAATAATGGTCTTCTATGGGTGGAAAAAGAAAGAAGAGCTTTCTGCTGCAGCTGAGTTGGAGGTGGTTTGGTGAGGATAGAAGGTAAATAGAAGCAGAAATAACTGGAAATGAGGAAAAAGTGGAAACATGGAAAAAGATTTTGTTGTGTGTTTGTTTCACTGCCTGAAAGGCAAGATGGAGAGATGATATGCAGATGAGAAAAGGCTTCACTGTTGATCTGGTGGTGTTTCTACAAAGTTCTGGTAGTAATACATTCTGGTATTACTGGTCTTTATGGTGCTTTATCTATTGATACATTCATTTACATCATTTTAGCCTCATAATCTGACAACTGTGGCTGAACTGAAACATGATGTCTGGATGCTGACTGGGATTAAAGCTTCTCCAGGTTGCTTTAGATTAAACACGCAGACATGTCAGATATGGCGGAATAATGGCTGGACTTTAAGGGTTATAGCAAGGAGGTGACCAGAAAAAGCCCGACCTTAGACGCACAGACAGGATGTGCTTGGATGTTTTAAACGTTTTGCATGGGTTTACATCCCTGAGCAGAGAGGTCTTTTTCTTAGATTTATTATTTATTGCAGTATTGGACTTGATTCAGTGTGAGGGCAGCAGAGTACCACACAGACGAGGACTTGAACCTGTTTTCAGTCGGGCGTAGTTTAACCTGAGCCATCTGTGATGAAGTAAAGTCTCAGTTTAAACCAGTCTGTGTAAAACTAGATCAGAAACAGAGTGGATGTGATGGTGGATCAGCTGACATCCTGAGACCTCCTCGTTCTTCTTCTTGCTGTTTTCTCGGCTCTATTCTATGAAGGGAAGTTTAAGTTTTGTTAAAAGTATGAATCTGGATCGTTGTGGTGTTCAGTTAGGTTTTCAGGATGTCTTTGGTTCAAAAGATCTTGAGATTGTGATCTGTTGTTGTTTATATGTATTTCACCAGTAATAGTTCTTACTGGGAAAAGAGGGCGTCCTGGTCATGAGAGCAGCATCAGCACAGATCCACCTTCACACATTTAGTCTCCAATTAGACTGAAAAGTCCGCTAGACTCTGAACAAGTTCCCACCAGGATAGTCCGCTAGACTTCAGTGAGGCCCTTGGAGCTTTTTCCAGAGAGAAACATCCCTTTTTATTCCACAAACCTCCACTTTTACGCAAATTATTGCTCAGTTCTGTGACATTTTTTGTGTTTATAGTTAATTCAGTTTTTAATGTTCAATATTGTTATTTTCCCACAGTTCCATCATCTCAGATTTCATAGGGCTTCAGTTAGTTAAACAGTAACAGATAGACTGGTCATGGACCAGTAGATCTTACTGGCCCTGGTGAGTATGAGGCTGGATGATGAATAAAAACTGTCCTGTATGGACTCATCAGCTGATGTTTGCATTTACAGAACCTGTACTGAGAGCTCCGCTCTGAACTTGTTTCAGGTCCTGGTGCTGGTTGCTGATGTAGACCTGAATGTTTGCATTTATTATGGGTCGGGTTTCCACGCGGGCCAGGCTGCTGGATTCCTCTTAACTTCTGTCTGGAGCAGCTGAACTAACTTAGATGATGATCCTGCTGCTTCTGCTAGCACTCAGCCATAAATCCACTCTGTTGATTTGTATGAATTTGTTGTTCATCACTATTTGGTTTTATTAAGATCTAGATTTTTTTCTCTCTAATATGCACTGGCAACTCTGTCTTTAGGCTTCCGTAGTTCGCAGTGGTCTCGGGCTACTCCTGCCCAGACCCCAGAGACACTAAACTAAACTGGGCGGCTTGCAGAAAGAGCCCATTCCCAAAAAGTCCCATCTTATCGTTTGTTAGCAGCTGGCTTCAGACTCGGAACAAGTATCAACGTTGATAAGCTAGATAAAAGGCTGTTTCTACCTACGGAGGAGGATTAGGGCCACTGAAAAAAAAAATTTAATTCTGAGAAAAAAGTCAGAATTCTTACTTTAAAGGTTGAATATGAATACTGACAGAACAGCGACATCACGTGTGTCTAGTTTGTAGTTGCAACAACAGAAAAACAACTCCAGCCGCTGGGATGCCAGGCTCTCTGCAGATATGCAAGTGACTTAACAGTCTGCAGCATGTCCACCAGTCTGCAGCATGTCCAACAAGTAACCCAGAGGAGTTTATAACTGACAG
Organism: Atherinomorus stipes; assembly: GCA_023101725.1. NCBI lineage: Eukaryota > Metazoa > Chordata > Actinopteri > Atheriniformes > Atherinidae > Atherinomorus > Atherinomorus stipes. Next base: position 17,173 of record JALJCO010010548.1, on the reverse strand, counting down.
CTAATGTTAGCAAACAAGTTAGCTTACTGATTCAGGAGAAAAGTTGCCATTTCCGTGTTTTGACGCTGTAGAAAACGTTTGTGGGTCCATTTAGTGAAGTCTTCACCTTAATTTACTCCAGGTTTTGCTCTTCTCAGGTCACTCCTCCTCAGAAACAGATAAGAATATCTCCAGGGCTCTGAAGCAGCTGCTTCATTCATTGTCTCCACTGTTTCCACCTGTACCAGCCTAACTGTGCCCAACATATTGATGCCACACAGATCGTATTTGGCAACCTGCAATGGCGGTGTGCATTGGCTTATAGACGTAAATATACTGCCATTATCGAACCCGAAAAAATTTATTTTATAATTATTTTTAGGCTAAATATAACTTTTCAAGGAAATGTTGTACTTTCATTCTGTACCCCCCCCCCCCCCCCCCCAACGACCTGTGGAGGTATTATTTTTAAAAAATATAGCTTTTAATAAAAATGTTCCATATTCAATCTTTAATCTCAGAATTCTGACTTTTTTTCCAGAACATTAAAAAAAAATTTTCAGGGATTTTTTTTTTTTTTTTTCAAATTTAGAAAAAGCCATAATTCTGAGATTAAAGTCAGAATTCTGGCTTTTCCCCAGAATTTTTTTTTTTTTTAAATTTCAGGAAAATTGTTTTTTTTTGTTTTGTTTTGTTTTTTCAATTCTGGAAAAAAAATTCCCTGAAAAATTTAAAAGTTTTCATGAGCTTATCATAAATTCACAGACATCTCAGCTGGAGATTTGACCTGATTTTAAAACTGTTGTCAGACATTGGTGTGATTTGTGGAGATTTGCTGTGTTTGGCTGGACTGACCCCTCACCGTTGGGTTACAGAGATGTTCCTTGCTCTGATGTGCTGTGGATGGATGGATGTGAGGGGAGGAAGAGATGGAGTATGGGGGAGGAGACGGAGGCTGGTAGGGTGGGTTGGGTTGCTAGGGGAGAGTGTGTCAGACTGTTGCTGAGAGCCAGGCCTGCTATTGGAAGCCACTTGCTGAGCAGGAGAGCAGCAGAGGAGAAGAGAGAGAAGCAGCTAATGAGTATTGTGGCCTGGTTGCTGAGACAGCACTGGGTTTATTTATAGAGTGATGGCCAGTCAGCCCTTAGATACCAGCGACGAATGAGCTGACAGAGAAGGAGGTGGCTTTAACCAATGGCAGCGCAGGACGGGGGATGCCAGATTGAGGAAGTGCTGTGAGTGCCTCTCAGTCTCTTAAAGAGACAGTGCAGATTTCTCAGTACTAGGCAGATATTCCCTCTCTCTCTCTCTCTCCAGTGTCATATCTGTGGGCAGACCGGGTCTAGAGCAGCACAGTGGTCCACAGTGATGGGGATTTAATTACTTCCTCTTTGTTATCGTCCAGCAGGACACATGTAGACATTCACCAATGTGTGAAAATTGAGCTGAACTGAAGACTCAAAAGATGAATTTGCAAAAACCTGTGAATTGATGGTTAAATATGCTGCATAAGTGGTTATCTAATGGGAAAATAAAATATATGTTTTCTCATTTCAATGCATTTGTGCATGTTTACAGTTCATATCCTGCACAGAGAGCATTAAACTGCTTGGTAACACAGGTTTTCGCCTGCATGTATAAATCTAGGCCTGAACTTTTAGCCTGGTTTAGCTCCTCTGACCTGGAATAATGTCGGCCTCCAATGACTGGGCCTTAAAGGAGGCAGCTACCAGTGTGAGGAAGAGGAAAACAGTGTTTGGTGTTCTGATTTCTCTCTGTGGATCTGACTGCTGAGTAGGGCTGCATTATTCAGGGAAAAATGTGAATCACATTTTTTTTTTTTTTTTTGCTTAAAATCGAGATCATGATTCTCTGACACAATTTTTTTTTTCAAAAATATTTTTATTGCACAAATAAACTTTAAACAAAACTTTTTCAAAAGGTAGTTCAAAATAAAGCATGTGTTTGCACTTCTTATGCATAGTTGTAGTTCTTTACCATTGGTCAGGGGGTGGGGAGGCAACGGCAGTGCTGCATTTGAGGACTCCTGTAAAAAAAAAAAAAAAAAAAATCTGTGAAAAATGGAAACTTTTATTTGGGGTGCAGTTCGTGATTAAAAATGCTTCAGAATCGATGTGGGTAGAAATGAGATCACATATGTGTGAATCAAGATCGCGATTTTTTAACGATTAATTGTGCAGTTCTTCTGCTGAGGCTCTGAAAGGAGAAGATATTTTCTTCCATGAAATAAGAACTTTTGACTTAATTTAGTAAGTTACTAAGTCACTGGTTTATCAAGTAACTGGGTTTAATACCTGTATAAATGTACCAATGACTAGAAATAGAGCTTTATGAAAATATTCCTGTCATTTTTCCTACATTATATCCCCACAACCTGAAATTAAAATACAATATTCCCTAAAGGTGAACACATATAACTTGATGTGTGATATTGTTGCATATTGCAGAGTACATAAAATGTGTGATTTATAAACTAGTCCATAAGTATCTGGCTCTGTATGAAGCTGCCATAAGGACATAAGTTTTGTAACTTGTATTTCTATTTTTGAGTGGAACAAGTACAGATACAAGTCAAATGTACAAGTATGGATTCATTCTACTAGTCAGAAAGTGCATGCCAGGCTAGGCTGCATTTCCACCGGGATAGTCCACTAGACTCGGCTTGATCGGGGACTTGGGTCAGTTAGGGGGTGCAACGTTCCTCCAGTCTGAGTTTACGTTCACGCTGCACTACTCAAACTAATTTGAGCTTTTAAATGACGCGTTTCCCTCCTCACCGGAGGCGGTGCTGCATCAGGAACTGCTGAAGGAAAAGACGAGACAACCCACCAAGAAGAAAGCTTTGCTTTGTAATCCACTTCCTTTACTTGGTCCGCTGCAAGTGGACCAAAACCTGCTGTTGTAGGCGGACTGAGTCCGCTTCTTTGATCCAAATCAGAGTTAGTTTGTGCGTTGATGATTCCCCGAAAGAAGCAACTCTCCCACCAAAGATTCGGATAAAAAAGCCTGGTGTGAACGTGCCCTAAATGTTACTGGTTTGGAGGAATCTGATTGGTTCTCCAGTAGGCATGTGACAGGTTTTGTTCCCATAAAATTCATTGGCAGAATAAATCTGTACTTTAGATTCTACTTTAACCTGAACCTGCCTGAGCTTCAGAGGTGGAGATGCATGTTAAACCTGCGTCCCTCCCCGAGCCCCTTACTTCTGATCTCAGGTGTAGTAATGCACCAGTGCATGCTGGGTATTTGTCCAACTTGTAACTGCATTAATGAGATGACCCAAACCCTGGAGGGGTTCTGCTGATGTGCTGCTGTCTGAGTGCTAGCACCGATTTCTGTTCAGTCCGAGGTCTGGATTTGTACTCAGCCGGTCCAGCCCTTTTAAAACACGCTGGTGTTGCTTCAGTCTTAAATGGGTCTCCGTGGTTGTTCGAGCTGAACCTCCCTCTCAGTTTTACGGGTTCTGACCAGTTCCCCAGATCCTGTTGGTGGAATTCTATCCCACAGCATGACATCGCCACCACCATGCTCTACTGTGGTGCCCTGAGCATATCTCTCTGTATGGCTACAGTGGGTGAATGTGCATGTCCCGCTTTGATGTTTCCATTTTCAGTGCTTTGATTTCATGTTAACCATTTGGATTTTTTAAAAATATGAAGGTGAAATGTGAATTTTGCCATTTTTGTTTTTATATCTGCTTCCAGGCAGAATAAACACCCTTTCAGTCTCCAGCGGGTCTCTGAGAGAACATTGCTTCTGCCTCCCCAGTCCAGAGAGGACCCTGGAATAAGAGATGTGTCAGTGACTGCCACTCCCTGCCCACCATAAATAAAAACCATCATTAACCGTAACCTGAGCGGTATTCTCAGCCCGGCCGCTTCTGTTTTGGGTGATTACTCACTTACCCCTCTGCATAGTTCAAAGATAAGTTTAGCTTAGCAACTGCTCGCTTCCACTTAATAGTCCTCCCCTGTCCCTGCTGCATCTCCCATCCATCCACCGTCCCGGGTTTTTACGGACGGGTCAAAGAGCAGCTGAACAGATATATCTGGCCCGGTCTGGTTCTGCTTGTTGTATTTACTTAAATGTCACCACTCTGCCGCGTTCAGGGCGAAGCTTTGTGGAGTTCTCTGATCTGGTTTCATGATGCAGGCGCATACAGCGTGTAGACCGGGACTGCCCAAATCCAGTCCTCCAGAGCTGTAATCCTCCTCCAACACGCCTGAATCAAGCTGGTTCCCAGGCCTCTGCAGAGCTGAATGGGGGAATTCAGGTGTGTTGGAGACGGATGCATCTAAAAGTATCAGGACCGTAGATCTAGAGGACTGCATGTGGCCCCCCTGCTGTAGACAGTAAAACCCCGTTTCCAACAAGGGGTCCGGCTCAGGCCGGGGCGGTTTCTCTAACCTCTAAAATGTGAAATTAAAAGACTTTGCTCTACGTTGTTTTAGGGCTGAACGATATGGACAAAATTTCATATCTCGATATTCATGCAGGACATCTCAATATCGATACGATACGATATGACTACGGGTTCGTTGAAAACCAAGCACTTTTATGGAAAATGGAGTTTTGTTTGGGACTTCCAGAGCTTTACATGCAGGACAAGCTCAGGGGAAATCTACAGCTTTTTATATAGTTGCTTTTTCGATACTGATATCTTGAATGTTCATATCTCAATATAGATACGATACGTTGTTTTGACCATTGTAGATTTCTTTCGGATTGCTGTGTATTAGTAACTTGCTGTAATTTTAAACCGACCAGTCTCTGTTGAACATGGCTGCGACCATGATATTAGCATTAGCTGCTAATGTGAGAGCTAATAAGCTACTAAACTATATTTCTACTCCAACTTCCTCAAAAATAAAGGTTTTTTTTAATGGTGGTGGTTTCCAGCTGGTTTCCTGATTGCAGTTATGTTAGCTGGTTAGCTAGTCGATGCTGGTTAGTTAGTTTATTCCTCTTAAGATGACTTGATTATTACCAAGAATGAAGTAAGGGCTGGAGATAAAATCCTTCCATACTTAGTAGCCGTTTTGGTGGAAAACGAGCATCAGCAGACTGAGCTATGAATGACTGAGTAGATTCTCTGGAAGTGAGTCTCGCCATCTGCAGAAATACTCTGATTACTCTGGTGTTGGTGGTGGTATCAGTGATGGAGAGGAAGCTGAGTCCAGGGAACTGGTCAGTCAGTTTGTGAGATGCTGCAGCAACAATCACCTCGTCCTGAATCCAAACAAAACAAGAGATGATTGTTGACTTCTGGGGTAACCGAGTAAACAAATATCTTTTGGCAATTGAACCTGAGGAACATGTTTTCCTAGATGGTCCATCCTGTCAGCTGGAAGACCAAACTTCTCAGCTGAAGCTCAGTAATGGCTACTCATGTATGTTTCTACTGTATGGTTCCATTTTAACTCTTAAAACTCCCCCAGATCTCCCCGGGTCCATCTCTTCTATGACCATCAGTGTGTCAGAGACGGTAGACTGTAACGGTGATGGATGGTTTACCCTTTAACCGGGGCTCCAGAGCACAAGCAGAAAATTTAGGGTGCGAACTGAAATTAACTTGCAAAGCTCATATTCACGTTTCCTCTCATTTTCACTGTATTACTGAGAAGTACTGATCAAATTGAGCCTGTTGCATTTCAGTGTGGCCAATCAAAGCATTTGTTGGTTTCCCTTGTTGCAGAATCCTTGCAAACAGTTGTCCTCAAACTTACTTACAAGCTGAACTTGACACAAGTAATAATAAATAAAAATTTATGAAAATCATGACATTGATTTTGAATTGTGGTTTAACAGAAAAAAATTAAACAAATGAAAAATAGAACAAGTAAACAAGCATGATGGGGCTCCTGCACTAAAATGTTGTTGAGCGACACTTTGAGGCAATCACTGCAATCAGGTGTTTTTTGTAGCGTCCAATCAGACGTCTGCACCCATTCACAGGTTTTTTTGGTCCATTGTTCATCAGCAAAGTGCTAAAACTGTTAAACATAAGAACCAGTTTGGTCTCTTTGGTACGCTGGTTTGCAACCTCCTGCTTTCTAAATGCAACTGGGAACGGAGTTGAACTTCCATCCCACACATTTTATGCTTCAGACCGGCACTGTGCTCACTCAGAGTGTCGTGTTTTAGGGTCGGGTCACACGGACACTTTTGTCATGATTAAATCGTTCTCAAGTCCAGAAAAGGTTTTAGATCCGTATTATTTGCGTCATGCGGCCGGGCCAAAAGTTTAAAACAGTTGTCAGAACGGAACGGTTGGGAGAGGCCGGCACCACGATTGTAAAGACCAGAACACTTGACTCAAGGGGGGGGAAACAGGGAAAAAGGGGTGGTCACTCATTAGCCAATCACTCGCTCTCTCACACATAGACTTTCTCCTCCTTTGGCGTTCATCTCCTTTTTTGTTTTGAGGTTAATTTCAATCAGCAAACCGGCTCCTTTGCACATTACTGTGAACTACTGGGCTGACGAGGGGAGCAGAAGTTTGTCAACGACAAAATATATTCACTGATAACTATTCAAAAATGCCAAATTTATTGGTCGCACATGCGCGAGTGGATGAAAAATTTACTCCCACATTTCAGTGTTAAAATGCCTGGAGGCGATCTTCTGAACTTTTCCAGCATTTATATCCTGTAGGTTCACAAATCAGCCACTGAATGTTGTTTATTTAGAGACTGTTCGGTGAATAATCAACGAACTATCGTAACACCATTATTTATCACACTTTTATCTTAAAAAGATCACTATCACCATATTTTTCTTATTTACAGTCGTCCTTAAAATTATTCATACCCTCCAAATAAAGAAAAGGCTAAACTGACAATATGAAGAAACTAACAAATGAAAATTTAGTAAATTATAATTTAGTGAAATAAATCATTGCCTTTGAATTGTGGTTGAAAATGATAAATGAAACAGACAAAATTGTTCGAGACACATTAGAGCACCTTTCCCATGAACAGTGGACCAGCATACCTGTCAACAGGTGCAGAAGTTTTTTTGAACATTAGAGAAAATACCTGATTGCCTCAAAGTGTTGTTAGCTTTGGAGCCCCATATGCTTGTTTACTTGTTTTATTTTTTGTGTGTTTGTTTTTATTATTTATGTTGAACCACAATTCAAAATCTGTCATGATTTTCATAGAATTTTTCTCTATTATTACTTGCTGACTGCTGATTTTTTTTTCTGTCTTTAATTTGAGGATATGAATAATTTTGAGGACGACTGCATGTTATAGTTTTAAGACTAATGAAACATCTGATATTATTGTCATTTCTAGCCTAGTCTTACTGATGACATGAGATATTCCCAGAACTTCTCATCATATCAAACCTCCATCCTAATTTCATCTATTAGCATAATAGAAATCTTTGTCTTTTTATGAAGTAACACACAAATAAAATGAAAAGGGACTCCCAGGTGATTGTGGTCCAGTGTAGGGCTGTCACAAACGATTATTCTGATAATCGATTAGTCACTGATTATTTTGGCAACGACTGCAGAATATTTATAGTACCAGTCAAAAGTTTGGACACGTTCTCATTGAATGTAACGGAAAACATGTCCAACCTTTTGACTGGTAGTATGTGTGTTTATGTCAAACTTTTTTAAGAAAAGATGAATCAGACAGAAAGACAGACAAAGCAGTGGACGGTACAATGGCAATTTTGAGGAAAAACAAAGCTTATAAACAATAAATGATTAGTTGATTATGAAATTTGTCACTATTTTGATAGTTGACGATTCGGCGATTAATTGACTAATCCCCAGTCCAGAGGTGTCGGGTAAAACCTCAGCTCCCGCTATGAAGGGATCTGTCCACGGTTACAGCGGGTTTCCTTCTTTGTTTTAATGGGCTCTATGCACGATTCCACTACTTCCTGAACTTAAGGTAGCTCCTTTGTTTCCTCTTTCATTTCTGGACGAACTGATTAACCCAGGTGTGTCTGATCTCAGTAACTGACCAGACACACCTGGATTAATCCGTTCATCCAGTAATGAAAGACGGGAAGCAAAGGAGCTGCCTTAAGTTCAGGAAGTGGTGGAGTCGTGCATAGAGCCCATTGTATCTGTATCAGACAGCTGATTGGTCAGACAGCATGCCTCTCATACATTTTCATCTTACCATGGTAACGTTGACCTGAAGTTTCCATGGTGATGCCCCCTGCATGAAGTTAACCAGCGACAGACGGTTAAAGCCGAAGTCGGCTCGCGTTGCCGAGCTGTGCAAACGTCTAACGAACTGAAGATAGCTGCAGCTTTTTGGCCATTTAGTTGCAGGAGTGTTGGAACGTGGAGAAAAATAATCTGGTCCTGCTGCAGTTGAAGGAAATGAAGTTTCAGTAAAACAAACATCCATCAGACTGAGCCGGTGCATCAGCAGCCTTTCAGCCCAGGTTAGGTTGTTTTCATTCGCGGCAGCCATGATGATCCCTGGAAAGTTCTGGCGGGTGAAAACCCGACCTCCTGCATCATGTTCTCCTCCTGTGGACTCACCTGGGTCGGAGAACTTTCTCTTGTTTCCTGAGGAGATGTTTTACCGTTTGTTTTTAACTTCTTCATTTCTGTCGTTTTTCTCTCTACAGGTGTAAGCAGCTCAGGATGTCCGCCCACCTCCTCCTCCTCCTCCTCCTCCTCCTCCTCCTCCTCCTCCTCCACTGCCCAGGGCTTCTCCCTCGCTGAGCCAGCCATGACCAGCCAGCACACACATACACACCCCTCCTTCAGCTCCATCCACTCCATGGCCGAGCAGCAGCAGGTAATACTCCCCCCTGGATCTCTTCTTCTTCTGTGGTGGTTAAAACCTGTATATTTAACTAAAACCACACTGGCAGGGGCATAGATATCTATAATGGCTAGATATCTCACCCGCGCTGTTGGCCAATGGAGCCAAATGTCCGCAGATGGCAGCCATCTTACCACAGTCAGTTCGCTCTCTTACAGCATTGGTGGTGATGAACTTTTTAAATAATCATAACTTACTCAATTTTCTGCTGATTTTCAATCAGTCTGTTTTTTTTTTTTATAAATGTCATAGATGTAGTTATGAAACTACAGACTTTCTAACAATCCCAGAGCGGAGTGAGCTATAATTATGGACTTTCATATTATAATAAACAGGTCAGGTGCGATAAATATACACACACCCGCGTCATTTATACTGAATCAGTGTTTAGAACGAGCGTACACAATGAATATATGTATGATTATGAATGAAAATATATATATATATATATATATATATATATATATATATATATATATATATATATATATATATATATATATATATATATATATATGCATATATATATATATATAAATGGACTTGTTGAAGAAGAAAGATTTAAGTTTGAGTTCATTTAAAAAAGGGACAATACATTCAATGAAATTTAATTGGATCATAATATTTCTGAGAAGGCTTCACTCACAGATTTCCACCTTGCCTGAATTACACCCACTATTTGGCTACGTATGAGGTTCATTCAAACTCAATCTTTTTAGCCATCGGACCAAAAAAAGACGGACGGGAGGACCGGACTAAAGCTCCATCTGTAGGTGTAAATAAGGCTTTAGCCAGGGCGCGTTTACTAAAACCGTAGTTGCTAAACTGCTAGCAACATAGTTTGGGAAATTACATTAGTTTAGCAACAATGGTTTTGGGAAACGCATCACAATACAACCAAAGACTGTAATTTAAACAAAGGGTGTATCATGAAATTGTGACTGATATACTTAAACCTTGCTAGTTGTTACGTCCCAACTCGGATAGAGGGTGGAACGTAACAAATGAGAACTGTGACAAGGTGGATGTAAGATGGTAACTGGAGATTTATTGTTCCAAAGAGGGATCTAACAGACAGAACAAAACAACGGTAACCTGGAGTTGGGTTTTGCGATGCTGCTCAAATCAATAAAGCAAACAACAACAAGTACCGCTATCTAAACAGAAGTGTAGGTCAGACCAAAAGGTAACTAAGGAACCAAACAGAAACCAAAAAGGAAAACAGAAACTGACCCCCTAAACTATGGTTATAAAAAAAAAAAAAGCAAGCAGCACCAATAACTAAAGCTTTCCTGTCTGGCACATCTTTTCTATTTACAACTATATACAGCCTACAAAAAAAAAACCCTCTCTAGCCCAACTCAAACTACCACTTACCAAAAGCTGACTACACATAAACACCAACAAAAAAAAGGAGCCTTAAGGGCTTTTAATAAAGAAAAAAGAAAAGAAAAACAGAAAACTTACCAACACAGAGCAAGACCTCTAACGGTCGAATATAAACACAAACTAACTCAAACCAATTTGGTTTGAGCCCACTAATAAGTAAAAGAAAACAAACACACCAAAAAAAAGGGAATATCTAGAGATGGGACATTTGACACTGAGACTTCGAAGCCTCTGACACTTGAGTGAGACAGACAAGCTCGAAACTATGCTTCCAAGCCCCAATCGAATCTGCGTGATGACTGATAACATGTGAGGCTCATTGACACTGACATCAAACCATATTACTGGTACACTTTCAAAAATGTTGCGACACCTCCATGCTTACATGATGATCATGAGACGGACAAAACAAGCGTAAGACTGTATTTCTGTTATGTTTGAAGATAAAGTTGAATGATTTATATGGAAGATTGGAGCTGCTATGACTCCAACTGACCACCAGGTGTCACTGGCATGGTCGACTATATGAGGCTTTGAGGTTTCGACTCTTTTTTCCAATACAGTCAAGCAAAAGCCTCAAAAGATTCACAGGGCTTCATCGGCCCATCTCTAGGAATATCCACTAAGCTAATCTACAAAAGGTTACCGAATCAGACACAAGTCAAAATCCACAGCAAGCAAGGGGCAGACTGCCAGGTCAAAACAGTTGCCACTGAATGAAGAGGCCACAGGTCTTTTATCTCCCAGCTGGGTGAGGGTTTGTCTGTGATTGGCTGGGCAATTATCCAATCGAGAGGGAGGAGATGAAGGTGTGGCAGCCAGGACCAATCCTCAACATGTCGTGGCACACAGGAATTTGCATAGAAAACAAGCAATTAAAGCAAGCAGTAGGCAGCTGTAACAGTAGTTAATTAAAGATCTTTTGTGGTCTCAGCCTTTATTACTTACGCAAGTAGGATAGTTTATTAGCCATGATGCACAACTGTACTCAGTGTTTCCCCTACCATGGTTTAGGCAGGGCGGCCCGCCAGTAACATGACCAACATGTGTCAGGTGATGGCGTTGAAAGATATATTTGGTCGCCTTATGGCCACTGTCCAGCCCCATTCAGCGTCACTTCGTTAGCTCACATATCCCAGCTCCCTGGCTTTGCTTCCACGTTGGAAATGAGAAAAATCTGTAAAGCCGGGGTAAGGCTACCTTCACATTCCAGGTAAATGTGATCTGAATACTTTTTTCTTTTCTCAAATGTGACCCATGTCCGATTTGTTTCTGACAGTGTGAACAGCAAAAGTCACATGGATACAAATCCGATCTGCGTCAGAGCAACCGCAGTCTGAACAGGCACGTCGTATTCCATCCGACCTCTTCTGAAAGATGAGACGGACGTCCTTATTTCTGCACCACGGAATTTAAATTATGGACAGAACAACGTTAAATATATTTCTGGCTCTGATTTCACATCAACGCCGACACTAATGAAAGTGTTGTGGGATAACTTTTCTGTGCGGTCCAGGCAGCTCGGTGTGTGCAGGCGAGCGAGAGAGTGTGCGCCGCTGTGAACGAGACCAGAAGAGAAAAAGTTGATGTGAATGCGTCCGACAAAGAGACGTTGAACGCAGCAGATAGAAGGATAGGAAGATAGGAAGAATAGCGTGTGCTAATAACAGTGCAGTCTTAAAATAACGCTTCTCTGCAGCATAACGCCTGCAACAGGTGTAGAGTTCAGTCTGGGAGTTAGCCCCAGAGGAAAAGCTGCTTCGTCCCTGGAGAAGACCATGGTTGCATGTAAATGACAGTATGAATCACCATACAAACACGTCGGATTTAAGTCAAAAATCAGAATCGAGCATTAAGACCTGCAGTGTGAACGCAGCCGAAGTGGTTCATTATGTCATCCTGCAGCAGCCTCTGAATGTAAGGCTGGAAAACTGTCAGAATTTATAAATAAGGAGGATAAAGTGGTTTTGGTAGATTTAGTTTGCTGTGACAAAGCACCTACTTGCCTAAAATCAGCTGCTCTCACTGAGCTGATGCCAAATTCAGATTTTTTTAATTTGGCAAAAGTAATAACCTTGTTGTTTATGTGTTGATGCCTTAAAAATTAACACATTAATTAGGTTAATCTTTTTGTAATATTTAGGGATGTTCGATATTGGCTTTTTTACCGATATCCAATATACCGATATTGTGCAACTGTTAAATTCCGATATCAACAGATACCGATATATGCAGTGAACTGAGAGAGTGTATCTCTCATATTTTGAGAAATGCAACTATATTCTGCTCTGAGAGCAAAGATCCCCAAAATATCCTTAACGCAGCCAGAGAAGTTCATTTATGGCATCTGGCTCCCAGATATCAGATACTAGCAGGTATAAAATACTACCATATATCAGATACTAGCAGGTATTAGATACCACCATATATCAGATACTAGCAGGTATTAGATACTACCATATATCAGATACTAGCAGGTATTAGATACTACCATATATCAGATACTAGCAGGTATTAGATACTACCATATATCAGATACTAGCAGGTATCAGATACTACCATATATCAGATACTAGCAGGTATTAGATACTACCATATATCAGATACTAGCAGGTATTAGCCAACATGTGTCTAATTCTAATGTTTCTGACAATTTGGTAACTTAACCAACAATTTAAAACCAGAAATATTATCAGCAGCTTTAAAGCAAGTCAGTCTGTAGCAGCAGCAGCTGCACCGTAGTCACATGACTCTGTAAGGAATGCTGGGATATGAAGTTCTTTCAGGATAACAGGGACTTTTCTACATACTGGACCAATGCTAACGGAACACGATCTTGCAAGATTTTGTTTTGCAAAATATCGGTCCAAAAAAATTATACCGATATTTTCTGATATCACATTTTAATGCCAATATCGGCTGATAATATCGGACATCCCTAGTAATATTACTTTAATTTTGACAGCCCTAGGAAAAAAATCCCCAAATTAATGAAATAAATGCGTTTTTTATGATCTGGTAACCCCTTGAAATGATCTTGGGACCCCCAGTTTGAGGGAGGCTGTAGGCTGCATGGCTCTCCCCTGCTCCTCACAACAATCACCACTTCTGGGTGGATGATGGCAGGTCAGGGAGACGGGTGGTGGGATGCACCGTGGTGATCCTCCTGATGCAGCAGCATCTACTCAGAGATCCAGGTGCCATGGATACCATGACTGCCGCGCACATCAGCCAGCCTTGGGGAGCTGGAGACCCCAACAACAGAGGCAACAATGAGCCAAAAGGGAATCTGTAGCACCTTCTGGGTCATGGAAATCTGTCCCTGCGTCGTTTTTCTTGCTCACTTTTTAAAAAAATCTTAACTTCAGTTCAAAAGTACAAAAACAGCCTGATCTCATTTTTTGCGTCAGATTTTTACAACATTTCAGGGTTCCCGCGGAGTCTTAAAAGTCTTACATTTTTCTTTTTTTTTTTTTTTTTTTTTTAAAATTAAATCTGCATTTATTTACCTTAAAAAGTCCTTCAACTTGACAGTTGTGGTCTTAAATTTAATGCTGTAGGTCTTAAATTATCTTGCGCTCTGACCGATTTCTTTCACTTAGAAAAATGACAAAAAAAAAAACAGATCCGTGTGCTTTTCCCGATAAATCTTGACAGAGCCTTTGTATCAGCCAATCGGGATGAGATTAGGGCGGGTCTTTGCATCACCTGTCAGCCTAAGGTTTGCGTCTTTGGTAAACTTCAAAATTCAAACCAGGCACCAATGATAGTCGTGGGTGATGATGGCCAAAACTTGTTCTTCAGTTTTCTTTTGTGACATTATCTTTGTAAATGTAGATGGATCTGTGTTTTTACCAGCGTGGCCGTGAAACGGGCATCAAATTCTCTTCCAAGTGGTCTAAAAAAAAGTCTTAAATTTAACTTATTAAAACATGCAGGAACCCTTCATTAGTAAAGAAAAAGCTATTAATTTTTTATATCATTTTTGATTTTCAGTCTATTATTAAATGAATGTGTGATACATGGACCAGCTCATATATTAAATTGATATCGTTTAAGGTATTACAATTTCATGTCTATGTGTTTATAATGAATTACTATAAATGATAACCTGTGTTTATTAATTTATTAACTGTATAACTGTTGTGACACTGAATCCCCAATATTAACCGCTGATGCGCTGGTTCAGATCAAAGCTCCCTGTCCGGTCTGATGCGTGATGATCCGGCCGGCCGGCTGCGTGTGGTGCAGCATATGTTATCTGTTTTCACGTGTTCATTCAGACATGTGGCAGGTGTGTGAGGTGTTGCTGTTCTCTGCAGGTGCTGTCTGATATGACCATACTTCAGCGGAGGATTCCCCCCAGTTTCAGAGACCCTGCCAGCGCCCCACTGAGGAAACTCTCTGTTGACCTCATCAAAACTTACAAGCACATCAATGAGGTATGACATATGGGAAACGACCACCACACACACGCTCAGTTTCACTCCATCACTTCAGGGGATTGACTGGTTAATGTTCCTGATACACCACACGTCTGATCAGTGACAGCCTCTGATGAACGGGACAGGATTACTGGAACATCTGGATAACGAAGCATCTGTATCCTGCTCCTCAGATTACCTGGATTTGTTGGTAAAAACTGGTTCCTAACGTGTGTTTGACCCTCAGGTGTATTATACCAAGAAGAAGCGGCGGGCCCAGCAGGTCCCTCCTGAGGATAGCAGCACGAAGAAGGAGAGGAAAGTTTACAATGACGGCTATGATGATGACAACTACGATTACATCGTCAAAAATGGAGAAAAGTGGCTGGACCGCTATGAGATAGACTCGCTGATCGGGAAGGGCTCCTTCGGACAGGTGAGGTCACGCCGTGAAACCCAGCCTGCATCGTCTTCACACAGCACTCGTTCCATGTAGATGGTTCTCTGTAGACGGTTATGCAAGGATGTTCTATGTAGATAGTTCCTCAGGTGTTCTGTGGACAAGTTCCCTGTAGTTAGTTCCTTATAGATGGTTCCCAGTAAATGTTACCCTCTAGACAGTTCGCTGTCTACACTGTTTACAAAGAACCAGTAAATGGTTCTTTGTAAACAGTTCTCTGTAGATGGTTCCCAGTAAATGGTTCCCTGTAAACAGTTCTCTGTAGACGGTTCCCAGTAAATGGTTCCCTGTAAACAAGTCTCTGTAGATGGTTCCCACTTGTAAACAGTTCTCTGTGGATGGTTCCCAGTAAATGGTTCCCTGTAAACAGTTCTCTGTAGATGGTTCCCTGTAAACGGTTCTCTGTGTATGGTTCCCGGTAAATGGTTCTCTGTAAACAGTTTCTGTAGATGGTTCCCACTAAATGTTTTTTGTAAACAGTTCTCTGTAGATGGTTCCAAGTAAATGACTCTTTGTAAACAGTTCTCTGTAGATGGTTCCTCCTCTTACGGTAGATGGTTCCCTGAAAACAGTTCTCTGTAAATGGTTCTCTGTAAATATTTCCCTGTAAACAGTTCTCTGTAGATGGTTCCCAGTAAATGGTTCCCTGTAGACGGTTCTCTGTAGATGGTTCCCAATAAATGTTGTCCCTGTAAACAGTTCTCTGTAGATGGTTCCCAGTAAATGGTTCTCAGTAAACGGTTCTCTGTAGATGGTTCCAAGTAAATGGTTCCCTGTAGACTTCTTTGTAAACAGTTCTCTGTAGATAGATGCCTGTTCCCGTTCCTCTTACGGTAGATGGTTCCCTGTAAACCGTTCTCTGTAGATAGTTCCCTGTAGATGGTTCCCTGTAGATGGTTCTCCGTAGAGGGTACCCAGTAGATTAGGGGTTTCTTTACACATCCCTGCTCGAACATACCTGACTCAAATCAAATGAATCAAACAACCTGCAGGATTGTGGACCATGAAGAGTTCTCATTAGATGGTACCTAGTAGATGGTTCTCTGTAGAAGAAGTAATAAAAATGTTGCCCTCTGTCATTAATGCCAAGTCTCAGATGTTTGCAACAATCAAAGTTTCCCGTCACTGTGAAGGAGGTGTGTACTGATCTCACGCATTTGCTTAGACCAGCCAACCATAAACATCTCCTCTCATTTTCCATCGTCCATGAACATGCTGCGGCATCTCAGTCTCTTAATGATAAATGCTGCCATGTTGTCACGTGAATTATTAGATCAACACATTTAGGCTTTTGCAGTGAAAGGTGACATGAAAATGACATGACATGTTTTTAGGATTCAGGCGTGCAGCAGCAGAGTTTCAGACTGAATCCTCCTCATCTCTCAGCTGCTGTAAACCTGAACCCGATCACCTCGGAGATCTGCAGACTGGCTCCAGCTTGGAGCACCCCCAAGTGGTCTTTTAAAGAACTGCAGTTGTGATGTGTTCAGATGGTAAACTCTCTGATGTGGTGCGTTTGTCTGCAGGTGGTGAAGGCCTACGACCACCATGAGCAGGAGTGGGTGGCCATTAAGATCATAAAGAACAAAAAGGCATTTCTAAACCAGGCACAGATTGAGTTACGCCTGCTGGAGCTCATGAACAAGCATGACACTGAGATGAAATATTACATAGGTAAGAATGACACAACACACACACACATAGGGTTAGCAGTGTATGCAGACAAAAATATGATTATATCTAATAAAACAGGGGTGTCAAACAAACAGCGTGGCTACAACCGGTCTGCCAGGGTCCAGTCTGGCCTGCAGGATTAAACTGGTAAATGTGAAAATGGCATAAAAGATTTTAACTCTAATAATTAAGTAGCTGTTATTCCTAAAGTGCCAGTGCAAGGCTGCGTTTTTAGGTTTAAATCTAAAACACGAGGCAGGAGGATGTTTTTCTGTTAGTCTGTAAATGTGTCATATGTCAAACAAATAAAATGTTTATGTTGTAAAAATATCAAATGAAAACTTCTGCTAAATAAAAAATGGAAATAATTTTTTTCATATGAAGTTTGAAAAATGAGAGTGTGAAAAATAAAAATGTGTGAA
>JALJCO010010547.1:5000-31232 GCA_023101725.1 Atherinomorus stipes | reverse complement strand
TCCTCCTCCTCCTCCTCCTCCTCCTCCTCCTCCTCCTCCTCCTCCTCCTCCTCCTCCTCCTCCTCCTCCTCTTCCTCCTCCTCCTGCTCCTCCTCCTCTTCTTCTTCCTCCTCCTCCTCCTCCTCCTCCTCCTCCTCCTCCTCCTCCTCCTCCTCCTCTTCCACTTCCTCCTTCTCCTCTTCTTCCTTGTCCTCCACCTCCTCCCCAACTTCCCTCTCTCCTGCCTCCCTTCCATCATCCTCACCATCAGCATCATCGTCGTCGTCACCATCATCTGCAGCATCACCATCATCATCATCATCCAGTGCTCTCGCCCGCCTCTCTCCCGCCCCTCCTATCCTGCAGCTACAGATTCCTCTCCTCTCGCCTCTCCTCCAACTACCGCTCGCTCCAGTACGCAGGGTAAGATATTATTAATCGGGGACAGCCAAATGAGATATATGGACAGGATATTTTGTGCGAAGGACAAGCGGAACAGGATTCGAGTTTGTCTGCCAGGTTGCGGAATAGCAGATGTTGGAAATTCAATTGAAAGCTGCATGGCGGGAGAAGGCCGGAAACCTTTGGTTTGTGTGAGTGTGGGAGGAAATGATGTAGGCAAAGTGGGAAGTGTGGAGCTGTTCAGGAGATTTAGAGAAACACTGGGAAAGATCAGAGATGGAGGCGGTGTCCCTGTCGTCTGTAGCGTGTTGCCGAGAATGCGGAAGAGTGATGAGTGGCTCTCCAGAGCGATGGAAGTGAACCGTAGACTTGCTTTTCACTGCGAACGGAATGGATGGCTATTCGTGGATACCTGGGACTCGTTCTACGGCATGGATCACTTGTACGCCAGGGATGGGGTGCATCTGAATCTCAAGGGTGTTGAGGTCCTCTCAGACTCTCTAGAACGGGCACTTAGCCATTTGCAGGATTTTTTAGTTTAGAGAATGGGGGGAGGGCAGTTCGGGGAAGCCATTCAGATCGGTATATAAACAGACAGCGGCACAATGTTCGAAGAGTGGAGCGGAAGGGTGACTTAAAAGCTTATTACACTAACAGCAGGAGTCTCAGAAATAAGATAGATTTACTGAGGGGGAAGGCATGTGTTGAGGAATTTGACATTATAGCACTCACTGAGACATGGATAGATACTGCCAGTAAAAACTTCTTGTCGGAATATGAAATAGAGGGTTATCAGCTGTTTCATGAGGACAGAAAGGGAAGGAGAGGAGGAGGGGTGGCTATTTATGTGAGAGACACACTCAGGTGCGCCGTTAACACATCACTTAGAGTAGACGTCAACTCAGAGTCAATATGGGTAGATATTTTAAAAGGAAGAGAAAAGCTAACTTTTGGCGTTCAGTACAGGCCGCCTAATCTTGGAAGAGAAGACACAAACTCACTGTTGCAAGAGATTGGCGTGGCGAGCAGGAATAAAAATGTCTGCATCTTGGGCGACTACAATTTTAGAAGAATAGATTGGGAAAGAGTAGTGGGTGACCAGGAATCTGAGGATTTTCTCGGAGTAATACAGGATAATTTTCTAACACAGGTAGTCAGGGAGCCCACCAGAGGTGAAAACATTTTAGATTTAGTCTTAACTAACAATGAGAATATGATCAGTGAGGTGGACGTTGGGAGTCAGCTTGGCTGTAGTGATCACAAGGAGATTAGGTTCAACTTGGAGTGGGAGGTAAATCACAACAACAACCTTGTGCTAGTACCTGACTTTAGGAGAGCGAATTACGAGGGGCTTAGGAGGCACTTTGAGGAAGTCAACTGGGAATCCCTAGAGGTAGGAGATGGCGGCCAAGGAATTAGTGTGGAAAGGACATACAATAATCTAGTTAAGGCAATAGGCGAGGGGCAGGAGCACCATATTCCTTACCGTCCCCTAAGGAAGGAAAATAGGGATCCTAAGTGGATGACACAAGGGCTTAAGCACGAGATAGGACAGAAAAGAAGACTCTATAAGAGAATAAAGAATGGGGAAAATCACCTTAGAACAAGATATAATGAATTAGTTAGGATAGTAAAGAGAAACACTCGGATGGCAAAACGGAATTATGAGATTAGAGTAGCCAGAGAGGCCAAGAGCAACCCCAAGGGTTTTTTCAACATGTATAGAACAAAAACCAGGGAGAGAATAGGGCCATTAAAGACAGAAGCGGGGGAGATCATTGAGAGTGGGGAGGATATGAGCAAATTGTTGAACGACTACTTTCTATCAGTCTTTACCAGAGAAAATCAGGACACCATACCAGTAGGAGAAGAAGTTTTCCAAGGCGAGGATAATGAAAAACTAAGGGATGTAATCATTACCAGGCAGGTAGTCCAGAAGGAGATTGAAAAGTTAAAGAAAAATAAATCGCCAGGTCCAGATAATATATATCCGCGGATTCTGAAAGAATGCAAGGAAATTCTTAGTGGTCCGCTGACCAATGTGTTTAGGAAGTCAGTAGACATGGGATTTGTACCTAGTTTATGGAAGGAAGCCAACGTGACACCAATCTTCAAGAAAGGGGATAAGTCATCCACAGCAAATTACCGTCCCATAAGCTTAACATCGGTTGTGGGGAAAATGCTGGAGTCTATAATAGCCAGGAGCATCCGGGATCACTTAGAGAGGCACAGCTTGATTAATGATTCGCAGCATGGGTTCACTACAGGCAGGTCATGCCTTACCAATCTCTTGTCCTTCTATAAAAAAGTTATTGAAGCAGTAGACCAGGACGAAAATTATGATGTAGTATACCTAGATTTTAGTAAAGCGTTTGATAAGGTGCCACACCAGCGGCTGTTGAAGAAGGTAGAGGCGCATGGGATAGATGGCAAAGTACTGAAATGGATCGGAGAGTGGCTGAACTGTAGAAAACAGAGAGTACAAATCAACGGCAAAAAATCCGAATGGGGGTGCGTGACGAGTGGGGTACCGCAGGGATCTGTATTGGGTCCATTATTGTTTATCATTTATATTAATGATCTGGATGTGGGTATTAGTAGTGAAGTTAGCAAATTTGCAGATGACACAAAGGTTGGCAGAGTGATTAGGACAGAACAGGATGCCAGTGAACTGCAGGGAGACCTAGACAAGGCTATATGACTGGGCAAGGAAGTGGCAGATGGAGTTTAATATCGGAAAGTGTAGTGTCATGAGTGCAGGACGGAATAATCCTTTACATAACTACTCCTTAAATGACACACCCCTAGGCAGGTCTAGTTGCGAGAGAGACTTAGGAGTCCTAGTAAACTCAGATCTTCGTCCAAGAAACCAATGCATTCAAGCCAAAAACCGTGCAAACAGAGTACTAGGTTTTATCTCAAGAAGCGTTAGCAATAGGAGCGCTGAAGTTATTCTCAAATTATACTTAGCATTAGTTAGGCCACATCTAGATTATGCGGTACAGTTTTGGTCTCCGTACTATAGAATGGACATCAACATGCTAGAATCTGTTCAGAGGAGGATGACAAAAAAGATCCAAGGGATTGAGGAATTTACCGTATAGGGAGAGACTTAGGCGCTTAAACCTGCATTCCCTGGAAAGGCGAAGGGTAAGGGGCGACTTGATAGAAGTCTACAAGTGGATGAAGGGGTACAATAAAGGGGATATCAACAAGGTGCTTGTAGTAAGAGAGCAGGGTAGGACGCGTAGTAATGGGTTTAAGCTAGATAAATTTAGATTCAGCAAAGACATAGGCAAGAATTGGTTTACCAATAGGGTAGTGGACGAGTGGAACAGGCTTAGTAGTCATGTGGTGAGTGCCAACACCATGGACAGCTTCAAGAGAAGATTGGATAAGTTCATGGATGGGGAAGATAGATGGTGATGGGTGGTGTTGGGTGTACAGGAGCTGCCCCGTGTAGGCCGACAGGCCTCTTGCAGATGTAACGCCTAGGTAGGTAGGAATATCTGTAATTACCTATTTTAGCATAGGAAGTGGTAAATGAACATGTCCTAAGTCACGTACAACTGTGTCCGTGTGTCTGTAGGTATGCGCATGGCGCCTAGAGACAAGATGTATCAACTCAATTTAAGCTGAGCAATGTCGGGCTGTCACGCCTCCCAGAATTGTTGTGACAAGATCAATGATGACTAAGACAGCCACCGGTTCGCTCCTCGACCGGCTGCATGCTAGGGGCAGTCAGTTTAGAGGCGAACATGGCTTGAGCAGTGTATATTTCTCTGCGTCCGCGCAGTGGGTGCCAGGCGTAGGACTAATACTTACAAATACTTAAAGCCACTTACCACAATTCCCTGTACTATGTCTTCTTTCAATATAATACCAAAAATCAGCTCTCTTGTTTGACAAGCCCAAGAGACCTGAACTGAACGTTTGAGTGAATGAGTGCTTTCCAGGAATTCACCTACAAGACAACAAGTGTCCGTGCTAATTACCAAGGTGTTGCCAACCGACCTGCAAAAGTCTTCAAGCGTAACTGCAAGAGTGAAGATAGTGGTTAACTTAACTTTTCACTACGAAGATGGACAGCATGGGAATGAAAGAGTGAAGATACTGGTTACCTCTTGCACTAGGAAGGTGAACAGAGTAGGGATGCAAGAGTGAAGATAGTGGTTAACTTTTGCACTAGGAAGCTGAACAGATTAAGAATGAAGAAGTGAAGATACTGGTTAACTCTTGCACTAGGAAGGTGAACAGAGTAGGGATGCAAGAGTGAAGATAGTGGTTAACTTTTGCACTAGGAAGCTGAACAGATTAAGAATGAAGGTGAAGATACTGGTTAACTCTAGCATTAGGAAGGTAGACAGCAAGAAAACATTTAATTAAAGAGTTAATTTAGCATAAAGAACACAAACTCTTCCCAGCAGCTACCATCGTTGCAGCTCAGCCCCTGACACAAGCGAGGCACAGAGTACAGTGAGGAAAGAACACAAACCTCTTCCCGGCAGTCACCATCGCTGCAGCTGAGCCCTGATACAAGCGAGGCACAGAGCACAGTGAGGTAAAGAACACAAACCCTTCCTGGCAGTCACCATCGCTGCAGCTCAGCCCCTGATACAAGCGAGGAACATAGCAGCGGAGGCAGAGTGATGACAGTGAGGTTAACAATTGCACCAAATGACTGGCTTCGGACCAATGCCATTCCTGCTTTGCTTTCCTTTGTTTCTATCTCCTTTACCGCGCGAGAGAGGATTGGGCGCCGCTAATGACGGGGAGGAGAGGGAGGAGGAGAGGAGAGGAGAGGAGAGGGAGAGGGGGAGTCTGACAAAGCACGCTCCCCCTGCCCCAGGATGTGCACCGCCCCGAGCGTGACGTACTCCCAAGAGCCTCCATTCAGTGAGGGTACCTCATATGTTTCAGCCCCCGCCCCCCTGTTACTGTGTCACGCGCCATGCCCCGCCACCTGGTGTCAGCGGCAGACACCAGCCACGCCATCTTATGCACCCAACCGGTGTGCTTCAACGCCGTCTGGGCGGCGGTTATATCAACCCGCGATCCTGCCACTTCCTCGGGACGTCCATCAGCCACGTCTGCAGCCCTCCGCTCTCAACAGCTCCCCGCTGGCATGCGGCCCAATGTCATCCTCACCCCCCTATCAACCCCGGGCGCTACCGCACACTCTGCCACGCAAACCCGCCCTCGGCCGTCTCTTCTACAGGTGACGAAAGCTGGCAAGCCTGCCGCCCACTATTGTGCCAGCGGGCCCCGACACGCGTGTCCCCTGGCAGCCTCCAGCCACCGCTGGCACGCTCGTCCCGTCTGCTACCGCCAGCCGCCACCCACCGCCCCTCCAACAACCAGGCCGCTCCCCTGCTACCGCCACCGCCAGCCCGCTCTACGGGGTCCATGCACACCAGGTCCTGCCCGCACACAGTCCGTCCCCCGCGGGACACCACCGCCCCACCGCTCTCACAGACGCCAGCGGTCACCCTGTAAATCCCGCTCCTCTCCTGTCTACCTGCACCACACCTCTAAACCTGGCCTCGCAAGTTATTCTCCAACGCCAGCCACCAACACCCTCCGCCGCCCGCTGCCTTCGACAGACCAGGCTGTCAGCGGCCACTACAGCCCTCACAGACCAGCAACTCACTGGCGACCCATTCGCTCACCGAGCCTGCGCCCACCGTCCAGGCCCGCCCAGCCCCAGCAGGGCAGCCAGCAGGCGCGTGAAGGCCTTCCTGCCGCGCGGCCCGCCACTTCGCTCCGAGCCCCGAGCTTGTGCGCCGCTCCCCCACCGCCTGAGGCACCGCTGCTGCCCCGGGCGTGCCTTGTGCACCTCCTTCTCCGACGCAGGCGCCCACGTCCACGCCTCCTGCCAGTTCGCGAGCACCACCTGCGACCTCCACACCCAGCCGTGCCCTGACAGTCATCGCTGTTCTTTCCATCACAGATTTCATTGTTGGTTAGTAAGTTATACATACATTAGCAACACACAAACAATTAAACCTTATTTTATCAGGATTTTATATCAAGACTTGAGACTATATATTTTGTGAATACCGCATGGAATGTCATGTCATTAATTCCTTCCCTTCACAGCGGTCTCGTCTTCAAAAATCCATTGTATTGTGTGTTTGCGTATCTACTGAGATATTCCACTGTTCTCAATTATCAAGTACTACCCTTGATTTACCTCTTGTAACTCATTTTTGACAACACTGTTGAGTGATGATAGACATTCTATATGTCACTGTGCATTCTCTCAACTTGTCTTCATTTTTTTTGTAAATGTACTTTTACATTTTTCTAGGGAAACTTAGACTTCAAAGGAACATTTCCGGTGACTTAGCACTTCAGTCCCCTGGTCCTTGTCTATCCTTTTCACACTAAAATATTATGTGTGACTTCTAATGTTTATAACTAATGTTCTTCCCTAATCATCTTACGTCCATGTCAGTCGACTAGATAACCACGGATGATTTTCTGAACTTTGAAGTACACTCAAAAGCGTTCCCTTTTTGCGCTCAATTTTCGCCATAAATCGTCTTAGCTTTTACCGGCTATCTTTTCATTCCCTGCTATCTAAATTACTTAGTTTAGCAGCTAACATCCAGACCTGTTAACGATTGTTTTAACCTCAGTAGTTTTTTTCTAACAATCTTTATAGCCGTAGTAGGACTCTGCTAATATTTTCTTTGCATTTTTTCTTGGCGAAGATGCATTCCTTTATACGGTGACTCATCGTTCACTACTCTTTTTATTTTTATTTTATCCACAATTTTTCACAACATCTCTTTCCCAATAACTAATCGCCACCGACCTTAACATTAAACTTTTAACATTATCTTTTTGTTGGCTTTGCGGCATTACACTTACTCTGCTTTTTGTGTATAATGAAGCGACAGTGCTTCTCATAGCTGGCTTTATTTCTTCCCAGCTACAGCAGATAAATTGGTTTATATTAATCGACGCTTTTCATTCTAAGCTTTAAAACCTGCCGTTATTTTTCCTTCATTACATTTTTTTTTCTCCAGCCGACTTGTCCCTCAAATCCCGTGAAGATGGCGTTTAATACTTCCAGGGAAAGAAAGAAACATCGTGACATATGGCCATTGCCTCACGCCCTTCACAGTGCAGTCCGCCCGCATTCTGCATTTTTAGCAAAAGCAAGCCCGCGTGTGCGTTCTCCGTCACGCTAATATCGGTCCTCTGCGTTCCACGGTGAGACACGTCACCGTAGCCGATGTGCTTCGCAGGCCCGAACAGGCATGCTCATATGTCACGCCCGCCTCATGGATATTGTCCGCATTGTCCCTGCTGTTGCATATTTTGCCCAGCATGCTCGGCCGTTCTGTGCAGCCCGTATGCCCTGTAGATCACGCCATCATTTAGCGCGACTGCTGTGAACTCAGCATATCATTAGGTTCATCGGTACCGTGATTCCGACCTCCTTTCTGGCTTTCCTGTATCGCAATAGCACCTTGTCCATTGCAAAAGGGCCTCCAGCCGGCCGTTTCGCTTATAAGAGCCTTGCCGCTCTCCGGCGTCAATCGCGATTAGAGGCATTTCCGCCTTACGACCTTAGGGCCGTCCACTATCGGTTGTCGCAGCACCATTCCTCTAATTACGTGGGATCCGTTCCCTTACCAATAATTACTGGTTATTACTTTTGTTCTGTCGTGATTTTTTTTTCTCTTAAGGTCACATCCGTCTTAGCCGTTTCACATCATTTGTCACAGCGCTTTTCGTCGCCCCGGCGCGCGGTTCATCAGTACTTCTGCCTAGTCTCCCCATTACTTTTGCGAACGTGATGTTGGTCTATGTGCCTATGTGCGCGCGATCTTTTCCATATGCTATTGTTGCCTAATTCATTGTTTCTTGGCTCCCCTTTTTAACGTTTGCCATCCGTTTGGCGCAGTTTAACGCCGCTTACGCCGTTATTTTCCGCTCAGGTAC
This sequence comes from Atherinomorus stipes, assembly GCA_023101725.1. Lineage (NCBI taxonomy): Eukaryota > Metazoa > Chordata > Actinopteri > Atheriniformes > Atherinidae > Atherinomorus > Atherinomorus stipes. The sequence goes on along the minus strand of JALJCO010010547.1, from coordinate 22,895 downwards.
CGTAGTTTTCACTTACTTCTGCTTTTCCCTTTCCTTGTATAGCGGCGTGGGCGCCGTGCATAATTTTTAACCGGGGAGGGAACACTTGCGTATTGCGTAGCCACGCAGTTTAACCATGGTAACTTGGTATTGTTTTTCCCCACTCGATGTCTCGGCATTGCATGAATTTAGAACCACAATTATTTGCCTTGCAAACATAAGATACAATATTTCAGACAAGTCTGGCCCCGCATAAATCTGTATTTTTGCATACAGATGGTTGTACTTCGTCAGCGACAAGTGGTATATAAAGTAATTAAGTTATTTAAAGGAGCCGATTCACGTTCTCCATGGAACTCAACTCTTGTTAAATTCCTAAAAGGATGATATTTTTGCGGTCATGACTAACTTGAGTCAATTGATGCCGTCGGTGAACAGTTTCCAGTACAAATACAAATACAGCAATAACAAATTCACCTCATAAATTGGACCACGAAGTCCTATATTCTTCGTCTTTGACTTATTAGCGACAACTTGTAGGTCCTTTGTCGACCCGTTTTTCCGCGCGATTCTGGCTTAGCCTGCACTTCTATCAGTCATTTAATTAGAATTTCGACCCCTTTCGCTTAAAAGGTGCTCCGATCACTTTCACATCATCACGCTTCTTGGTGACTTATAGAACGAAGACATTTTGGTTCACTCATTGCTATAGTGGCATTACGAAATGAGGACAGTCACCTAACCAAGCAGTTCTGGAGAGACTCCTCTAAGCGAGTTTCTAACAATTAACATACCTTTTACGGGGTATGAAGGAACGCGGTAAATAATCCCACACTGACATCGTCAATCAGTGTCCGGCGCCGCGGAACAAGCGGACCATGTTCGGTACTGCGTGGGCCTAACCGACAACTAACGACAATCAAGCCGGAAATTTATTAAACTTGCGTTCTCTTATAAAACCATTCCTCCATAAGAAGGGCATTACGCCCCATTGGGACATACCTCAACGGAAAGGTTAGTGGATTTAAAGCATGCCTTGACTTCGGCTGCCTTCCACCAGTTTTCTCGATTACAAGAGATCCTTTACAGTCTACACAGACGCGTCGCAGACGGACCGATCCGAAAGTCCGCGATAATTTCGGCGCTCTAGCCTACGCTAGCCGTAGATTTAACTCAGCAGACGGTAACTATAGCGTTACCCACCTACAAGGTTTAACTAGTGTCTGGGCTCTCAACAAGTTCCTTGTCTTAACCTATGGGAATCCAATTCCCGTCTACGCGGACCACTTACCGGCAACCTACCGGTCCAAGAACCAACCCTTGGCAGGCCGCCTCGCTTGGTGGGCCTTATCCATTCAGGAATCTTGTCCTGGAATCAAGTACGTTCCGGGAAACACAAACGTGGTCGCTGATGCATTGTCAAGGAACATATGCGCGGTGAATGCGGACTCTCCAGATGGATCACTTCTCCCTGCACAGTGGCCAAGTGCGCAAGAGAGAATATCCATATGGAAAGCTTTCATTTACCCCTTTTGAGAGTGGTGATAAAAACTGCGTTACCTTCAACTACGGTACTTTTCTTTTAGCAGTTATCACTGTCCCCAGACCGAGTCTTAGACGTTTCTGGCTTACAAGCGCCATACGGTTGAACTTTCGTGATACCTGAAACGTTGGTAACCGCGGTGTTACCTGTGGCTCAAGAGGCCACAAACGTGACCTCGCCACGCTAGGTACACATTACCTGGCCACCAGCACAGTCGACGCTGCTTACGAGTCGATCGGTGCGTCAGATGTGCGCGAATCCTAACGAATACCTTGGAGCCTGCTCCAACACTTAAATATCCTTCACCCAGTTGCTCCTTATGTCAGCACTCAGCTGGGATGAAGAGGTCCTTGCGCATTGTAATATTGATGCCGGCAGAAATAAAGACAACGGCCTGTCCCATGTTCCTTCTTTCCCAACCCTGGACATCCGCATTATCCCAACTCCACAGTTCTTTCTTGCACTCCAGCCCCTGGGTTCTTTTGAGTGACAACGAAGCTGAGATTAACACAACAGCATTCAATGAAATTGACATTCCGTTTGGTATCTCTCACACTTTTACGGTCCCGAACCCTTGTAGCCTCTGTTGGCCTAGTTCGAGAATACCATTAGGAAACTTGCTATTACATCTTAATTGTTCTGCGCACGATAGTGTTGCCTTGGGAATACTAGATCCTGCATGTTGCGGTTCCACTACCTGCCCCTGTGGGAAACACTTTGGCTTAGATCCTCACTTCGTTGCATGGGACTCTGCTAGTGTCCTGCTAAGTCTTCCTACAACCCCCTATTTTGGCGTAGTAACATATTGCTCATTGTCAATTCTATATTCTTCTTTACCATATTAACTAGTAGATGAGATTTGAAACTCAGCATGCATGTACTGCCTACCCCGTCCGCCTTCCTGAGGGCGACGTGGTCATCTGTAATGGCACCTGCATGGCATTCTATAACTTTCTTCTAAGTTTACTAAATGGCCCCTATTGGACTACTCATGTTCTAGGTGAAATTTTACAGAGTTTTTTTTTTTTTTTTTTTTTTTTTTGAAGGGTTCTTTGTGGTGTCTGTCTATGTAGCAGCGGTTACGCTTCAGCGCCGAGGCGCTGCCAGGAGTTTTTACGCCCTTGGCCTCCCTCTATGCTGTTCGTCTTTCCTTGCTCTTGACACTCCGCTTGAGTCCCTCCACCTGACTCTTATTTCCCATTAACATGAGTAATACCTCGCCCCTCCTCGTCCTCAACCTTTTTCGGTTTGGTTCCGAGCATGACCACTTGCCTCTTAATTGGGTTTCATATGTTCTTTTATATTTTATTTATTTTATTTCCCTTGGTTCTGGCTCATTGAGACTTGTCATGCCCACTTTTCTGGAACTACTGGACTTTAGGTGTGGTTGTCCCCCTCGGTTTCTTTATAATGTCATCTACATAACTGTTTTATTTGTCCTCTCCGTGAGACCTTGCAAATAACAGTTCTAAACGACATCAGTTTCTCCATTCTCCTTGCTCTTACATGATGTCTTACCAACTACTACAATTATAACCTTATATCATAAACAGTAATGCTTGGTAGTTTTCTTGTGCAATAGTCCTAACTAATGACTTATTCTAGGTGCCTTTTTCACGTACCTTAGAGCATCCTAGTCTGACTTATTCAATTTTTTTTCAGTAGATCTACCCATTACTAACCACCAGTAACTTCGTGAACGTTGCTTGAGGATGGGTCACCGCTGCCCCTTTTCTTTATTTTCTTCCCTTTCCCAGACCTAATACAGGTCCTGCGGATCGGCGGCGTACCTTAAAATGACCCCTCCAGTCTTTTAGTTCCCCATTCAGCAATTTTTTTTTCTTCTCCCCTTGCTGAACGCGTTTCTTAGTGCGTGTGCATTAACTATCCACGATCAAGTTCCTTTCCTTATTACACCGAGACGTGTTTTGCATTCCTAGTCCTTTTTCACGGACTTTTGCAATTTCTTAACGAGTAGACTTAATAGGCTCAGCGATCCCTCTGACATCGGCGTTTTCTTCACTGACCTAATGTCATTGTCTTTGTGGGTCTGTTCCCGTACCTCTATAACCCTCTTTTTATCGTTGTTGCCCTACACTCACAGTATACTCGTCCTGTGTACATCACAGCTTTCACTAAATAACTTCTGATCCTTCTCTTCATGCCGAACCACGTCGTCTTTTGCGTCGATTGTGTGTTTTCCTTTCCCTGCATGAAACAGAGAAGATGTACTCTGCCTTGATTCCTTTTAACAGCCAGCGAGACTTCACCTCTACCTGTTAATCATTTGAGATTTTTTTTTTTTACTCTCCTTTCCTTTAACCAGTATGTCTGACCTAAAGTAGGCTGTGGAATCTTCTACCTACCTCGCCGCCTTTCACTGTACCTTTTTCCCTTGTGTATCGTGTTCATCGTGCTGTGTCCGTGTTCTTTTTTTTTTTTTTTCGACAATCCCTCGGCTTCTGAAAGCCTCAATGCAGGATTTGTTACGAAGAACTTGTCGGCACTTGTTTCGCACTTAACACATTGTTACACGTTAGGTACATATCTCTAGGTTAGTATAGTCGCGTGGTCGCGACTGGGTAGGTGACCGAGCGTTGTAACGCCTAGGTAGGTAGTAATATCTGTAATTACCTATTTAGCATAGGAAGTGGCTCTCATTGCAACATGTCTCAGGTCACGTATAACTGTGTCTGTGTGTCTGTGTGTCTGAGCCTGGCGCCAGGGAACAGGATGTATCACAAGAAATATGCTGACTAATGTCTGCTCTCACGCCTCCTCCATGCTTAGTCTCACATAATTGCTTCGAGAACATTCTATGATGAATAAGACATTCGGTGCCGGCTCGCTCCTCCTCGCCCAGCCCTTAGGGGCAGTCAGTCAAGCGGGCCAGGCATGGGTTGAACAGTGTGTCTCTCTGTGTCCGCGTGTGTGGGTGCCAGGTGTAGGATTAACACTTACAGCCACTTAAGCCACTTAGAACAATTCCCTGTACCATTTTCTTCCTCAATATATATGACAAAACCAGCTCCCTTGTTTGAAAAGCCTAGAGGCAGGAGCTGATTGTCTGAGCGAATGAGTGCGTTACAGGAAGTTCCGGTACCCCCGACAACAACACACGCTATCCGTGAGTACTTTACAAAGTGTTGCCAGAAGCCCTGCAAGAGTTACTTCAAGCGTAACAACGAGGTAAACTAACTGCGATAATTCATTTAACGAGAGTTGAGCTCCGGGAGCACGGAATCGGGTCCTTTTAAATAACTTAATTATCTTATTCTTCCACTTATCGCTGACGGAATACAACCATCTGTATGCAAAAATACAGATTTACGTGGGGCCAGGCTTGTTTGAAATATTGTATCTTATGTTTGCAAGGGAATTAATTGAGTTCTAGATCCATGCAATGCCGAGACATCGTGTGAGGAAAACAAAAACAAAGTTACCAAGGTTACCCTTCGTGGCTACGCAATACGCAAATGTTCTCCGTTCATGCAAGGTGCCCACACCGCACAAGAAAGGAAGCCTTTAAGTTTAAAATCCACGGTGCCTGAGGGAAACTAACGTGCAAACGGCGCACCCGCAGGCGGGCAATGGCAAAAGGGGAGCCTAGAACCAATGAATTAGGCAACAGTAGCATATGGAAAAGATCGCGCGTACCTGTGCGGTATTATAGGCCAACATCACGTTCGCATAAGTAATAGGGAGGTAGGCTGGCTTCCTATGCTAAAATAGGTAATTACAGATATTACTACCTACCTAGGCATTACAGTCTAGAGTTTTTTTCTTCGAAGTTTTTTGTTCACCAGCCAGTTCCACAATCTCCGACACGCCCCAGTTCAGAAGAACCGAGAATCGAGGTCGACGACACTCATTCAGTTCAGTTGCGACGGAATCATTGCTGGGGCTACACCAGACCTGCCAAACGCGCATCGCCATATGATTTTTCGCAGTTTGTTTTATGTAGCCCTTATTTAGAACACGCAATCATTGGCGACTGGTGACAATGCAGCAGATCACAGCACCGCTAAGTTCGTGCCATATGACAATACTGAATTTGGCGTCGCGATTACCGGGCGACGAGCTGGTATCCTGAATGACGGTCAGATCGAGGTTCAGGTGCAATATATACCAACCCCGGATACATGCACATTGTGAGTCGGCACTGAGCGAAAGGGTTACCAGCACCACAAACTGAGGAACTCAGGCTTCTGGCTGGTGCATATTTGGGCATTAGTATGGTGTTAATTACACAGCCGAAAGTAATATTCGCAATGTTTCGAGGGTCAGGCATTGGCCTGATACTGGCTCAGTTTAGGTTGATGATGATGGCCCCGTGTTGACGCACTCTGGTAGACTGAGTGTTTTTTTGTGGGTGCTGCTCGTACTGCACACGCGACGTGACAAATCAGTGCTGTGATGTCACAGCCGCAGAGCCTACCACAGCACGCGCAGTTTCCAATTGCCATCACAAGCCACAGAGTCTCTGTTTTTCTGCTTCGGGTTTGTTTCAGAGTATAAAGCGACACAGTCATTTACAGGCTTCACTCCCCTCTGAAAACTCTTCACTGGCAAGTTTTCGGCAGACTGCCGAAGTCATAAGTGATTGGCATTCTGCCTCTTTCGACGCACCTAATCTTCTTCTCTGCTTGTGACAGACTTTTCCAGGACTGTTTCATTTTCAATAGGACTACTCAGTGGACCACGAAGCCACACCACACTCTTGATTTATTTCTAATACAGAAGACGTATAGAGTCACGGCTAGTGTGCTCCCCTCTCTAACCAACAATGTGTCTTATTATGGGGTATATCTTCAATTTGTCCTCCTCTCTCCTACTGATGTCTCCCGCCCCTCCTGGCTCCAGCTGGGATTACAGGTCGAGTCCCCGAGCCAGCACCGGGGGACTTTTGAACTACAGTATCTAGATGTTAATGATGCTCTATGATAGATTTATTATATAATCTCCTTCTCTGGGTAATATTTGCCCCTCTAAAAGCTCTCTCACTAAAGCCGAGCTAGTTCTTTAGGAGGCTTGAATTCCCAAGATTTGAATGTAGAACTAGCTGTTGAGTGAAGAGCTTTTAGAGGGGCAAATATTTTACCTAGAGAGGAGATTATAGCAATAAATCTATCATAGGCATCATTAGCATCTAGATACTGTAGTTCAAAGTCCCAGTCAACAGTGCTCAGCGACTCATTTATACGTTTAAAATTAGCCCTGGGCCAGAAGGACGAGAGACATCAGTAGGAGAAGAAGGAGGTTTAGTACCTGAAAGATATACCCACATAATAAGACACAGTGATCCCAGTTAGGGAAAGGGGGAAGCACACTAGTAAATGTGACTACTACTCTTTCTGTAAGAAATAAATCAAGAGTGTTGGTAGAACGTATGGCAGGTTTGAACACACTGAGGAGTCCCATTGAAGTGAAACAGTCCTGGAAAAGTCTGTCATGGCAGAAGAAGAAAGATTAGTGTTAGCATCAGGGGATCTGGAAGTGAAAGGGTAGGAAGGTTAAAGTCACCAATCATCATGACTTCTCTGTCAGCACAGAAATCACTAAAAAGCTTGCCAGTGAAGAGTTTTCAAGAGGGGAGTAAGAAGGAGGCCTGTAAATGACTGTAATAAAAACTTTATACTCACAAAGATAAACCGAACAAACGTTTGGGGTAACAGAAACCTGTGGCTTGTGATTAGCAGGTGGAAACTCGCATTGTATGCTGTGATAGGCTCTGCAGCTGTGACATCACAGCTGCACTGATTGTCACGTCACGTGATGCAGTACAGACAGCACCCACAAAAAAACACTCAGTCTACCAAGTACGTCAACACAGAGGCCATCATCATCAACTAAGAATTTGTAAGGCAAGTGTCCAAAAAGACAGGCCAGGTAACAAAACCATGCCTGACCCCCACTCAGAAACATTACGTCATGTACTGGAAACATTGTAATTAGCACCATACTGTGCCCAAAATATGCACCAGCCAGAAGCCTGAGTTCCTCAGTTTATTGAAAGTGCCTAATTTAACCCTTTCGCTCCAGTGCCGACTCACAAGTGTGCATGTAGTATCCGGGGTTCGGATATACTATTAATGTACACCAGAACCTCGATATACGATCGGGATGCGTTCCAGGAAACCCGATCGTAAATCGAGTCAATCATAACATGGGGTCAATGGAAATCGTATAACCGAGGCAGGGTGTGTTTCTCCAGTTGTTCTCTGTGCTGCTGGTGCTGAAAACAGACGATTGGCTGCGACTCATGAGCGATCGTAAACGCGAATCATACCAAACAGTTACCGAAACATGTTCCTAAATAAAGGGACATCGTAAACGCGAAAAATCATATAGCGATGCATCGTATATCGAGGTTCTGGTGTATAATTATGTTACCAGTTAAGTTACCTGCTTGGTGCCTCGTGGTTACGCTTGAAGACTCTTGCAGGTCAGCTGGTAACACCTTGGTAATTAAGCACGGACACTTAGTTGTCTTTTTGGTAGAATTCCTGGAAAGCACTCATTCACTCAAGCTCTCCTTCAGGTCTCTGGGCATTTCAAACAAGAGAGCTGGTTTTTGTCTTATATATTGAGGAAGAAAGTAGTACAGGGACTGCTTCTAAGTGGCTTTAAGTGTCAGTCCTACGCCTGGCACCCCACACGAGCACTGAAGACCTCTCTACCCCATGACGACCCGCTTACAACTGCTGGCTTCCGCCTGAGAGAGAGAAGGAAGCCGGCACAAAAAGGTCTTACTCATCGTTGAGCTTCCCTAAACAATTAGGCCTGGCTCAGCATGCAGGCGTGAGACCAGACATTTGTCAGCTTAAATGACTTGCTACATCCTTCTCTTTGAGTGCCAGGCGCTTACATACAGACACACGGACACTGGTGTACGTGACCTGGGACATGTGCACCTACCACTTCCTATGCTAAAATAGGTAATTACAGATATTACTACCTACCTAGGCATTACATCGCTCGGTCACGTACCCAGTCGCGACCACGCGACTATACTAACCTAGAGAAATGTACCTAACGTGTAACAATGTGTTATGTGCGAAAATAAGTGTCGACAAGTTCTTGTAACAAATCCTGCATTGAGGCTGTCAGCAGCCGAGGGATTGTCGACAGAAAAGAACACGGACACAGCACGATGAACACGATACACGATGGAAAAAGGTATAATTAAAGGAGGCGAGGTAGGTAGAAGATTCCACAGCCAACTTCAGGTCAGAGATACTGGCTAAAGGAAAGGACAGTAAGAAAAAAAAATCTCAACTTATTAACAGGTAAAGGTGAAGTCTTGCTGGCTGTTAAAAGGAATCAAGGCAGAGTACATCTTCTCGGTCTCATGCTGGGAAAGGGAAACACACAATCGACGCAAAAGACGATGATGTGGTTCGGCATGAAGAGAAGGATCAGAAGTTATTTAGGGAGAACTGGGATGTACACAGCACAAGTATACTGTTAGTGTATGGCAACAACGATAAAAGAAGAATTATAGAGGTACGGGAACGGACCCACAAACAATGACATTAGGTCAGGGAAGAGACGCAGATGTCAGAGAGATCGCTGAGCCTATTAAGTCTACTCGTTAAGAAGTTGCAAGAGTCCGTAAGGAAGGACTAGGAATACAAAACACGTCTCGGTGTAATAAGGAAAGGAATGTGATCCTGGATAGTTCATATATACGTACTAAGAAACGCATTCAGCAATGAGAGGAGAAAAAAAATTTTGCTGTAGGGGGAACTAAAAGACTGGATGGGTCATTTTAAGGTACGCCGCTGATCCGCAGGCCCGATAATAGGTCTGGGAAAGGGAAGAAAATAAAGAAAAGGAGCAGCGGGGACCCATCCTCAAGCAACTTTCAGGAAGTTACTGAGGGCTAGTAATGGATAGCTCTATTAAAAAAAATTGAATAAATCAGGCTAGAATGCTCTAAGGTATGTGAAAAAGACACCTAGAAGAAGTCATTAGTTTGGCCTATTGCACAAGAAAACTACCAAGTATTATGGTGTAACGTTATTATAATGTAAGGTTATAGTTGTAATAGTTGGTAAGACATCAAGTAAGGGCAAGGAGAATGGAGAAAATGATGTCGTTTAGAACTGTTATTTGCAAGGTCTCGCCAAGAGAACAAATAAAACAGTTATGTAGACGAGATTATAATTAAGCCGAGGGGGACAACCACACCTAAAGTCCAGTAGTTCCAGAAAAGGTGGGCATGACAAATCTCAATGAGCCAGAACCAAGACAAGGAAAATAAAATAAAATATAAAAGAACATCTGAAACCCAATTAAGAGGCAAGTGTCATGCTCGGAACCAAACCGAAAAAGGTTGAGGACGAGGAGGGGTGAGGTATTACTCATATTAATGGGAAACAAGAGCCAGGTGGAGGGACTCAAGCGGAGTGTCAAGAGCAAGGAAAGACAACAGCATAGCGGGAGGCCAAGAGCGTAAAAACTAATGGCACCGGCTCGGCGCTGAAGCGTAACCGCGGCTACTTAGACAGACACCACAAAGAACCCTTCCAAAAAAAAAAAAAAAAAAAACTCTGTAAAGTTTCACCTAGAACATGAATAGTCCAATAGAGGCCATGTAGTTAACTTAGAAGAAAGTTATAGCATGCCATGCAGGTGCCGTTACGAGTGTCCACGTCGCCCTCGGGGAGGCGGACGGGGCAGGCAGTATGTGCATGTTGAGTTCAAATCTCATCTACTAGTTAATATAATAAGGAAAAATATAGAATTTACAGTTAGCAATAGATTATTACGCCAAAATAGGAGGTTGTAGGAATACTTAGTAGGACCTAGCAGGGTCCCATGCAACGAAGTAAGGATCTGAGCCAAATTATTTCCCACAGGGCAGGTGTCGGAACCGCAACATGCAGGATCTAGTATTCCCAAGGCAACACTATCATGCGCAGAACAGTTAATATGTAGTAGCAAGTTTCCTATTGGTATTCTCGAACTAGGCCAACAGAGGCTACAAGGGTTCGGGACCGTAAAGTGTGAGAGATACCAAACGGAATATCAATTTCATTTAATGCTGTTGTGTTAATCACAACTTCGTTGTCACTCAAAGAACCCAGGGGCTGGAGTGCGAGAAAGAACTGTGGAGTCGGGATAATGCGGATATCCAGGGCTGGGAAAGAAGGAACATGGGACAGGCCGTTGCCTTTATTTCTGTCGGCATCAACATTACATAGCGCAAGGACCTCTCCATCCCAGCTGAGTGCTGACATCGGGATCAACTGGGTGAAGGAGATTTAAATGTTGGAGCAGGCTCCAAGGTCTTCATTAGGATTCGCGCACATCTGACGCACCGACCGATTCGTAAGCAGCGTCGACAGTGCTGGCAGCCAGGTAATGTATACCTAGCGTGGCGAGGTCACGGTTGTGGCCTCTTGAGCCACAGGTAACACCGCGGTTACCAAATTTCAGGTATCACGAAAGTTCAACCGTATGGCGCTTGTAAGCCAGAACGTGTAAGACTCGGTCTGGGCACAGTGATAACTGCTAAAAGAAAAAATACCGTAGCTGAAGGTAACGCAGTTTTTATCATCACTCTCAAAAGGGGTAAATGAAAGCTTTCCATATGGATATTCTCTCTTGCGCACTTGGCCACTGTGCAGGGAGAAGTGATCCATCTGGAGAGTCCGCATATACCGCGCATATGTTCCTTGTCGATGCATCAGCGACCACGTGGGTGTTTCCCGGAACGGACTTGATTCCCGGATAAGATTCCTGAATGGACAAAAAAAAAACACCAAGCGAGGCGGCCTGCCAAGGGTTGCTGCTTGTACAGGTAGATTGCCGGTAAGTGGTTCGCGTAGACGGGAATTGGATTCCCACAGGTTAAGGCAAGGAACTTGTTGAGAGCCCAGATACTAGTTAAATCTTATAAATGGGTAACGCTGTAGTTACCGTTTGCGGAATTAAATCTACACTAGCGTAGGCGGAGCGCCGAAATTATCGCGGACCTTCGGATCGGTCCGTCTGCTACACATCTGTGTAGACTGTAAAGGATCTCTTGTAATCGAGAAAACTGGTGGAAAGCAGCCGAAGTCAAGGCATGCTGTGAGTCCACTAACCTCTCCGTTGAGGTATTTGCCACGGGGGCGTAAGTCCCTTCTTATAGAGGAACAGCCTTATAAGAGAACGCAAGTGTAATAAATTTCCGGCTTGATTGTCGTTAGTTGTCGGTTAGGCCCACGCAGTACTGAACATGGTCCCTTGTTCTGCGGGCCGCACACTGATTGGCGGTGTCAGTGTGGGATTGTTTACCGCGTTCCTTCATACCCCGTAAAAAGGCATGTTAATTGCTAGGAACTCGCTTGAAGGAGTCTCTCCAGAAGTGTTGGGTTAAGTAACGGTCCTTCTTTAGTAATGCCAGTTTTAGCCGTAACTGAAGCAAAATGTCTTCGTTCTAAAAGTCACCAAGAAGCGAAATGATGTAAAGATGATCGGAGCACCTTTTAGGCGAACGGGGAACGACATTTTAATGAAATGACTGAAGGAAGTGCAGGCTAAACCAGTATCGCGCGGAAAACGGTCAACAAAAAGACCTACAAGTTGTCGCTAACAAAAGAGTATAGGACTTCGTGGTCCAATTTATCGTGAGAATTTGTTATCGTGGCCTTTTATTTGTACTGGTAACTGTTCACCGACGGCGTCGAATTGACTCAAGTGGGGAATGACCGCAAAAATATCATCCTTCTAAGAATTTAACGAGAGTTGAGCTCCGTGGAGCACGTGAATCGGCTCCTTTAAATAACTTAATTATCTTATTCTTCCACTTATCGCTGACGGAATACAACCATCTGTATGCAAAAATACAGATTTATGCGGGGCCAGGCTTGTTTGAAATATTGTATCTTATGTTTGCAAGGCAATTAATTGTGATTCTAGATCTATGCAATGACGAGACATCGTGTGGGGAAAACAAAACAAAGTTACCAAGGTTACCTTTCGTGGCTACGCAATACGCAAATGGTCTCCCCCCGTTAAAAATTATGCAAGGTGCCCACACCGCTATAAAGGAAAGAGACAGCCTTTTAAGTTTGAAACTACGGTGCCTGAGCGGAAACTAACGGTGTAAACGGCGTTAACCTGCGCCAAACGGATGGCAAATGGTAAAAAGGGGAGCCTAGAACCAATGAATTAGGCAACAGTAGCATATGGAAAAGATCGCGCGTACCTAGGCACATAGGCCAACATCACGTTCGCATAAGTAATAGGGAGGTAGGCCGAAATACTCTTGAACCGCGCGCCGAGGCGACGAAAGCGCTGTGACAAATGTGTGAAACGGCTAGGATGAACGTGATCGTAGGAGAAAAAAAAAATCACGACAGAACAAAAAGTAATAACCAGCAAGTATCGGTAAGGGAACTGATCCCAAGTAATTAAGGAATGGTGCGGCGACAACCGATAGAGGATGGCCCTAAGGTAGGAAGGCGGAAATGCCTCTTATTCGTGATTGATGTCGGAGAGCGGCAAAGCCCGTATAAGGCGAAACGGCCGGCGGGAGGCCCTTTTTAAATGAACAAGAAGCTATTGCGATCCTGGAAACCAGTAAGGAGGTCGGAATCACGCTGCGGGGGCAGACGGGCTGCACCTAAAAGAAGTGTATATGCTGTATAAGATATGCGACTGCAAGGACAATGTATCCATGAGGCGGGCGTGACATACGCATGCCTGCTCATGCGAGCTTGGTTTTGCTAAAAATGCAGAATGCGGGGGACTGCACTGTGAATGGCGTGAGGCAATGGCAAAATGTCACCATGAATGATTCTTTCCCTGGAAGTATTAAATACCATCCTCACTGGACTTTGCGGGACAAGTCGGCTGGAGGAAAAGAAAGGGAATTAATGAAAATTAACGGCAGGTTTTAAGCTTAGCATAGAAAGCGTAGATTAAACCAATTGATCTACCGTAGCTGGGAAGAAATAAAACCAGCTATGTGAAGCACTGTCGCTTCAGGATACCCAGGAGGGCAGAGTAGTGTTAAAAGTTAATGTCAGTTGCGATTAGTTATTGGTAAAGAGTTGTTAGTCAACTGTGTGATTAGTTAACAATGAGTCACCGTAGAAAAGATACATCTTCACCAAGAGAAATTGCAAAGGAAATATTAAGCATAGTTGTACCACGGCTATAAAAATTGTTAGAAAAGAACTACTGAGGTTAAAACAATTGTTAACAAGTCTGGTTGTTAGCTGCTAGACTAAGTAATTTAGATAGCAGGGAATGAAAAGATAGCCGGTAGAAGCTAAGATTCCTGATGGCGAAAATTGAACGCAACTGACTTCAAAGTTGAGAAAAAATCTGCTGTGGGTATCTAATCGGCTGACATGGTAATGTTAAATTATTAGGGAAGAACGTTAGGTATGTGCGTTAAAAGGCACACAGACTGTTTTAGTATGATAACTAAAGACAAAGGCCAGGGGGCTGAAAGCTGAAGCACCCGAAGGGGAACTTTTGAAGTCCAAGTGTCCCCAGAGAAAAGAAATTTGTAAAAGAACATTTACAAAAAAAAAAAAAAAAGAGAAATTGAGAGAATGCACAGTGGCATATCTAATGTCTATCATCACATAACAGTTGGCAACAATGAGTTACAAAAAGTAAATCAAGGGTAGTACTTGATAATTGAAACTGTGTTAAACTCAGTATATACGCAAACACACAATTCAATGGATTTTTTGAAGACGAGGCCGCTGTGAAGGGAAGGAATTAATGACATGATTTTCCATGTGGGGTTCACCATATATATAATCTCGTCTTGAAATAAAATCCTGATAAAATGAAAAAAAAGTGTAATTGTTTGTGTGGCTACTGTATGTGAAGCTTACTAATCAACAATGAAAAGTGTGATGAAAAGAACAGCCATGGCTGTCAGGGCACGGCTGGATCAGGAGGTCCGGAGGTGGTGGCCACATACGGAGGCAAGGAGGTAGCCGAAGTCGCGGGGCAGCAGGACCGCGGGCAGTGCCGCCACCGGTGCCTGCGCGTGGGGGCTGGGGCCAGGGCGGTTGGCGCGGGGCGAAGCGGCGGCGTCGCGGGGCACGCAGGGCCCGCGGCTGCGGCGGTGCGGCGGCTGGGGCTCGTAGCGGCACAGAGTGCGCGCAGCGCCCCGGTGTTGGAGAAGGCGCAAGGTAGAGGCATCCACAAGCTGGCAGGGCACGCTGGCGGTGTGGCTGCTAGGGACCCCGTGGAGCTGCAGGGCGACGAGTGGCGGGGAGCGCGTTGTGGAAGGCTGTGGCTGGGCGCCTGGAGACTGCGCGGGGGCGCTGGCGTCCAGAGGGGCGCGTAGCGGTGTGCGCGCAGCGCCCCGCTGTCTCGGCAGGCGGGGCGCGGCGGGGCAGGACGGCGGCGGTGGCAGAAGACCGCTGGCGTTTTGCGGAGGGTGTATGTGACGTCCCGAGGCAGCGGCAGGACGTGGCCATGGGTCGTAACGGCAGAGGCGTGCCGGAGTTAGTCGCCGCCGCATGCAGGCAGGTCACTGGTAGACAGCCCTACGGCATAGTGGCGTAGGATATATGCGGCGGCCTCCGGCTGGCAGCTGGCTGGGTGTAGACGGCATGACGTGTGGGTTGATAGTGTGTAACGCCGCCCCGGACGGCGGTGAGACACACTGGTGGTGTATAGAGTAAGTGGCTGGTGTCTGTGAGGGCTGTGGTAGCGGCGGTGGTGCGTGGCTGGCCTTTGATTATGCCAGGGCGGTGAGGATGACACCGGGCCAGCGGGCAGCTGGCGGGCGTGGCTAGGAGCGGCCCTCAGGCAGAGGAACAACTTACAAGTGGCTGGTTTCAGCCGCCGACACCTAGGTGGCGTGACGAGGCGCATAGCTCCGCACAGATGTGCACGGGCGGACAAGGGGGCGGGGCCTTGCCACATGTGAGGCACCCTCATTGATGTGAGGGCGGGACTCTTGGGGTACGTCACGCTCGCGGCGGTGCACATCCTGGAGCAGGGGGCGGGCGTCAGGCTCACGAGGACGGGAGCCCGCGATTTGAACCTTATGCACACGGTGTGGAAGGCCGATAACGTGTGGGGGTTGGCGGTTACGTACGTATTAGTGCAGGGGTGCCAGTTACCTGCATAGTCCCACTACTAACCACTTTTTCCCATAAAAAGTACCACTGTAATATCGTTTTGAGTGCAAATACAGAACGCACAGTTCACAGGAATACCTTTTATGCAGTCAAGACGTATTTTCAGACAACGATTGAGTGTAGTAATAGACGTATAAAAGACACTTTTAAGTCCAATAATTACCGTGACACTTTAAGAGTTAATTACACCTGAAAAATTAAACTCAGGAACAGGAACACGCCGTTGGTGGGTTTTCGTAACTAGGCTGCCACCAATTATGTTACCAGTTAAGTTACCTGCTTCGTGCCTTGTCGTTACGCTTGAAGACTTTTGCAGGTCAGTTGGCAACACCTTGGTAATTAGCACGGACACTTAGTTGTCTTGTAGGTAGAATTCCTGGAAAGCACTCATTCACTCAAACGTTCAGTTCAGGTCTCTGGGCTTGTCAAACAAGAGAGCTGATTTTTGGTATATATATTGAGGAAGAAGACATAGTACAGGGAATTGTTCTAAGTGGCTTTAAGTGTCTGTAAGTGTTAGTCCTACGCCTGGCACCCCACACGCGCACGCACACAGAGACGACTTGTCTAACCCATGGTGGCCCGCTTAAACTGACTGCCTCCTAGCACTGAGAGACGGCGAGGAAGCCGGCACAAAAGGCTTCTTACTCATCGTTGAGCTTCTCTAAACAATTATGTGTGACTTCAGCAGGAGAGGCGTGACAGCCAGACATTGGTCAGCTTAAATGAGTTGCTACATCCTGTCTCTGGGTGCCAGGCGCTTACATACAGACACACGGACACTGGTATACGTGACCTAGAGACATGTAGCTTCACGCCACTCTTGCAGGGTAAACACATCATAAATTGATCTGGTGCCGGCCGGGATTCGAACCCCGGACCAACCGAGCGGGAGCCGAGCGCCATACCAATCAGGCCAAAGGGATCCCCAAGGCTCGAGTGCCTTGGAACTTCTACTGCTCATTCTGGGTGTTACATTACATTCCCCTTCGCTTTAGATCAATTTATGAGGGGTTTACCATCAAACGTATATACAGAAGAACATGGGTCCACTGCCTGTTCACTGGGAGGGGGGGAGGACACAACTTAACATGGTCCCATACCTCTACGGAAGACACCTCCACACACTCACAGGGACAGGCTTGTCCTTTCAGGACATCCCACCGCTGCCACCATTGTCACGAACGAGTAGCTTCACGCCACTCTTGAAGGGTAAACACATCATAAATTGATCTGGTGCCGGCCGGGATTCGAACCCCGGACCAGCCGAGCGGGAGCCGAGCGCCATACCAATCAGGCCAAAGGGATCCCCAAGGCTCGAGTGCCTTGGAACTCTACTGTTCATTCGGGTCAGTACAAACAGTTTCTCAACTGGCATTGACGTGTGTGGGTCCGGCAATTTTGACCATGACAACTGCTGGAAAGATATGGACTAAACTTGGTATGGGGGTTTTTGTCTTCCAGAATATGTCATGTCTATATAGTGGGCGTGCCATGGCTGGTAAGGTGGGCGGCAATATTGGCTTGGCAACACATGGAAGGGTCTTCGAAGCGGGTTTGGCATGAAGGTTCTCTCCCAGGAAGGTTATAGGCTATGTGGCTATGTAAGCGGGGTGGCGTAGCTGGTGAGTGTGGGTGGCCGTGGCAATAACCGGACGAAGCCGAGTATCATTGCTAGTCTCTTAATAAAATGACGTAGCTCGGTATAAAAACATTCAAGGTATTTTAACTTGTTTTTGTGCGTGCATTTGTAGCTTGCGACAGGGCATTAAAAACAGTATTTATGAGAGAGGTGTGGGAGTGGTTACAAGTAAGGGGTGGTGGAATGCGATCTAGAGGTTGCAACCACTGATCTCTCTCTCTCTCTCTCTCTCCTTATCTCCCCTCCTCTCTCCCTCCCTCGGTGACTAGATAATCTCTCTCCTCTCTCTCTCTCTCTCTCTCTCTCTCTCTCTCTCTCTCTCTCTCTCTCTCTCTCTCTCTCTCTCTCTATATATATATATATATATATATATATATATATATATATTTATATATGGAGGAAGCTTTAGCCTCATCTAAACAGAGCGTGTTTCCGCGTGTCGCCACTGTTTAGCGATGTTCGCTGTGGCATCCTTCTTCTGAGAGCCCCTAGCCTGCAGAGGTTGAAATAGGGCGCCGAGTGTAAAAGTAGAGAGTAATTTTGCTAAATTTGGGTAAAGTGTGTGGACAATTTTTATTTTACCTTAAAACAAAAAATCTCTCTCTCTCTCTCTCTCTCTC
>JALJCO010010545.1:0-20543 GCA_023101725.1 Atherinomorus stipes | reverse complement strand
TGTGGAAGGAGGAGGGGCCGGTTGGGGGGTCATGCCCCCTACGCGACCCCACTCCCGGCATGACATGGCACTGCCCCTTAGTTTTAACTGCAAACAACACACATCTTACACACACAGTCATGAGCGGGGGGTGGGGGGGACAGGGTCCTTTCATACCCCGGTCTCCTGAAAGCTACTGGGGGAGGGGGGGAACAGTGGCTACTTCACGCGCCAGTGGTTAAGGCTGGCTGCATTGCGGGGGACCTGCTGGCCTGGGGGATACCTGGCCTGCTGCGTCTGGGGGGTGGGGGAGTGGGGGGGGACGTGTTGGGGGCTTGGAGCTCACGGCTCCTTCCCCGGCCCGAGCTACCCACTCAGGAGGCACGAGGGCATGGGCAAGAGCAGGTGGGTATGTGAGAATAATGAATGAGAGTGTGAAAGAGGAAATGTGGAGGGAGGAACTTGGGCTGGAAGAGGAGGAGATGTGGGTGAGTGGTTGGAGGAAAGGGGGGATGGAGGAAGGAGTGGCATGCTCGTGAGTGTCTAGTAGGGATGGTGATGAGGGGCTGAAGGAAGGAAGGGCGGAGTGTGATAGGTCAAGAGGGATGGGCGGGCCCTGGACATGTAAAGGGGGACTGTATGGGGTCGTGGGGGTATAGGGAGGTGGGGGCGTGTGTGTGTGTGGGGGGTAGGGAGGGGTTGGTGCAGTTATGTGGAGGGAGTGCATGTGTGTGTTAGAGGGTATGAGGAAGTGGGAGGTGGGCGTGGACGGTATGGGGAGAAGAGTAGGCGGGGGTGGAGGGAGGAGTGAGTGTGGGTATGTAAGGTCGTAGAGCGGAGTGGGTGGGTGTAAGTGTGTGTGTGGGGGGGCCGCGGAGGTGTTGGGTAGGGCTGGGCGGTGTAGGCGGGGTGTTCGTATCTCGGTGTTCGTGCCGATTCTCTCGGTGTCGGTGTGGTGCGGTGTGGCGCTGCGGGTTGGTTGGGGGCCGGGCGCTTTGGTGGGGGGTGCGGTTTTGTTTGTGGCTTCCGAGGCTTTGTATGCGGGGCGGGCGCGGGGGGGATCTGTGTCTTTTGTGTGGTTGCTCTTGCAGTGTTGATGTCTTCCAGGTGCCCGTGTCTCGATGTGATTGCGGTGACGGTATATCTTTCAGGCACCTAGTGTTGGGGTAGGTGTGTGGGGAGTGTGTGTGTGTGGGAAGCGTGGTGGCAGGGTGGGGGGTGGTAGGAGTGGTGGGCGCCTGGTGTCAGGTGTGTGGGGCAGGGACGTTGGGGTGGGGGCTGGCCTGCCCGGGGGGGTGTCGTCTGGGGGCCAGTCCTCCTGGGTTCCAGTTGGGCCGCCCGGGTCAGGGGCGGGGGTGGGTGCTCCTGGGCGCTTGGGCCCTGGACCCGGCGCTGTCTCTGCTCCGGGGGGCGCCCGGTGGGGTCGGCAACTGCTGGTCTTGGTCCGCTGGGGCCTGGGCCCCCAGACCGCGGGGGGCTCCGGCTGGGGCCGCCTTTTGCTCTGGCTGTTGGGGGCCTGGGTCGTGAGCTTCCTCCTCCTTGCAGAGACGAGGCTGCATCTGCATGACTGTACCGCCATGGAGACCCTTTATTATGCATGATGACACTGTGATGCTGCTTCCCGTTGCGCTGACTAGGTTTTACCTCTTCTCTGCGTAGTTCTGCGTGTGTTTGTATGATCTGAGGATATTTAAGCCACCTGCAGGTCCTCCTGTAGAGGATTGCTTGTTTTGTTTTCAACAGAGACCTTGGTTGTTTAGGGATCGCTGTACAGATGTACCAGTGAACTGTGTAAGTGTGATTAATGTTTTCTCTCCTCTCTCTCTTCCTCTTCCTTACTCCTTTCTCTCTGTTTCACTTTCTATCATTACCTCTGTTAACTTTCATTTCTCCTTGTCAGGCCCAGCAGTATGAAATGGAATGGTGTAATAGACAAATATTTAAAATTAAAGAAATAAAATGAATAAACATGATATCAAGTGGAGCCTTATATTCATAAAAAGCTCCGCTTGGCAAAAACAAAACTGTTCAACAGAATAAAGCAATCAGATTTCCATTCTGCTTGCTTCGATGCTGGACAGGACAAGTAAAAAAATGAATAAATAAAAAAATATCCCCAAAATTTTTCTGCTTTCATGAGGCATAAATCCAGACGTTTCGATGAAGCGCATAAGTGTAATGTAAACATTTTTTTAAATTAGGCCTACTTCGGCCATCAGGCGTGACGTAGGGGGGGGGGGTAGAGTCCAGTTATTACTCCTTAATTATGATGAATATGATCATTTACAAGCATTGACTGTGAAATCGGAGTCATGGGGGGAAGTTTTATCAGTCACATATATGAAAAATCCCCAAATTGCAGCAAGTTGAGTTAATTTTGGACATTATACAGATGGTTGAAGTTCGTCATGTATTAACGACTGGACACCAGCTGTTTGTCGTTTCCACACATTAACACCACGACTCGGTTATCTCGTTCCCACATGTTAAATAAGGCCTACGTCTGCAGGATTTAATAAAAACGCGACTACGGATAACGTTGTATGACTGCGCCTTCGTATCAGCGGCTGTTTTACCACATCAGTCAGGAACTGGTGCTGATAAAAGTGGAAGATCCAGAAATGACATCCACACTCCAGAAGTTGATTCTGAGGGGTTTTTCATTCGTGTTACATTTTGGACGTCTGTCTTGGAAGTCTCCACGAGTGTTTTTCTTGCTGATGTGATCAGAGGCTCCTTACATAGCCTACGGACTTACCTCTGAATCATCATCCGCTGCTTTTCCCATCTCTGATGAGAAGCAGCTCTGAAAAACATGTTTATATCTCCATCCTTCTCAAAGTGGAGTCTCGCGGGGCTGATACGGCTGATTTAAGAAATATCGCTTTTATTTTTCGAAAAAGTGTAATGGAAACCCAGCTAATGACAAGCTAGCTTTGAAATCAACGTTTTGACATTGGCTCGCAACGCTTGCATGATGACGTATTGATAAACAATGCACTTGATAGGCACATATTTGATATTTCTATGCAGCCTACGTAACCTATATAGCAGGCTGCAGGGAAAGTTTTCAACGAGGCGGGGGAGGGCGCAGGGTGAGAGAGAGAGAAGGTGCGCAGTGACTTGGGTCATAAGGACAACAACTTGCTTTCAGTTATTTATTTAGGCTATTTTTTTCTTTACCAAGGTACAAAAGTTACCAGGGCCGTGGCCCGACTGGCCCCCCCGGTTCCGCGGTCTATGCATCACACGCTTGGCCCGGACTGTCAGCAGTGACCCTGACCACCCCCTCAACAACCATTTCTCCCTGCTGCCCTCGGGCCGCAGGTACAGAACACTGAGGTGGAAGCGGGCACGCTTCAGTAAAAGTTTTGTCCCTTCTGCCATTGGTGCCCTTAACTGTTCAAAGTGATAATCCTGCTTCCCATTATTTGCAATGTGTTTTCTTATGTGTTTATTTTGTCTTCAGTGTTGTATGTATGTTCTGACAGTGCATGTGAAAAAGAATTTCCCCAGGGGACAATAAAGATCTATCTATCTATCTATATATATATATGGAACCCTAACCCTCACCTGGCTACACCTTACACATCTGTTTGCAAGCCGCAGATAGATACTCTTAGCAATGTTTAACTAACTTCCCCATGAGACTTCCTGTATGGATTGGATGTATGGCGGAGCCCTTGTCGGTCATTGTAACTGCAGTTAGGTACTCTTGGGAGTTTCTGCTGTTGCAACTACAACCTAGACACACCTGATGTTGCTATTCTGTCCATGTTCCATATCCAACCTTTAACACTGCACAGTTCTACTTTTCAGCAGCACATAATTTGAAGAAGAAATATTTGTCCGAGACACTTCAAGCTTCACATTTGATTTAACATCGCACAACCTTACGTGTCAGTAGCATGCAATTTGAAGCAGTTATGTTAAAAGGTGCCATGACGTCAAATTTCACTGTTTCTGTGTCACAAGCAGCAAGTTAGTGGACCCAAAATCAGAAAGCTGGAACTGCAGATAAAGGAGATTTATTAAAAAGGTTGTTGATGAGCCTGGGTGGTTGAAATATGGCAAGCAGGCAGACAGGGTGAGGACGCAGGCATGGTTCACAGATCATCAGCTTAGCTTCTCTGGCATCTTAGTCTGTTGGTGATTCTTCTGCAGGAACAATCAAAACATTAAACTTGGAAATCAAGGACTGAGCAAAAGTGAACCAATGTAGAAGGCCAGAAATACCACTTGTTGAAGATACAACAACCTGGCGCCGAATGAAGGAAGGGCAGACAATATATCCACAGCAAGGAAGACGACCTGATGAGCCACAGCTGTGTTCAATGGTCCTGTCAAGGAAAAAGGACAACCACGCCCCCCCACACACACGCTGGAAGTTCATGACATTCTGGGGTTTTGGGTGTATAATATGATCTGTTGTGCACTGATGAGGCCATGTGAATGTCAAGAGTGAGAATCAAAGTTCCTGTTTATGGTCTGTCAGCTTTGTCTCTCTCCTCAGAAACAGTTGAATCAGACAGCAGCTTATCATTCTACGTAGTTCTATCATTCTACGTAATTCTATCATTCTATGTAGTTCTATCATTCTACATAGTTCCATCATTCTACGTAGGTCTATCATTCTACGTAGTTCCATCATTCTACGTAGTTCTATCATTCTACATAGTTCCATCATTCTACGTAGTTCCATCATTCTACATAGTTCTATCATTCTACGTAGTTCTATCATTCTACGTAGTTCTATCATTCTACGTAGTTTTATCATTCTACGTAATTTAATTGCTCCAATAAGAGCACACTATCAAGTAAACAGCCCCCCCCCCCCCCCCCCCCCCCCCCTCTCTCTCTCCTAACGGTCTATGCACCGTCCGCTCCCCCCTCCCTCCCTGTCTGATTCAGCTTCGTGTATGGAGCTAGTAGTAACTTCTGTGCAGTCAGGTCTGGATTTTCAAACAAATGGATTTAAAAGCAAACTTCTGCAGCAACACTGAGGGAGGGGGCCACAACCTTGTCATTACCTGTAAGTTTATTTATTTTCTAAATGCTGTCTTGTCTGATAAACTAAGCTCACTGTCTGAAGTGCCCATGTTGCTAGCAGTTAGCCTGTAGCAAACTCCGACCGCAGCTTGACCTAGATTCTCCAAATAAGGTCATAGCCAAATAAGGTGTAGCCAATCAAAATGAAGTCAACGTGGTCTCCGGGTAAAGTTCCATATCATCACCGGCCCAACTGTATTACTGAGGAAGTGAGGTCTGGCGTTTCAAAACAATACTCCGCTGTAAAAAATGCCGTTTTTTTCTTTGGAGTATTTACATATGCAGTAATGCCAACAACATAAACTAGTTTTTAACTGCTATGTCATCACTCCTTTAAGACACATCGGGCTGATTTTCAGCCTTCTGGCATTGTCGTGGAGCCTTCTGAAGTCGGGGTCATGAGTCAGTTTTGTGTGTTCTGTGTCGTCGGCTGTCTGCAGCTGTCACCATTACTGCCGGCGTTCTTTTCAGCTGATTGAACATGTGTAACCGGCGTCGGCCAGTCGTTCAGTCGGCGACGGGCTGACCAGTCAGTTTGGAGGAGGGTTGACCTTGCTGGCCAATCAGCAAACGAGAAGACCCAAAGTGAAGGTAAACAAACCAGATGAAGAGCGGACATAATGCAAACTCTCACACATCGTTTGGCATCGTATTGGGACCTTAGCTAGCAGTCCTTGCTCTCTGCCAACAACAACAGCAGCAGCTTTCACAGGTTTTCGTCTTGAGAAATGGTCCATCATTTCCAGTTTTTGGGGCCACAATATAGATCAGCACTGCCTGCTGTTGTGGCGACATTATATTTTGAGGATGTGCAGAAGGTACACCCAGGTCTGGAGTCGGCTTGATGTGTTCTTGGGCACTTTTTTCACCGTCTCAGCGATTGATTGGCCCGACCCCATTTCCTGGCAAAGACCACGACAGTCGGCAGTCTGTCCAGTGTGTCTCTGCCTTTAGGGACACGCATAAATGTGTGGTAGAACCTCAAATTAGTTTGTGCACATTTCAAGTATTTTTTGTGAGATCAGGTTGGGAAGAAACAGAGTGACCTGTGACGATGACTATCGCAGGAAACCTGCACTCCGCTTCATATTGTGTAATATCTTAATTAGCTGATGACTGTTGTCATGCCCATGATTTCCTTGATTGTACAACCCTTCCAACAGAGCTGACAAGCGATGTCGTAGACAGAAGGGAGGGGAAGGAGGATCTTTTAAATAGTGTGGGAGGAGAAGGTAAATCATGCAGACAAGCTCTGGCCACGAGAACATGCAACACTATTATATCTGTGGATTTGACTGAACTATATGAACTCAGAAACCATCTCAGCTCTAAAGATGAAATGCGGTTTTCAAACATTTTTGTTGTGTTTTTGTATTTAAAATTGAGATGTTTAATGTTTGTTTAAAATGTCCTTCAGAAATCAAACTGGGACCAACACCACTGTTGAGATTCAGAGACAGGGACTAGCGGGAATCGTGTCATCTTCCATTGTGACAACGCTGCCATGTTGTGTCTGTCTCTTCATTAATGGGATCATGTTGTTTACTCTGAGGAGTAAAGCAGCGTTTCAGGAGACGTGCCGCTATGTTCTTCTGTTTAACCTTCTGTTTGCAGACACTGTTCAGCTGGCACAGAGCCAGATTATATTCCTACTGTCTGCTACTGATTTAAAATTCCTGTCTGCTGTATGTGCTGCTGTAACAATAATCTACATGCTCCCACATGATGTCTCTCTTCTCACACTGGTAGTGATGTGTCTGGAGAGATATGCAGCTGTTTGTTACCCGCTGAGGCACGCCACCATCATCACCATCAGAAACACAGGAGCTGCCATTTGTCTGGTCTGGACTCTAAATTTAGTGAATTGTCTAATTAAACTCGGTCTGGTGTTATATGGGCGCTTTGAAGACTGGCATTCGCAAATGACAGACTTTTGTGGCAAAGACAGTGTGTTTCGTGATCCGGTGTCTCAACTTTATGATAAAGCCTCCACTTATTTCCTCTTTGTTTTAGCAGGTGTAACTGTCACATTCTCCTATTTTGGTATTATCATAGCAGCCAAGTCAGCCTCCACAGACAAGGCTTCAGCTACGAAGGCTCGTAAGACTCTGCTACTGCATCTGGTGCAGCTGGGCCTCAGTTTGTCTTCAACTTTACAGGGTTCACTGTTCATAGTTGCCCACAGAAATCTAGACAGGTTTTCAGCTGTAAAGATCCAGATTTTTTTTTATATTTGTCTCATTATTGTTCCCAAATGTTTGAGTTGCCTTATCTATGGTCTCAGAGACCAGACCATCAGACCTGTCCTCATGCTTCATCTCAGCTGTCGGTGCAGAGTTTCAACTGTGAACTCTGTCACATCCACCAACACTAGAGTCAAA
Source organism: Atherinomorus stipes (assembly GCA_023101725.1). Taxonomy (NCBI): domain Eukaryota; kingdom Metazoa; phylum Chordata; class Actinopteri; order Atheriniformes; family Atherinidae; genus Atherinomorus; species Atherinomorus stipes. The sequence goes on along the minus strand of JALJCO010010545.1, from coordinate 13,134 downwards.
ACATTTACCTGTTAATTTATGGGAATTTCATAAAAGGAAATCTAAGTAACATTTTAATCTTAACAAATCTCACATTTACAAGAGAAAAGAGTCGATTTCATTCATAACTTTGATGATTTCTAACAGGAAAACAAGTTGCATTATACTGGAATAAATCTGTGAATTCCAGTTGATCCTTCGAAGCTAAGTACTGTTGTAAGACATGACTTTAACTGAACAAGCTTTATTTTTAATCCTGCGACATTAATCAGAGATGATGTCTTTAATGAAAGGAATGTTGTACAGGACACGGTTTGTCTTCTAAAGCGGTGTAAGTTTTATTTGATCTACTGTTTAACCATGTCAAAAAGATTGATTTGTTTTTATATTTTATTTAATCATGAAAATAAAATTGTATGGGTAGAGACTAGTGGAAAAATATGTTCCTTTGTGATAAAAATTCATCAAAGGGGAAAACTACAAGTTTAATTCCTCTCCATCAGTAGGTGCTACACTCACTTTCGCTTCAGCCTTAAATTGTAGCCTACCTGTTGTAGCCTACCTAAAATACCTCCAGTGCTTCCAATACTTATACCTAAATTTAACCTTTTTCTTTTCTTCATCATGAAGGCCAGGATGTCGGTCCTGAACATGTTTCTCCAGGTTTGCTGTGCTGCTGGACTTCGATGCGACCGCTTTGACGCTCTGTTTGCACACAGACCTGTCTACGTCTTTCGCTTTTCCTTCTTCGTCTGCTGCATGTGAAATACTTCCAAACAGACTTTTTCCTTCTTCATTTTCTAATAAAACCATCTGGTCTGGACTTCCAGCAGCAGAAACACGAGCTGTCAGGCTCTCTGCCTGCCTGTCGGTCGGTCAGCCGCTGTTTACCTGCCAACTGCTGCCTGTCGAGTGCGCGCGCACTGTAGTATCGATACCATGGCAAATTAGTATAGTTGTCGATACTGCATTTCAGTATTGATACTTTTCGGAGTATCGATATTTTTGACAACCCTAGTTCCAGTCCCTAAAAAAACACAACCAGCTGAACCAAATGACTACAGACCAGTTGCCCTGACATCTCACATCATGAAAGTCCTGGAGAGACTCTTACTGCTCACCTAAACAGGCCAGTGAACACCTGTTGCACCCATTACAGTTTGCACATCGTAATGGGCTTGGGGTTGAAGATGTCATCATGTTCCTGCTTTAGAGAGCCCACTCTCATCTGGACCAGTCAGGCAGCACTTTGAGGGTCATGTTCTTTGATTTTTCAAGTGCCTTTCATACTATTCAGCCTGCTTTGCTATGTGAGAAGCTCTATAACTTCCAGGTTGATCCTCCACAACCACCTGGATTTACGACTACCTAACACACAGACCACAGTTTGTGAGACTGAAAGGTTGTGTGTCTGAGATGGTGATCAGCAGCACTGTGTGTTTGGAGCACCACAAGGAACTGTACTCTCACCATTCTTCTTCACACTGTACACCTCAGACTTCCAGTACAACTCTGAGTCCTGTCATCTGCAGAAATACTCTGATGACTCTGCAGTTGTGGGGTGTATCAGTGATGGACAAGAAGCCAAGTACAGGGAACTTGTCAATCAGTTTGTGAAATGGTAACAATCAGCTCATCTTAAATACCAGCAAGACTAAAGAGATGATTGTTGACTTCAGGAGGAGCAAGAATAAGCAGCATAGTCCTGTCTACATCCTGGAAGAGGAGGTGGAGGTGGTGAATTAGAAATACCTTGGAGTACACCTGGACAACAGAGTCGACTGGAAATTGGGGGTGGGAGTGGGTAGCCTAGTGGTAATGTCGTGGGCTTTGGCGCAGAGAACCTGGGTCGAGTCCCTGTCACGCCACTCAGGTGAACTGCTGTGGATCCCTGAGCAAGGTCCTTAGCCCTCACCAACTGCTCTTCGGGCACTTTAAGTAGCAGCCAACTGCTCTCTGGTACTACTGGACAGAGATGGGTAAGATGCAGAACTCTAATTTCCCCCAACAGACTGGTATGATCCTCAAGGATCTAAAAAAAATGCAACTCTGACTACATCTACAAGAAATGTCAGAGCAGACTCTACTTTTTAAGGAAGCTGAGATCATTCAACTTAAGCTGTCCGTTGTTAGCTTAACAAGCACTGTGGTCAAACATGCTGGTGGCTGTTTATGCTGAAATATTCTGCTTGTTGAACAACCGGTACTTATTGCCTCCTCCAAGGAGGTTTTATTGTTTAAGTTACAACTCGTGAAGGTTGTATTGCACCAACTGATGTCGCTGCACTTGTTATAATTTAAGTTATAATTTAATTATAAAACTGCAGCCATTGGCCACTATCGGAGCCAAGTTTAGCCGATACCGATAGTTTGTAAAATGTCCTATCGGCACCGATTAATCGGTCAAACCAATTAATCGGTCGGCCTCTACTGCTGACCCATGACTGCACTCCAACATTCAACTCCAACCTCTTCATTAAAGGAGCGATGACATAGCAGTAAAAACTAGTTTATGTTGTTGGCATTACTGCATATGTAAATACTCCATAGAAAAAAAACGGCATTTTTTACAGCTGGGTATTGTTTTGAAACGCCAGACCTCACTTCCTCAGTAAAACAGTTGGGTCCGGTTATGATATGGAGCTTTACACGGAGACCACACCCACTGAAGCGTTTGGTTGCCAAAACAAGTACAGTTGGAGCAGCGCAAATGGGTTGCGCTCATTGATAGTGTAGTTCGCCATATTGCCAAAGAAATGCTCCCATTTACAACAGCTGAAAAGCCAGCATTTCGAGAGATGTTACAAACTTTTGACTGACTATATGAATTGCCCTCCAGAAAATATGTGTCACAAACAGCAATTCCAGAGCTGTACAACAGAGTGAAAGACGTCACATTAAAGGAGATAAAAGACATCAAATTTTACTCCACCACTACAGATATGTGGTCCAGTTCCAACATGACCCCCTACATGAGCCTGACCATACATTTCATCACTGATGACTGGACCCTCCACTCTAAATGTTTAGAGACCAGATATGTCCCTGAAAATCACACTACTGCCATGCTTGAAGAAAACCTTCAGGCAGCTTTATCAGACTGGGGACTGGATGAGAACAAACTGGCCTGCATCACTACAGACAATGGCCCAAACATTGTGGCTGCAGTAAGGAATCTTGGTTGGCCATGGCTTAATTGTTTTGGCCACAATCTCCATCTTGCTGTGTCCCATGGTCTGGACAGTGACAACCCAGAGGAAAGGAAAATCTGAAATGAGATCTCCAAAATGTTTCATTTACTTCTAGACAACTATGAGATATGTGTGACACCAAAATGAGACTAAGGTTTATTTCTCCTGTGTCTCAGTTTTATCTCTGGAGCAATAAGATGTACTAAAGCTCAATATAATCTCCTTTCAAGTTGTAGAAAAGATCTCAACAAGCTCTCATATCATTCTCAGAGTTTCTCAACTTTTGTGTCTCTTTGTGATCTGAGACGGAGAAATCAGAGAGCTCTCTATGAACTAAATCTAGTCTCATCCCAGTTTCAGTTCATGCTCCGACACAGCAAAGGAAGAGCTCTCCACAAACACTCCTTTCAAGTTGTAGAAAAGATCTCAACAAGCTCTCATATCATTCTCAGAGTTTCTCAACTTTTGTGTCTCTTTGTGATCGTGTGCGATTGACTTGATAGACTATAATTTGTTTATTGAAGATATAGGCTTTGTTTTATTTTCAGATTTCTACAAAGCTTTTGACTCAAAGGATTTAATTATAAAGGGATGCTCTAGAGTATTTTGGCTTTGGTGAAAGGTTCATAAAAATGATTAATTTAATGTATAACGATATTAATAGTTCAGTCTCTCACAGGGAACAACCAGAAGAGTTGAAGTGCAACAGGGAATCTGACAGGATTGCCCCTGCTCTCCATTATTATTTATTTTTGCTGCAGAGTTACTGGCTTTTTTTCTTAAGAATAGCCAAGATATTGAGCCATTGAATGTATTTGATTATCCTCTGATAATAACTCAGCTCGCTGATGATACCATTATTTTTCTGAAAGATGAAAAACAGATCCACTTTGTTGTAAATAAGATAAAACGTTTTTCTAGAGCCTCTGGATTATAGTTAAACTTAAAAATAAGTGAGTTAATGTCAGTACACAATTATCAATCAAGCACCTTGCATGGGAGTCCAGTGAAAGAAGAAGTAAAATATTTAGGTGTGACCATAAGAAAGAATTATAAGGAAAGAGAAGATCTAAATATATTTTGACTGTCATAAAGAAAAGTAAATTCTTAATTCCTGGTTACAAAGTGATACAGTACGTCCATTTTTGGACGATTTTGATTACCAAAGTGGAGGCACTCTCTCGGTTTACATATCCAGCTTTTTCTTTACCCATCTCTGATCACTTTATCAACTAAAATTATCAAACAAATTATAATTTCATCTGAGAAAACGAACATCATTGTCTGAGAAAAATTATATGGTTAAAACATTCAAGGAAGGAGGCTGAAATGTAATTGACTATGATGCAATGAATGGGATGATAAAGCCTGAAACAATTTATAAAAATGGAAATGGTTTCTGGAACAATATCTCATTTAAAATATTTGAGAAGTGTGGTGGCATAGATTTTTGTTAAGATGTGATTTTTGCATTACCAAACAACCCATCCAATTATCTAAATTCCATCAGCAGCTCCTTCTACACTGGAAACCGATGTAACATCATAATTTTACTCCTCACACTATTTGAAATAACAGGTGGATCTTGTCGAGATGAAAATCCTTGTTTTGCGGTGACTGGGTGGAGCGAAGTGTTTGGTCGATTATTCGTCTAATGGATCTTGGGGGGAATTTTTTGGTTTACGATGACTTTGTTCAAAAATTGAATGTAAATTGTACCAGACACCACCCAGTGGTGATAAAAGCCATTCCACGAGGCATAGTAAACATGGTGAGAGGAACGTTGCTTTATGGCAACAAAATACCTCTTTTACCTTCCTTGTCTATAGATGGGATTAATTTTTCTGACAACATATGTACTATCAAGGTTACATGTGGTGTCCTTACATCCAATTTTTTTTCCATTACAATTAAAAAGGATAAATTTATTAAAAGACCATCCTAAAGAGATAGTTCTTCAGATAAGGACCAGATACCTCACTGTTCTCGCAGCTTCTAAATCTAGAGAGACACATTTTAAAACTTTGAATGATATTTACCCTTGCAATGAATTTTGAAGACTGAGATTTAATTTTGACAAAAATAATTGTACATTTTGTGATTTGGACATCGAGATGCAGGAAAACTTTTTTTTTTTTTAATGTACTTCTATCAGAGTCGGATGCATTCCATAACTGGATATCTGAAATGGACCATCATTTTCTAAAACTGGGATACACAGACATTAAATTTGGAGGTGTAATGCAAAACAAGAAATGGTAAATGACCTACACCTGAATTATTAAGGCAAAAATTTTTATTCATAGATGTAGGTTCATTAAAAATAACCCAGTGTCTTGGTACAATAGTTAGTATTATATGTTTCTATCCTGTTAAGGAGTGTTGCTTTTGTATTTTAGTGTTGTCCCTTTAAGAACTGCAGTTCTCAGTAACAGGAAGTGGTCATACAGGAAGTTGTTGTGTTGATCAGGAAGTAACTGCAGAGCACAACAAGGCCCAATCCCAATTCTCTTTTTTACCCCTACCCCTTCCCCCTTCCCCTTGGCCCTTGCACTTAAAACAAAGCTACAAGGGGTAGGGGTGAAAGTCAACCCTTTCAAATTGGGACACCCCTTCAAGAATCACATACGTCATCAGTGATTCCGCCAGCTTGTGTGTAAGCAGATGTGCGCTGAGCTGTTGGCGCAAATCTGGAGAAATCAAGCCGTCTACAGCTGTGGATTAATGTTAACAAGCAAATTCGATTTTTGCATGAATTTGCCTGTGTTTTATCCCATGAAGACCAGGGTCAGGGTCAAGCGGTTAAATCCTGTGAAATAACGAATTATACTTTCGTACCCTGACCGACCAGCAGCGATGCTGCCGAATTTCTTATTGATCATCTAGATTATCAGGGCTGCAGAGCACCGCTGGTTTTCAGCCTGGTAGCGTTTATATAACTGAAGCGTCAATGTAGTACTCGCGATTTTTTTTATGTGCATTTTGCAAAAAAATGACCGTTAAACATTTAAACAGCATTAAACTAGACTATATAATGGTTTTCACACTTTTTAAACTTTATTTATGGAGAAATATTTACATTTGTGGATGTTTTTGGACTCAGTAGCAGCCATCGTCCCAGTGATTTTCATACCCCTTCGTTTGAAGTGTGCTCTCGAAAAATCTTCGTTTGAAGGGGTATATAGCCCTACCCCTTAGCCCTTCCCTTCCATCCTACAGGTATTGGGACACCCCTACCCCTACACATGAACGCGCAAAACGGAGGGGAAGGGCTAAGGGGTAGGGCCAAGGGGTGAAATGGGATTCACCCCAAGTGTATCTATCTGCGGCTTGCAACCCAGTGGGCGTGTCCTATAGTGGGCGTGTCCTATAGTGGGCGTGTCGCATAGTGGGTGGGTCTGGTTAGGTTTGGGGGAAGGGTCAGGGGTAGGGCTAGATTTTACCGTGCTCTCATTGGCCTGGTGGGCGTGTCGTCGAGTAACGTCACACTACGACACGCCCACTCTATGACACGCCCCTGTCTTGCGAGCCGCATATAGACCCTTCTCCAGCACAAGGAAAGGTATCTGTCAACACGCTCTGCAACATATGCCCAATAATAAAGCCCCAGGCCCAGATGGATATCCGGTCGAATTTTACAAAGAGTTCTGGACAATTCTGGCTCCCACTTTTTATAAAATGATACTAGAAATAAAAGAGAAACAGAAAATACCACCAAATATGAATTCAGCAAATATCACCGTATTATTAAAACCAGGTAAAGACCCGACACTTCCAGCTAGTTATCGGCCAATCTCATTAATAAATGTAGATATTAAGATAATCAGCAAAGCACTCGCTAAAAGGATAGAAAAAAATAACTCCTCTGATAATACATCCTGATCAAACTGGTTTTATTAAAGGTCGACATTCTTCTACTAACACACGCAGGCTGATTAATCTAATAGACTATGCTATCATTCATAATCTTGAATCCACTATCATCTCGTTAGATGCAGAAAAAGCCTTCGATCGTGTTAACTGGAAATTCCTGTTTGCAACATTAAATAAATTTGGTTTTGGTCCTTATTTCATAGACTGGATAAAAATACTTTATAACAACCCTAATGCATGTGTGAGGACCAATGACCAAACTTCTCCAAGTTTCTGTTTACAGCGAGGCACCAGGCAGGGCTGCCCGCTCTCCCTTCACTTTTTGCCATTTTCATTGAACCACTAGCAGCATCTATAAGACAGGACAGAGATATTAAAGGGATCCCCGGCAAAAATCTAGAACATAAAATAAGTCTTTATGCAGACGACGTACTGCTTTTCCTCCAGAACTCAACATCTCTCTCCCAGACAATCACATTGATCAATAAATTTTCAATGATATCTGAGTACTCTATTATCAAGACTACAGCTTTACCTGTTAATTGTACTTTACAAAACATTCCTAACACCACAATACAGTCTGGTAATATCAGATATTTAGGAATAAATATTTCTCCACAACTTTCAGAGTTAATAAAGTTAAATTATGTCCAGCTATTAAAGTCAATAGAGGAAGATCTCACGCGATGGAAGCACTTACCCATATCACTCATGGGGAGAGTTGCTACCATCAAAATGATGGTTCTACCGAAAATCAACTACTTGTTCTCAATGATACCCACCAAACCTTCCTCCAGTTGGTTTAAGTCACTGGACTCTCACATTTCCAAATTCCTTTGGAAAAACAAGCCATCACGTATCAGTTTAAAAACCTTACAACAGGTAAAAGACCGGGGAGGGTTAGACTCACCCAATTTCAATTATTATTTCCTAGCAAATAAGCTACCATTTATTCCCAAATGGCTGAAACCTACCCATCTAGATGAACCGTGGCTAGACACAGAACAAGCATTATGTGAGGATCTGGATGTCTCTGATTTGCCGTTCAGCAGTTCAGCAGTCAGATCTCATAAATGCTTTAAAAGTATCAACATCTGCTCTACTCTGAAAGCATGGTGGGAATTCCTGAAATTAACCGAGTCTTCTATTATTCCATGTAAACTCACACCCATCTGGAATAACCTGGATATTCTACAAAACAAGAAAATGATTAATTTTGTGCATTGGAAGGATAAAGGAGTAAAACAATTACAACATATCATTGAAAATGGAAAATTCCTGTCATTTAATACACTTACCTTACAATACGGGATCAGTAGTACTAAATTCTTAGAATACCATCAACTTAAATCTATATTAAAGTTATACCGTGTAACTTTTGGCCACTAGGAGCGCTAAACCTGCAACAGCGCCAATGTCTCACAGGCCTCACGGCAATGACGCAAATTTAAATCTCCTCTCCCGTGTTTGGATATTGAAACAAACGAGTCCATCTGATTCAAGAATTTCCTAAAGGATTTTTCACTATTGGAGGATCTGCCCCTGGCGCAGATATGCGCCTCTAACTGTTTCCAATTACATGTTTACATAGCTGAAACATCACACACACACAAACGCACAATGCAAAGATAAATGCGCAATCAAAACCGGCCCCAAAACCAAGTTGTAGTTTTGTGCACTGAATGAAGTCGTAACTTTGGCAAAACTCATGTTTGTTATGAAAACGTCTGGATTAGCTCAGTTTACGGGACATTACAGTGGCTCTGCTTCCTTCTGAACAGCGTATAAAAAAACCACACAACCAAACCAAGCAAACTGCAGATCGCTCCGTTACTGCTTTGATATTTATATGAATTACAGAGAACGCATTTATTGCTGCAAAGTGCAAACCAGCCACAATTGCACAAAATGTTTAGGGAGTCACGTTAGCTTTGGTCTATAGTAATTCCAGCCGTGTTTCGCTAACAGGAAACTATCGGCAGCTTATACGGCTCTGATTGACGTTGTTTTGGATAAACGCTGAGTGAAAAAAAAAAGAAAAGCATCACATTCTCGTATGTTTACACAACAGACAAACTTACTTACCAGTCTAATGATACGGTGGCAAACAGAGATGGGGTTTAGCTTCCACACTTATATCTCCAACGACTGAATTCTTTTCCAACGTCCACTCGTGTTTTTGATCTGACCTGCTCAGACATCACTTTCATCTTTTTACTTTGTTCCGCCATGACTAAACTTCGAGCAATGAGAGAAAGTAGCACAAGTACAGCTTTCTGTGTTTATCTCATAGGCTGTATCGTTTATCTATGAGGAGCCGTAAAGCAACTTGTTTTACGGCACTTTCATCGACGGCCCGCCTCTCCAAAGTTACGATGTCTGGTTTCTGCCGAGGGCAGCCCGCTCAGAGTGCTGACACGCATCCGTCACTGTATATTGGCCCGAAAAATCATCTAATACTGCTCATTTTAGGCTTAATGTCAGAGTCAAAAGTAACACGGTATAACTTTAAGCAAAAAATATACCTCTAACCAACTGATCTTGCAGACTCCGGTCAGGGTAGCAGAATTCCTGAATCTCTCTATCCCCAAACTACAGTCGAAAATATATAGATTATTATTAAAACTAGATGATTCAATTTCCCTTCCAACTTCGAAGTGGGAGGCTGACTTGTCCAGAACCCTTAACCAAAACACATGGACACAGATATGTTTAAACACGTTCCTAATGACTAAAAACTCAAATATGCAGTTGATACAATTCAAGGTTTTACACAGAGTACATTACACAGGACAGAGGATGTTCAAGATGGGTCTGTCACCTTCAAATATTTGTTTACACTGCAATGAGAATACAACAGACAATTATCTTCACGCCTTGTGGTCTTGTCCACCTGTCCAGAGGTTTTGGCTTCAGGTATGTGATGACCTGTCAACGTGGCTCAGGTGTACCTTTCCTGCAAGCCCCACACTGTGTTTACTGGGGGACTTGGATGAGATCAACACGGTAACCAACTATGCACATATGATACTTACTGTATTATGTATTGCAAAGAAAACTATCTTGGTAAACTGGAAATCCAAAAATAATCTGAGCATTAGCCAGTTTAGGAATTTCTTAGTAGACTATATCAGTATTGAGACGATGTCTGCCTCCTCTAAGAACCAGTTAGATGAATTCCACTCCCTCTGGTCCCCTGTGATTAACTCCATCACTTAACGTTGGTGTAGGAGAGCGGCCTCTGCGATGTGGGGGTTGGGTGCTGGCGAGTGCTTGATGGCTATGGATCCCTGGCGGTTGACTTGGGAGGGGGGGGGGGGCTGCCTCGCCGCTGGGGCGGGGCTGTATCCAGCCCGATGGGGGGCATGGGGGTCAGCGGTTGGGGCTACTCTGTGGCGGTGGGCGGGTCGCTGGTGGGGCCCTGGCCGGTTGCTGTCGGCCGGCGCCGGGTGGCCGGGGCTGTTTAATTAAAGAAATAAAATGAATAAACAGGATATCAAGTGGAGCCTTGTGTTCATAAAACTCCGCTTGGTAAAGCAAAACTGTTCAACAGAATAAAGCAATCAGATTTCCATTCTGCTTCTGTCATGTGTAACAGATCCATCATCATCTACAAACATCTTTTGCCTTTTGATAGCATCTTAGGTATGTATTGATCATTTAAAACAGCATCTATAACTTCAGATATTTATTTTAGTTTAATTTGTTTTTGTGAAAGTTCTGTTTGATTGCATGAGGTAACTTAGCTTAATTACAACTTCAAACCTCCATATACTGTTTTTAGACAGTTCTCAATTCATTCAAGTGTGTTTAAAATAAAAAGGGAGTAAGACAGTTCATGATGTGGAAATATTAATCTAAAAATTACACGTTAAGTAAAAACTAACGTGCAGAGTAGGGATGAGCGAGTACACCATTATCTGTATCTGTTAAACCATCTAAATTATCTGTACCTGTATCTGTACTCGAAATGGGCGGGGCTTAAACCGGAAGTGTGTGGGGGTTAAGCGGAAGTGGGTGGGGTTTGACTCGGCACATAATTTTAAGTCTGAAATTGATACGAATTGATCAGAAGTTTCTTGATTTGTTGTTTATTTGATAACTATTTACAGAACAGCCTCAGAGTTGAGATTCAATGTTTGTGATCACGATAACAAAGGAACTATTTACAGTATTTTTAAAAAAATATATAATATATAAGGTAGGTGACGCAGATGACGCTGTAGTGACGCAGTATCTGTGGGACGGTAGGCGATTCAAACCAGGCGAGTTAAGAAATTTAGCGCTTCAACTTGAACTTATTAATATTTGCCAATATAATAAATAATCATTAAAACAAATAATAAAAAAAATCAGTATAGTGAAGGGTACAACCTGGAGGGAAGCGGGGAAGATTCGATCAGCCCGGCGGATTACATTGATCTTCTGTACCATGAGCAGCAGGCCATGAAAAAAGGTTTAAAAAACCGAAGTCAGCGTCCACTCCGGAGAGGAAAAAAAAAGTCAAGAGAGCTCGGGTAGGAGATTCCTCTAGTGCGATGTCTTCATTAGAAAACTCGGTGGACATCCTTCTCTCCATAGAGAGGAAAGTAGACAGCTTTGACGCCCGTTTGAACCTGGTGGAGGTTCTCCATAAAGAATTCCAGGCGCTCCGGGAATCATTGGAGTTCAGCCAGAAACAGGTGGAAACACTAGCGGCCGCAAACGCCGACCTACAAGACACGGTTAAGTCCCTCACTGAGGGAATAAACCGTCTGTCAGGAGAAAATAAAAAGATGAGGGAATCAGTAATCGATCTGCAGGCTCGGAGCATGAGAGATAATCTGGTATTTGCAGGGATCCCAGAGCAGGCAGACGAAAACCCCCGAGGAAACAATAAAAACCTTCATTCATAAACAATTAAAACTCCCCTCCGATACAGTCAATGGTATCGGCTTTCATCGCGTCCACCGCATGGGAAGTAAAATGCCGGATTCACGCAGACCAAGACCGATTGTTGCTAAGTTTGTTCACTTTAAACAAAAAGAGCAAGTAAAGAAGCAGGGCCGCGAGCTGAAAGGGACCAACTTTGGAGTAAACGACCAGTATCCCAAAGAAATCCTGGACCGGTGTAAAGTCCTGTTTCCTATCAGGAAAAAAGCCATTACGGAGGGATCCCGAGCTGTCATCGCGGTGGATAAATTATTTATTAACGGACATCTTTATCGGGACTCAAACATCACCCCGTGGCTCTTCTGATGTCAGGTACAGTTCAGTTTCATATCCTCCTAACTCTGATTAGATGAATCATTATCTGTTATGATCATAATTACTAATCTCACTACCGTTTCGACTTCACGGCTCACAACACGGATGCACTTTTTAAACCTCTGGTTTTCTGTCACTTTTCTTGTTTCACTTTCCACTTCTTTCCTCCCCTCTCTTTTTTTCCCTCAATCCTACACAGTGAGCTGTCATTTCACTCGCGACTTTACAAACGTCAACACTACGGGTGTAGAAACTCCAGCACACGCAGCGCGAGGCACACATGCAGGTGCACGCACACACACACTGCAGGAAGAAACAGCGCGATGTACACACAGACAGACTCGTCTAGCCTGCAGCTTAGTATTCATACTCACGGCAGAAATACGCGAACAGATGCACGACTTTATTAATATGCATGTAACACTTATTTTAGCGTTGGTTGAATGAAAATAGTCACCTGGAATGTGCGCGGAGCTCGCACAGGGGATAAGAGATTAAAAATTTTCAACCGGCTAAAAGATCTTCAGGCAGACATTGTCTTACTTCAGGAAACACATTTATCAAACTCCTCAGTCGATCTCCTTCAGACAAGACAGTTTCCACACGTGTATTCAGCTGGTTATAATTCTAGACAGAGAGGTGTAGCAATTCTGATTAATAGCAGGTTAAAATTTGACATTGATGATGTAATCAGAGATCCAGAAGGCAGATTTATAATAGTCACATTAACTGTTCAGAATCTTAAGGTATGCATTGCATATTTGCAATGCATACCCCACCAGTCGCTGGTGGGGCCCTGGCCGGTGGCTGTCGGCTGGCGCCGGGTGGCCGGGGTCGTCCCGGG
>JALJCO010010538.1:0-32452 GCA_023101725.1 Atherinomorus stipes | reverse complement strand
ATTTCGCCTTTTATTTAACGGGAGGGGATGTAAACTTTCAAGCAACAACTGTACATTTGAGAACTGTGTTTTTTCAAAGCTGAGTCTGCAGCTCACGTCTGCATTATGTGTCACTTCAATGTACTTTATTAAAGATATATTATTAAATTATACTGTTAAAAGGCAAAAACACAAGAAAAACATCTGGCCAGATCACAGACGTGATACGAACTGTAGCAGCAGCATCTGTAACATGAGGAGTGCTTTTTCCTTAACTGTACTCCAAGATATTATTTGACAGGTAAGGATTCCTGAGCACATTTTGAACAGCGATGCAAACAAAAAACCCAAAATGAAGAAGTGAGTTGGTTGTTTCACCTTCACCTTCACCACAAATGTTCTTCCTCACCGTGTTAAAGCACGCGACCCTGTATGTTGGTTCCTCAGGTCTTCAGCCAAGAGCTCGTGCCCCGGCTCCATCCCGCTGGTCCAAACAGGAGAAGGAGCTGTTTGAGAAAGGACTGGTGAGGTTACTGCTGTTACAGGCTCAGGAGTTAAGATCACCGTCATTACAGTCAGAGATGCACCATATAATCGGCCCCCATGGCATCAGCCTTAAAACCGAGTATCGGGCATCAGCCACCCCACTGATATTTAACAGCTATTTAACCGATCAGCCCGCTGTTTCTAAAACAAACAAAAAAATGTCTTCTTCTTCAAAAATTACGCTTTTACAGACTTTAAAACTTCTAAAGACTAGGGGTGGAAAAAATATCGATACACTGAAATATCACAATATTTTCATATGCTCATATATTGACATTTAAAAAGGCAGTGTCGATCTATTTTACTAACGAAATCTCGTGATATTTCATTGTTCTGTTATGAAATATTGCGAGAAATTCACAAACATTTTGTGATACTTTCATGTACTGACATCATATTGACATTTAAAACGTGGTATCTATTTTACTGATGAAATCTCGCAATATTTCATCGTTCTGTTACGGAATCAGGCGAGAATTCACATAAATTTTTTGAGCTATTTTCATACTGATATCATATTGACATTCAAAAATGTGGTATTGATCTATTTTACCAATGAAGTCTTGTGATAGCTCATCGTTTTGTTACAAAATCTCGCTAGAATTCACAAAAATTTTGCGATATATTCATATGCATTCGCGAAATCACTGAATATTGTGAGATTTTGTAACAGAACGATGAAAACTTGCAAGATTTTGTAAGTAAAATAGATCATACCGCATTTTTAAATATCGATTTGATATTGCCAGATGAAAATATTGCGATATTTTAGTGTATCAAATTTTTTCCCACCCCTATTTTTCAGTGTTGGAAACGGATAACAAAACTGCTATTTGCAACAACTGCTTATTTTTTTCAGGTTTAATATCGGTTTTGATATCGGTTATCAGCCACATGAGTTTTAAAATATCGGCACATCGGATATTGGCCAAAATTCCAATATCGTGCATCCCTAATTAGAACACAGATAACTGTCCTTCATCCGTTTAATTTCAGGCTCAGTTTGGTCGACGGTGGACTAAGATCGCTAAGCTGGTGGGCAGTCGGACGGTTCTTCAGGTCAAGAGTTATGCCAGGCAGTATTTCAAACACAAGGTAACCTCTGCCTGCTCAGAAGCAGCGTGCATGCGGACACCAGGAGCGGTCGCGGTCGACCTCTGCTCTGTTCCTCTTTGTTTGCCTCTGGAAAACCAGGACCACTTTCTCCTGAAAGAGGGGGAAGTTGGTTTTCTGGAGATAACGATAAGCTGGGTTTAAAAGTAAGCATGTTACACGTGATTTCATTGATCACAACAGACCCCATGTCAGCTGGGAGGACTGAGGTTCTGGCGCCTCAGAACCAGATCCACCAAAAGCCACTTTTTCCTCCTTATTTACAAAGTTTCGGATCATTTTCAGCCTTAGATTTAAGTTTTTATCATCCAGAAACAAAGTTAGTACTGCCGCTAGTTAAACATCCACATTCAGCTTTATCTGGATGAGAGAAGCAGATTTTGTACATGCAGGTGTTGTGTCTGAGCGGTGAACCAGATCCATCACAACACCAGTTATCCTCCTTATTTATGGAGATTCTGACTGTTTTCCAGACTTACATTTAGAATATTTATCATGAAAATAAAGTTAGGCTGTTACTGCTGCTACCTGGAATATGAAAGGTGGGCGGATCAATTTTTAAATACATTTTTGAGGGGTGGGGGTTGCTGGAATTTTGTTGTGAAAGATTACAACATAAAAACAGGATGTTTTTATAATTTTTAACTTTGTAAAAGATGCAGTTAATATATATGCAGCTTTCCTCAAAATGAGTCATAACCTCCAATTAAAGAAAAGGCTAAATTAAAAACAGTAATACAAATAACAGAAACTAAATAAATAAAAATTTACAAAATTATAATTTGGTGAAACTAAATATCGCTTTTGAAATTTGGTTGAAAATAATGATTTTAAAAAACAAACAAAACTGTCCCAGACCAAGTAGAGCATCTTTCCCATGAACATGGACCAACATACCTGTCGACAGGTGCAGACGTCTGATTGGACGTTACAGAAACACCTGATTGCAGTGATTGTCTCAAAGTGTTGCTCAAAAACTTTTTAGCTTTGAGCCCCATCATGTTTGTTTGCATGTTTTATTTTTAGTTTATATTTAATATTTCTGCTGAACCACAATTCAAAATCAAAGTCATGATTTTCATAGAATTTTTATTTATTATTACTTTTGTCAGTTTCATCTTTTTTTACTATCTTTAATTGGAGGGTATGAATCATTTTGAGGATGACTGTATATATCTATATCAAATTTTAAGGGGTGCTGGGATTTATTTTAGGGTATTTAACTGGCTGAAATCATCTATGTGTCAACCAAATGAGGAAACAAAGTTTGTTTGTTGGAATAACAGATAAATGATCCTGTTTTCACATGAATGTGAGACGGCGACCGCTCCTGGGCGTCATGGCCGCCACAGTCAGGCTTTGTCATCGTTCCACCTCCAGACTAAATCAGAGCCCGGAGCTGCAGCGCCACCTCCGGGTCCCGTGCAGCAGCCAGAACCTCCTCAGCCCACGTCCAGCCTGACCAACGCGGTGCGCATGGAGCGGCTGTCTGACGACGAGGACGTGGACATCACCGACGACCTGAGCGAGGACGAGAACACACCGGTCAAAGCTGAGAGACAAAGCCAGACCCAAACAGAAGAGGAGGACAGCATCCGCCAGGCGACGGACCAGTCCAGCCAGAGCCCCCCTCCTCTTCCTCAGCCCTCATCCTCGCTTGTTTCTGCAGAGGACCGTGGAGGAAGCTGCAGTCCAGATGAGACCGTGAATAAAACCGTTTTCCCAGGAAGTCCTCCGACAGACGCCCGGACGGCTGATGCAGACGGAGGCCAGAGCTCCCAGCATGGCGTCACAGAGCCCGCGGGCCAGCCGGAGGAAGACTACGGTGACGGCACGGGTACTCCACGCTAGGGCTGTGCGATATACTCATATGATATTGCGATATGATATTTACAGAAGAGAGATATGATATTTACACACATCGTTATATCGCAGTATTAGTTGTGCAAATTTTTTTGCTTTATTCTTTCGTAATGACCCGACTGCACCTCGACTGGCTACAAAGCGGTCACCTGATTATTTAATAAGGGTGGGAAAAAAAACGATACACTGAAATATCGCAATATTTTCATTTGCAGATACCATATCTATATTTAAAAATGTGGTATCGATCTAATTTACTAATGAAATGTTGTTTCATTACATTGTTTCATCAACATTACATCTCTTATTGTAATGTTTGCTACGAAATCTCATGAGATTTTGCAAAATACCGTGAGATTTTGTAAAATCTCGCGGTATTTTGTGAAATCTAATGAGATTTCATTATAAAATTATGATATCTCGCGAGATTTCATTAGTAAAATTGATCGATACTGCGTTTTTAAATATAGATATGGTATCGGCATATGAAAATATCGTGATATTTTAGTGTATCGATATTTTTTCCCACCCCCTATTATTTAAACTGTCTGGAAGACAATCCTCCAAGACTTTTACAAAGAAACCATAAAAACCAGCAACTATCTTTAATTACTTTGATCTAACAAACATCTCTAACCGGTGTTTGTCAGTTCCATCTCTGCAGTGCAGCGATACCTTTATGATAAACATGTTTCAATGCTAAAAAACAGCTGTTTGATATGAAATGAAACTTTCTGACAAATTAGGGTAAAAATACCGGGATATGTTGTATGTCGTCATGTAAAATAAATATATGCTGATCTGATATTTGGTCCATATCGCCCAGCCCTGCTCCACGCATACAAGGCTTCTTTCTCCTGTCAGCATCCCGATCGTTTGTTTTAGTAAAGTTTAGTGACGTTTGGTTTAACTTTTCGCTCCAGAGTTTGCTGATCAGATTGAGCCTGATGGACCAGAGAAGGACCAGGAGGAAGACGAGGAGCTCAAGCCTCCGGAGCAGGAAATAGAGATGGACATGGAAACCATCACTGAGGACGAGAAACAAGCCATCTCAGAGTTCTTTGAGGGACGACCGTCCAAAACCCCTGAGAGATATCTGAAGATCCGAACTACATCCTGGACCAGTGGTACTGCCAAGACCAGCAGGTCTCACCTTCCATGGTCTTCCTCACCGAGGAAGTGACCGTTGTGCTGTTTGTCCTCCAGGCTGAGGAGCAGACCCAAATACCTGAACAAGACGTCGGTGCGACCCGGCCTGAAGAACTGCGGCGACGTCAACTGCATCGGGAGGATACACACCTACCTGGAGCTCATCGGGGCCATCAACTTCAGCTGTGGTACCGCCGAGCATCCTACCGTAGCCTCTGCTCCTGCTCCCCGTTTCAGCACGGGGAGGAGCGTTCCTGTTCAGCACGGGGGAGGAGCGTTCCTGGAAGCTTTCCATGGGAATGAGTTCAGCATGGGGGAGGAGCGTTCCTGTTCAGCACGGGGGAGGAGCGTTCCTGGAGGCTTTCCATGGGAATGAGTTCAGGGAACTGATGGGAATTATCAGGAATTCATCGGGATTAAAAAGGGCTCATAGGAATTTATTCACCTTATTTTGGGGGCTTGCAGGGGGGCGGCATGTGACCTCTGCTTGTGTTGACATTTCCGGTTGTATTGGAATCCACAGCATTCATAGCGATTTCCACCCACGAGTCACTGACACGAAACGCTTCTTTAACCGTGACTGTGCTCATTTCTGACATTTAAAGGCGTCGCAACAGCTGGAGAAAGAAACATGAGATCCTACGACACATCTGTAACGATCACGGCAAAAAACAGAGCGAATATTGCGGGCTGCTGTTAATGTTGCTGACTCCCTTTAACAATAACGACCCCCCCACCACCACCACCACTATCCTGTCCCTCCCTCCTGCTTGAATTGTTTATGTTATAAAATAACCTTCTGCTTTTTTCCACCTTTTAAATCTCGGTGTCTCTCACTCAGCCGGTCTGTGTAACGTCTCTGCAGCAACCTGATCTCAGCCTGTTGACATGGCAACAGCTAATCTCAGCGACGTGCTATCATGCTCATACTCATATCTACAAGCTGAACTCATGCAGACTTATTTTGTAGCATTTATTTATTTCATCACGTATACTATAACCCCAAATCTGAAGTAATTTAACAGTTAAGCATACTATCATGCTCAGTACATTTTATTTATTATACTGTCCCACGTTACTGGACTCTTCTAACCTGCACAGACTTAACGCCACACACGACAGTGATTGAGAAAAAAAAACACAGGTTGCACATCTCGTCTCATGTTTTTTATGCTTAATATTCCATAAGAATTTTTCAAAATAGTTTGTTTAGTTTCTTCCCAACCAAGTTGCTGCATCTCGCTACCAGGCGACCGTGATTTTCAGTGTAAATGACGAGCCGCAGCTAGAAACCGGAAATGTCAACACATTCTGGAAGACGAGGACGTTCAGAAGTGGGCGGGGCTGAATAAGGTGAATAGGAATTGTGCAGAGCTTGCATGTTCTCCCCGTGGATGTGTGGCTTCTTTCCAAGTGCTCCGGCTTCCTCCGGCTGTCAGAGAACATGCATGTTTTAGGACAGTAAATGTTTGGATTTAAAAAGACGTCGGAATGTCTTTGGCAGTCAGTGATAAGATGTATAGAACATATTTACCCCATAATATTAACAAAACTTATGTAACTGAAAGTAGTCTGCGAGCTGAAGTGTGGCTTCAGTACTGCAGTGTTGAAGGAGTTATCAGTGCATGTGATGGAGGAGTGCACAGCATATGCGGGGGGGGGGGGGGGGGGGACAGCACAGATACTGCTTGTTTTAGATTATCCTAAAATATATTTTCCTCAACTACAGTCATCCTCAAAATGCTTCATTCCCTCCATTTAAAGAAAAGCATAAATATACAACAGTAATTTAAATAACAAGAAACTAACAATAAATAAAAATTTACTAAGTTATAATTTAGTGAAATAAAATATTGCTTCTGAATTGTGGTTGGAAATGATAATTAAAAAAACAAAACAAACAAACTGTCTCAGACACATCAGAGCATCTTTCCCGTGAACATGGACCAACATACCTGTCAGCAGGTGCAGACGTCTGATTGGACGTTACAGAAACACCTGATTGCAGTGATTGAATCAAAGTGTTGATCAACAACATTTTAGCTTTGAGCCCCATCATGTTTGTTTACTTGTTTTATTTGTTGTGTTTTTGTTTTTAATATTTCTGTTGAACCACAATTCAAAATAATGTCATGATTTTCAAAGAATTTTTATTTATTATTACTTTCGTCAATTTTATCTTATTTCACTGACAGCTGATTTTTCCTTCTTTAGTTGGAGGGGGTGAATAATTTAGAGGACGACTGTAAATTTAAGGGAATAAACCTTCAGTTTTGTATATTCCTGTTATTCCGCTCTGACTTTCCTCCTGCAGAGCAAGCAGTCTACAACCGGCCCAGGGTGGCGGACCGCGCCAAGACGAAGGAGGGCAAGGAAGTGCTGGAGGCGTACCAGCTCGCCCAGAGATTACAGAGCATGGTAGGTACCCGCACGGGACTCTGTCAGCGAGCAGCAGAGTACCAGCAGACTCATCTCAGCTTCTGATTGGCTGCAGCGGACCAGGAAGCGGCGCGTGCGAGACCTGTGGGGGAACTGGTGCGACGCGAAAGACTTGGAGGGGCAGACTTTTGAGGTTTGGATTCCTTCATCAGGGTTCTTGCAGGGTCTTAAAGTCTGAAAATGTCTAAAACTTTCAATTTAAGGTCTTGAAATGTCTTTAAAACAGACAGCTTTTCACCCAAGGTCTAAAATAGGATTTGGACTAGTCTTCATTTTTTACTTTAATTCTTTCCTGAGAAGCTTTGGCCACATAGAATACGCTGAATAAAATGCAGCAATCAGAGGTAGGGATGGGCGATACTCAGATTTTTTGTTTCAATACAATACCTTCAGTTTATGGTATTTCTTTCAATATTGATACTGTTACAGATACTTTTTTCTCCTTGAAGGAAAAATACACAGTGGAACACAATGTTAATTCATTGCAAAGCGCAATAGGAATAAAACTTCTAACTTTAAAGACGCACAACGGAACTTTTAAAGCGTAAAAATCTGCATTTCTGACTCGTTTTGGTGTCACGCCAACATTCATTATGAGTATTTTCGAGCCGTCACTGCCCAGCAGCATCCGAGGCTCAGAAACAGCACTTACATAGGTACGTTTTCCATCCGGGACGCGGCCGTGATGTTGCAGCCGACTATCGGTTGCAGCACCGCGCCATGTTCTAGCAAACGGATATGAACCGACGTGAACACAGTGGGTGTTTGAACGCATCATGTTGGATTCAGCTATATATATACTGTATATATATATATATATATGTGTATATACTGTATGTGTGTGTATATATGAATATAAATAGATTAAAATAAATATAGAAATATAAAAATATTTCTTTTTGCAGAAGTGCTTGACTGGACTTGACTGTTACCTGAAATTGTGCGTGAAAACAAGTTGCATGTTTTATAATAGCACAGGGGTATTGCGATACTTTAAAAAGTATTGAATCTGATACTTAACATGGTAGCTATTGAAGTGTCGATACGTCCGTCCTTAATCAGAAGTTAATTCTGTCCTTCGTTCTAAGCGGCTCAGTTAACTACTGTACGAGTGATGATTAAACTACAGATCCCAGGACAACTGCTTGTTTTTACGGTTTAAAATTTTCTCTGTTTTTCTGATAAAAATCTCTGCTTGTCTGACAGCCTCAGAGTCACAGCTTTTAGTTTTAGTTAGTTTTTGAGCAGGTTTGCTCATTTTTATTAGTTTTTATTTTTTGGAAAATGTTTAGTTTTAGTACAGTTTTTATTAGTCTCCTCTTTCTTCATAAATTATAGGTATTTGTCTGGTGTGACTTCCAAAATCACTCAGAGTAAATAGATTAAATAGAAATAGATTTCATATCAACCCAAAAACTTATGTATTAAAAAGATTTACAAAGACTAAAACTAAGGATGTTTTTGCAATAATTTTAGTTAGTCTTGTAAAGACATGATACAGTTTCAATTAGTTATCTTTTTTTTTTTAAATCTGTCATTTTTATTCTTGTTTCAGTGAATGAAAACGTTTTTTTCAATTTTAGTTTTTTTGTTATTTTTGGTTAACTAGAATAACCTTGGCAGGACGTGGTCAGATATTAGTGGTTACTTTGGTGAAGAAGGTACAGTTTTGATGTCAGTTTGAGGGAATTTTAAATGACTAAATCAAAAAGTTTTTGAATTTCTGGGATCATTTGAATGTTTCTGATAATGCATCACGGTGGTCCTAAATTGAACTTGCTGAAACCTGCATAACCCTGCTACGTGCACGACTGCAGCTGTTCTAAGTTGAGGTGAACCCTAACCCTCTGATCCTGTGGTTGGTGTGTTGATCAGCATCTCAGCGCTGAGGAACTGGCTCTGAGGAGGGAGGAGATGAAGAAGCAGGCCAAACCCGGCAAGATGTCACGAAACAGAGGGTGAGCACGACGGACCGACACGCGGAGAACGAAACGTGAACACGGTAACGCTGAGACTGTGATCTCCTCCGGCCTCCAGGTCTGTTGATCCCTTCCAGCTGGTTCCCTGCAGGTGTTTTGAAGAGGATGTTCAGGTCAGTGTCTCCACGGAGTTTCCAGCCATGCTTCCTGTCTCCGAACAACACGCACTTCTGTGGGAAGGAGGCGTCGTTATCGCGTGAGGTTACCGCAGGAATGATCACCTGTGTTTTATATTGCAATATCAGAGGAAGCGTGAGAGATGAGCAGTTGTTTGGTCTTCTTGCCTGTGGCAGGAACGATCTCCCCAGGCTGGATGAGTCTGCTGGAGAAGGAGCTCCGTTATCTGTCCATTAGGATGGAGACGGTGGTCAGGGTTATCCAGAAAAGAGAACGGTTTTCCCACCATCCTCCCCATCCTCCTCCTCCACCCCCGAACATGTCCTGCCTGCAGTCCATCACAGAAGGAAAGATTTAAGCAGCAGCTTTCGTAGTTTTGGTGGTTATTAATTAATCGCACAGTAAGAAAATTAGTCTGATGGAGTGATAACTTTCATTCGTTCTCTCTCCCATTACCAAAGACTGTGAATGACAAGTTACGGTGCACGATCGGGACCGAAGCCTCTCGTTTGATGGCTTCTTCTTGACTTTTTTCTTTTTTGAGACTATTTGTTTCAGCCGTTCCCCTGACAGTTTCGGCTGTTCAGCCTTCGTCAGAAGTTGTCAGACTTCCTGGTGTGAAGCGTCATGAGAACAGCTGACCGGGAATTCTGACGTGACGTGTCATGAGAACAGCTGACCGGGAATTCTGACGTGACGTGTCATGAGAACAGCTGACCGGGAATTCCGATGTGACGCGTCACGAGAACAGCTGACCGGGAATTCCGACGTGACGTGTCATGAGAACAGCTGACCGGGAATTCTGACGTGACGTGTCATGAGAACAGCTGACCGGGAATTCTGACGTGACGTGTCATGAGAACAGCTGACCGGGAATTCTGACGTGACGTGTCATGAGAACAGCTGACCGGGAATTCTGACGTGACGTGTCATGAGAACAGCTGACCAGGAATTTAGACGTGACGTGTACCAGGGGTCGGCAACCCAAAATGATCTTAGAGCCATACTGGACCAAAACAAAGATTATTTGGGGAGTGTGTAGCGTAGTGGTAACGTTGCGGGTTTTGGCGCAGCAGACCCGGATTCGAGCCCCCGATACAACCGCTGTGATGCGGTGGCTGAATTTCCGCGCCGTCCTGCAGATGTGACGTCAGTGATGCTGCATCCGCATCTCCGACAGTTCTGATCCAGGAAGGAGACGTCGCGGTAAATTCAAACACTGTAAGGGATAGTTATGGATTCTTCTGCCGTCAGCAAGCGATCCAGATAAACTGAAAGACACTAAAAAGTGGAACTAGGAAGAAAAAGACTTGATCAGTGTCGTAAATAATGTTATAGCTTCAGTTTGTGTTCCTGTGACGGCTTGGATGGAGGCTGCAGTTACCGGCAGCACCAGTCGTGGCAGTCGCAGGTCTCATTTCTTAATCTTGCCTCAAGTGCCTTAAATGGAAAAGTCTCTGTGCGGGTCTGATGGAGTCGTCTCTTACTGACAGTGTCGTACACTAATGTACTTTTTGGGGCTTCTACACACAGTATGTGTTTACAACGTGGTTAAGATGGACTTTTTAAAGTAACTGAGTCATTTTAATGTCTTCACTGCTCTTTTCCCAGGAGCCTTTCCAGGTCGTCGTGTGTGCTGAGACGCTTCTCATCATGGACATGGTATATCACACACACACACTCACACTCACACGCACACACACACACACTCACACACACACACACACACACACAACCTCCCTCCACAGCCTTCCTCCCGTGCTTCCAGGCTGTCAGTCAGTCTTTCTGTGGTGTCAGTGTCATTCCTCAGCCATTAATGCCGTTAAACGTGCTGCAACCTCTCCTTCAGCATGCTCATGTGTCGCGAGCGGAGGTCATTGGTTTGCTGGGTGGAACGTTCAACGAGGAAGCAAAAGTGCTGAAGGTAGGAGGAGGAGTGGGACTAACTAGGGATGCACGATATAATCGGCCCCCTATCGATATCGGCATTAAAACTGAGTATCAGACATTGGCCACCCCACTGATATTTAATAGATATTTAACCGATCCGGCCGCTGTTCCTAAAGTCTAAAAACCCCCCCAAAACTTCTTCTTCTCCAAAAACGTCTTTTTTACAGACTTTAAAACTTCTAAAGACAGTTTCTTTTAGGATGTTCTGCGTGAACAGAGTTTATACACACTCATTTGTGTAAATAACCAAATATCCCTGTTTTTGGGTATTGTTTTTTTTTTTCTCAGGGAGAAGAAAATCCAGGTGGTTGTAGGATATAACACATTTATTAGTTTTGTTTGAACAACTGTCATTAAGTTTGACTTGTTCTACATAAACACAAGTTGAGGTATTTTTCTAATTTTGCACAAGAAATGAATATTACATTTATTTTTCAGCTTTAATATCGGTATTGATATCGGTTATCAGCCACATGAGTTTTAAAATTTTGACATTTTGGATATCGGCCAAAATTTCAATATTGTGCATCCCTAGAGAAACCCAGCTTTTATTCTCAACAGTGTGTGAAAACAGAGTGTGTGTGTGTGTGTGTGCGTGTGCGTGTGCGTGTGCGCGCGTGTGTGTGTGTGTGTGCGCGTGTGTGTGTGTGTGTGCAGATCTGTGCAGCGGAGCCGTGCAACAGCGTGAGCACAGGTCTGCAGTGTGAGATGGACCCGGTGTCCCAGACGCAGGCCTGTGACCTGCTGTCCTCTCTGGGGCTCGGCGTGGTGGGCTGGTACCATTCACACCCGTCTTTCCACCCAAACCCGTCGGTGCGGGACATAAATACACAAGACCAGTTCCAGGTAGAAGTCCACCCACGACAAGTCCTGCAGGTTTACACCTCTGTCTGACTCCCTCTGTCCTGACTGATGCAGAGTTACTTCTCTCGTGGCGGAGCGCCTTTCATCGGGATGATCGTGAGCCCGTACGATCCGGCCAACCCCTCCCCCCACTCCCAGATCACCTGCCTGCTGGTGAAAGAGAGCCAGGAGCCCTCAGCCCTTCACAGTATGTGGAAAGCAAACACACACACACGTCATCAGTCATGACTGAAAGCTTCCAGACAGTCCAGGGTCTCATTTATGAAACTGGGTACGGTCCTCAGTAACAGTGAACGTACCCCCCCCCCCCCAAATATTTAGATGTATAAAACCGTTCGGTGCACAGATCCAAGCAATTCCCCTTTTTAATCACACTCTTCCTGGAAGTTTGCTGCAGGTGAATCTGGCCCCGCCCCCTAATGGTCAAAGCAAAGCAATTAATGGATATTTCTGCATATACAGTCATCCTCGACATTATTTACCCCCTCCAATTAAAGAAGGAAAAATATCAGCTGCCAGTGAAATAAGATGAAATTGACAAAAGTACTAATAAATAAAAATTCTATGAAAATCATGACACTGATTTTGAATTGTGGTTCAACAGAAATATTGAAAACACACAAAAAATCAAACAAGTAAACAAGCATGATGGGGCGCAGAAGATAAATTGTTGAGCAACACTTTGAGACAATCAGGTGTTTTCTGTAACGTCCAATCAGACGTCTGCACCTGCTGACAGGTATGTTGGTCCATGTTCATGGGAAAGATGCTCTAATGTGTCTGGAACATTTTGTTTGTTTGTTTGTTTGTTTTGAATGATTATTTCCAACCACAATTCAAAAGCAATAATTTATTTAACTATATCATAATTCTGCAAATTTGTATTTATTTTTAGTTCCTTGTTATTTAAATTATTATTGTGAATTTAGCCCTTTTTTTTTATTTTGGAGGGTGTGAATAATTTGGAGGACGATCGTAAGTTTGCTTTTTTGAAAGGTTCTTATAGTTTTAGCTCACATGCACAGATTAAATAACACAACTGTTTGTTATGAATTCAATTTATGATTAAAGGATAACTTTCTTTTTTTTAACCTGGACCTTATTTGTAGGAGTTTATACGTGCATTTAGTCACCGGTAAAGTTTCTGCATCACTTTGACTCCTACGGAAGATATTATGCTGAGTCGTCCTTCGGTGTACATCCAGTATCATGGCAGAGACGGGGCAGCCTCTCTATGAGACATTATCTGCAGTAAAACTCTTTGATTTCATCAATGCTTTAAGTAGAATGAAGGAACAAATGAGTACTATTGTCCTGTGAGTTCAGAGTTTCTCTAATTGTGTTTTTGTTGTTGTCCGGGTAGCAGCTGATCTTCTCAGCTGTACTACGGAAGCACATCGTGAACATGTGGCTCCCGAAAAGTGTGTAGAACCCTGATAACTAACGGAACGATAAATCTGGACTCACAGGACAAAAGTACTCGTTCGTTCGTTCATTCGACTTAAAGTATTGGTGAAAATCAAGGAGTTTTACTGCAGATAATGTCTTATATAGTGACCTCCCTATCTCTCCCATTTTATTGCAAATAAGGTCCAGGTTGAATAAAAGAAAGTTATCCTTTTAAATTTGATAAGATGGGAAATTAAATGTTTAAAAGTCTGCAGGATGCAAGGAGAGGGGGGTCCATTAGTCCATAAGTCACAACTTTTATGGGAACCGGCGTGCGCCAGTTTATAGATGAGACCCCAGATCAAGAGGCTTTGAAATGAAGCTGAGGATGTAGGTTGGTAGTTTGTCTTCTGGCTGCTTCTCTGCAGAGCTGCCTTACAGATTTGACTTCCTGTCATCACACGACATCCCTGACTGGGAGCAAACCATGAGGAGGGCTCAGTGGATCATCCATAAATATGCTCAGGCACCCGAGTGAGTGATAAACTAGCCTGCTCTTCACGGGCTGTTGAACAGTTCCTGGTCACGTGTCGGTGAACAGCTTTTGGTCTGTGATTGGCAGGAATGTGCAGATGGACGGATCATACCGGAGAGACTCTCATCTCACCTGTTTGGAGAAGGTCAGTCGGGGTAAACTGCCATGACATGGGTCATGAGATTTCGTAACAAAACAATGATATCTCGCGAGATTTCATGGGTAAAGTAGATCAATAGATATGGTATTGGCATATGAAAATGCGACATTATATTACAAGACTTTGCGATATTACAAGACTTTTTCAAAAAAATCATAAAAAAACAGCCAACTATCTTTAATTACTTGGATTTAACAAACATTTCTAACCAGTGTTTTGTCAGTTCCATCACTGCAGTGGAGCGATACCTTTATGATAAACATGTTTCAATACAAAAAAACAGCTGTTTGATATGAAATGAAACTTTCTGACAAATTAGGGTAAAAATACCGGATATATCGTCATCTAAAATAAATATATCATGACATTTGTCCTTATCACCAGCCCTACCCCATTTAATTTGACTCCCTCCTTCTAGATGCTGGCATCTATGGTGAGGTATTTGGAGCCCCTTCCAGACGGGGTGGGAGACCCCTTCCTCACCCAGATCCAGTCCCTCTTCTGGTCAGACTTCATCTCAAAGCAGCAAAAGTCAGACAAGGAACGAGGAGAGCAGCCGGTGGAGCCTGATGACACTGATGCTGATCAGCTGACGGCTCTGAGGAGGCGTGAGGAAGGAAGAGGGGACGGAAAGACCAGCAGCAGCAGCAGCACGGTGCTGCATCTAGGCTCCGTGTTGTCCACAGAACATGACTACTTACTGTGAACTCCGCAGTCCACCACCCTTGTTCTGTTCCATGATATTCACAGTTTGTAAAGACATTTAGGATTTGATTTGATAATTATTCCCTTTATCATTTAGGAGGATATTTTATGACATTTTATATAGTTTTAGACTTGATTAGTCACAAGTATGTCAAACCAAAAACCATAGATGGGCACAATACTCTTTTATGTGATTTTGTATGTTTGTTAGTCTTTAATGTGACATATTTAGGGATCCATAAACCAAGATATTATTATTTCTGTAGTGGTTTCTGGCATCTCTCTTTGGAGCAAAGTGCTGAACCCACAAATATAAATTACTTTCAGGGACAGAGTTGGAATCAGATTAATGTGATGGTGCTTTAAAGTCCTTACAATGATAGGAAATAAACTCGTGTTTGGCTGAGAGAGTGTATGAATGAGTAAAAATGTTCCTAGTTCTTCTGAATTCTCTTCATAATGAAAAATAAACTTTATTTTTTATATTTGGTGGTCTTTTACATGTTTGTGTTCTACTTTGACAATAATTTAGTTTGTTTTAAAGGTGCTTGTTTCTGACACTATATAAAACATTTCCTTCTCCATTAAAGATGCAAATTAGTCGCCTCCACAGCAAGGTTATTATAGTTAACTAAAACTGACGAAAAAACTAAAACTAAAATTGAAAAAACATTTTTGTTAACTGAAATAAAAATAGAAATGACATTTTTTCAAAAAACGAGAACTAACTGAAACTGTATTGCGTCGTGAAAAAGCTAAAATATTAGCAAAAAACATCCTTAGTTTTCGTGTAAATTTATTTTCTAAATTTATTTACGACATAAGCTTTTTGGGTTGATATGAAATCTGAACTATTTAACCTATTTACTTTTATTTCGAGTGATTTTCTGATGATTTTGAATGTCACATCAGGCAAATATCTATAATTTCAGAAAAAAAATCCCCCAAAACTAAAACTAATAAAAACTAAACTAAATCTACGCATTAAAAAAAAAACTAACAAAAACTCGTAAACTTGCTTTTAAAAAAAAAACTTACCAAAAATAACTGAATTGAAAAACAAAAAGTCAAAACAAAATAAAAACTGAAAATAATGAAAGATCCAGAACTAATAACCTTGGTCCACAGCCATTATTTATCTTTTTAAAACTTTTATTTAGGCTACCTTTATCTGTGCCGCGAGACCGGAACGTTTGAAAATTAAGTGTTTCCAGGGGGTTCATTCATGAAGCTGCAACTCTAACCGGTTTAAATTTATATTTTCGAGTCGCGTAAAATCTTTAAATCTTGTTCAAAGGCGCGACGTTGTTGTTGGAAGCGTGTAGAATATGACACTTACCGTGAAACATGTCACAGAAACCTTTTTGGACGAGTGCAACCGCTAAAGTGTTCCGCCGCCGGACAGTGGTAACCAAGGTTACTCGCAGCTCGCGCCCCGTTCGCGTTGACTTTGACCGCGGGAAGCAGCGCGGCGGGTCGACATGAGGAAGTTAAAGTAAAAGTTCAGTCCTGCTGCGGTGTGACGCGTCGTCTCTCCGGTAATAACCTGTAATAAGTTGTAATAACATGAATAATAACATGTCTTTACTTTGCCGTCGTCTCTCTTCTCGCTTCACACACCTGCCTCGCGACTTCCTGCTGCGTAAACAAGCAGGCTTCACGTGTTTGACAGCTGCTGCAACAGGACCACCTTTCTCATTCTGTGGCAGTGGGAGGACGGTGTGTTTTCGTTGTGGGGTGAAACCCACCTTACCTGTGTGCCGCTCACCTGCGCTGACGCAATGTGTCCAGCACTTCCACACCTCCGCCCCCATGAGGGCCCTGCCTGCTCCCCTCATCTGGATGGTTCTGAAACCTCTGCAGAAGCTTGTGGCTATCCTGCTGGGCCGGTGAGTGACGGTTTCATCAGTTTAAATAAACAAGAGTTGCGTTTAAAGACATAAACTTTCATATAAACTGCAGGAAATCATTTTAAAGGTACACAGTGAAACTTTTGACCCAAACTTTACCCTAATGCCAGTAATAATAGATGATTTATTTGGTTAAAATCCAGCACTGATGCGTGTGGGTGCACTGAGGGGGCTGCCCTCCTCTAGAACCATGTGACCTGGAGCGCTTTGCATTATGGCTCCATGATTTCACTGCAGGGTCTTAAAAACGTCTAAAGTTCTGACTTTAAAATTTAAGGCCTTTAAAGATCTTAAAAAGGGCCATTTCTTCATCCAAGGTCCTAAATTTGATCCAGACGAGTCTTATTATTTTACTTTTTTTGATTCCCGAGGAGCTTTGGCCACATAGAATACAGTGAATAATATATCAGAAGTTGATTCTGTCCATCTTTCTGAAAGGTTCAGATAGCTACGAGGGATTTCAATTTCTTTTTCTATTATTAAAAAAAATGAAATACAATTAAATGATTTTTTCTTGAGTAGCTCTTGAATTAACAATATTAATGTCTGTGTCTATTATTTGACTCAGTTCTTCTTTTAAAAAATCCTTTTTAAAAGTTACTTTTGGGGGCAGTTATTGTTATGCGATTAATCAAGATAGATAAATTACAAACCCTGTAATTAATTAGATTTTTTTTTTTATTATTAAGTATTTTGAATTTCTGGGATCATTTAAATGTATGTATCAGGCTGATCTTAAATTTGATTTGTAAAGGTATTTAAAAGGTTTAACTTAACTCAACAAAACCTGCAAGAACCCTGTCATTATCAGCTGATCAAAGTGGTCTGAAAACACGATTCCAAACACAGATTAGTTATTTACTTTAGTGACAGTTGTGTGGGAAGTTACAGGTTTAGCATTATCATTTATTCTGCTAATTAAATGTCCTATAATTGTATCGGAAAATACATCAAGTCTATATCGTGCATTTGAAAATGTTTAAATGAGTACATTTTAATTATCGTCACAAATGAAGCATTCACATGGTAGTTTTTCTCTTTAGTCTTAATTAGTTTTAATCTAATTTTACATTTAAATATTCCATTTTATGGACTGAGACAAAGCGACTACGGTTTTATGCGTGGCAGATTGCTGTGAGGATGCTTTATGCATGTTTCCTGGCCTTGATGCCTCTTTGAAGAAGAGATTATTGAACTTGTTTGCATTTCTGTAGTTCTGACTGAAATTGCGGCTTATTTTTTTGCCACAATCTTTATAATTCTTCTCTTTTCTGATTGCTAAGACATAACAGACACGGTAAACTTGTGGTGTCCTCCGTCTGCAGGAGTATCAGAAAGTGGTGGGTGGCTCTACCGGACAACCGGCGGCAGCTCATGCGTGAATGGGTCGTGAGGCGGCGATGGCATCTGGCGGCAGGGGCAGGAGTTGCCACGGTGATAGTGGCCCTTCTCCTCTTTACACACCTGGACGAGTCCCCGGTGACGGGGCGGATCCGCCTCCTGGTGTTCAGCAGAGAGAAGTACATGGAGCTGGCCGTGCTGACGTCAGAGGCGGTGAGGGGGGGGGCTTCACATGTTTGCTGGCAGAGAACGTCAAATATTCAGTCAGCAGTTAAGCAGTGGGTGCAAGGAAGACTATGTTGGTCATTTCTCTCCTCCAGCACATGGAGGAGTTTGCAGAGCACCTGCTTCCAGTCGCTGACCCCCGTCACCAGATGGTGGAGCAGTTGGTGCATCTCCTGGCACAAAGGAACAAGGACATTCCTGAAGTGTCTAAAGTCCCCTGGAGCGTTCATGTGGTGGACACGCCAAACATCAATGCCTTTGTCCTGCCGGTGAGTTGAAGGAAAGGCAAATTAAAACTTCATTCTTCTTGTCGTCTCCTTGTATTTTTGTTTTGCTAATATTTTTGCTGGGATGTGTGAAACTTCTGTTACAGCAGCGCTCAGCTCAGTGTCTCATGTTTTCCTTCATGCAGAACGGGAAAGTGTTCATGTTTACGGGGATGCTGGATGCTGTGGCGGACATGGACCAGCTCATCATCGTTCTAGGACATGAAATGGCACATGCTATACTTGATCACTCCGTAAGTACAAACCCCAGCGTTGCCCTCGCTGTCAGCACAGCTGTGCTTGTCTCCTCTGTTATTTATTATTATTTTATTGGTTTTTATTTCAGACATATGGTGTGACAAACATAAGAAAGTCAACAGAAAAATAAACAGACAAAACAACGAGAATAATCCAAATACCAATATTCAAAACCACAATATTACTACTACTTCTGCTACTAATAATGTATGTCCCCAACATGTCAGAAAAGGGGTAGGTTAAAGCACAAGCTTATTTAAACCTCCTTTATCTCCATTACTCAATTAGCAATCAATCTACTACATACTATACAGTATTTACATAGTATGTATTTAGTGACAAATAGAAAATAAATAAATAAATATAGAAATCATTGACGACAACACTTCTTCCTCCCTGTACCTGGTGAAAAAAACATGTGTTTTTACCGCATTTTAAACAGAGTCATGCCTGGACACTGCTTGAGCCGCACACCCACTCCAGAAAAGATTTTCATCAGGACGTCCACTGTGCAAGATTTAGCTGCATCTGATTGCACAAATAGCAGCCAACTGAATTAAAGTTCAAATAAAAGGGCAAACAAAACTACACACTAAAGTCCTGGGTGAAACTGCTGGGTTAAAAAGGGACCAACTAATTTCTGTTATGTCAGCCCAGACATTTGGGCAGCTGGGTTGTTGGCCCAACTTCTGGGTTAAAATAACCCAACATTGTAGTCAATATAACAACTTCTAGGTTATAAAAACCCAACATTGTAGTCAATATAACACAACTTTTGGGTTAATAACCCAAAATTGTAGTCAATGTAACACAACTTTTGGGTTAATAACCCAAAATTGTAGTCAATGTAACACAACTCTTGGGTTAATAACCCAAAATTGTAGTCAATGTAACACAACTTTTGGGTTAATAACCCAAAATTGTAGTCAATGTAACACAACTTTTGGGTTAATAACCCAAAATTGTAGTCAATATAACACAACTTTTGGGTTAATAACCCAAAATTGTAGTCAATGTAACACAACTTTTGGGTTAATAACCCAAAATTGTAGTCAATGTAACACAACTCTTGGGTTAATAACCCAAAATTGTAGTCAATGTAACACAACTTTTGGGTTAATAACCCAAAATTGTAGTCAATGTAACACAACTTTTGGGTTAATAACCCAAAATTGTAGTCAATGTAACACAACTTTTGGGTTAATAACCCAAAATTGTAGTCAATATAACACAACTTTTGGGTTAATAACCCAAAATTGTAGTCAATGTAACACAACTTTTGGGTTAATAACCCAAAATTGTAGTCAATGTAACACAACTTTTGGGTTAATAACCCAAAATTGTAGTCAATATAACACAACTTCTGGGTTAATAACCCAAAATTGTAGTCAATATAACACAACTTTTGGGTTAATAACCCAAAATTGTAGTCAATATAACACAACTTTTGGGTTAATAACCCAAAATTGTAGTCAATGTAACACAACTTTTGGGTTAATAACCCAAAATTGTAGTCAATGTAACACAACTTTTGGGTTAATAACCCAAAATTGTAGTCAATATAACACAACTTTTGGGTTAATAACCCAAAATTGTAGTCAATGTAACACAACTTTTGGGTTAATAACCCAAAATTGTAGTCAATGTAACACAACTTTTGGGTTAATAACCCAAAATTGTAGTCAATATAACACAACTTCTGGGTTAATAACCCAAAATTGTAGTCAATATAACACAACTTTTGGGTTAATAACCCAAAATTGTAGTCAATATAACACAACTTTTGGGTTAATAACCCAAAATTGTAGTCAATGTAACACAACTTTTGGGTTAATAACCCAAAATTGTAGTCAATGTAACACAACTTTTGGGTTAATAACCCAAAATTGTAGTCAATATAACACAACTTTTGGGTTAATAACCCAAAATTGTAGTCAATATAACACAACTTTTGGGTTAATAACCCAAAATTGTAGTCAATATAACACAAAAAAAAAAAAAAAAAAACCCAGAAGAAAAAAATAGTCCCATAATGGGTTATTTTTGACCCAGGAGTTTTTAGTGTGTAAAGTTGAATATTGGGTACAGCCGTTTTTAGAGAGTTACTGTAGCATCACGGCCAAACAGTCAAAATCTGCCTTGTCTGGATATGAATGATTTGCTCTTTGATGATGAGAACATGCTAGATGCTTATCATCACATGAATCTACACTAATAACAACATAGATATTAAAGTTTTGTTGAACTCCTGACAACAAATTACCCAGAATATTACACAAACAGATTTTTGCTTATGACAGAAAAATGCAGTTTAAAGCGTAAAAACCTCGTAAAAGAAACTGTTGGACTTCTGCAGCAGTTGTTGCAGCATGAAAGTGCTGTGTGCTGCCAGCTGATCAGTAGCTGACCTTGTTTTCTACGATGATGAGTCACTGCAAAGAACAAACAAGCTTCAGTCATTCACAGTTTCCACGTGTCAGATATGCTCACGGACATCTTCCAGCTGCATCATGTGCTGTACGTGGTTGTACACAGACATCTCTTGACTGTTCGTCAGCTTCCTCTCTGCCTCGGGGTTGTAATGCTGGCTGAAGTGGCATTAGTTGCAGTGCTGTTACATCACCCTGACACTCACCTCCAAACACTCACTAATGTCATGCTGGTCGTGAGCACTGCTAGCGTTTATTAATTGCCCTCAAACGGCCGTTTTCCCTGAGCCATAAAGACCATTTCTCCCATCCTTAAAAAAAGAGCGTCTAATGAAGTTGTGGGTGTTTCAAGTCTTCAGACATCCTCGGAGGAAATGCTTGAAGGAGATTTTAATTAGAGGAGGGGAATGAGCATCGATGAGCTTGGTGTTACACGGTAAGCGTGCAGTATTGGTCTGGCTGCTAAAACCTCTAAATCTGTTACAGGGAAAATGTTGCAGGGAAATAGATGGGAACGATCGATACGTCCAGCTGCCTCCTTCAGCTGCAAAAACTTTTAACTCTGGTTTCTCTCTCACCCATTCTCCATCATCTCCGCCACAATCCCTTGCCTCTCTCCTTCATCCCCCGTCTCCTGTCACCCCCTGACCCCCCAGGCAGAACAGGCCAGCCTGTCTCATGTTGTGGACCTTCTGTCTCTTATTGTGGTGACAGCCATCTGGGCCATGTGTCCCGGAGACAGCCTGGCAGTGCTGGGACAATGGGCGAAGGACAAGATCACAGAGGTGAGACATTACTATTCATCATTTCCATCTGGATTCAACCAAGCTGATACGTACGAGCCCCCAACTGGAAAAGTGCTGAATGTTTAAGATGTTTCAGCCAACAAGACCAGTTATTTAACCCACACTGATGCAGTGACGCTCCTCATTCCTGAAACAAACGCGTCCTCTTGAGATGATGCTGGGCGTATATTTGATTTCGGGCACTTTTGAGTTTTCTTTTTCTTAAAAATAAAATGTCACTAAAAGATAAAATGTCACAACACCTCGCCAAACTTACCTGAAGCTGTCTGCGAGTCAAAATCTATTTACAGTCATCCTCAAAATTATTCATACCCTCCAATTAAAAAAGGCTAATTCACAACAGTAACTCAAATAACGAGAAACTAAAGAAACTAAAAATAAATCAAAATTTACAAAATTATAATTTAGTGAAATAACATATTGCCTATGAATTGTGGTAGGAAATAATAATAAGAAAAAACACACAAAAGTGTCTGAGACACATTAGAGCATCTTTCTCATGAACATGGACCAACATACCTGTCAACAGGTGCAGACGTCTGATTGGACGTTACAGAAAACATCTGATTGCAGTGATTGTCTCAGAATGTTGCTCAATAAAAATTTATCTTCAGAGCCCCATCATGCTTGTTTCATCTTTTGTGTTTGTTTTTAATATTTCTGTTGAACCACGATTCAAAATCAACGTCATGATTTTCATAGAATTTTTATTTATTATTACTTTTGTTAGTTTCATCTTATTTCACAGACAGCTGATTTTTCTCCATCTTTAATTGGAGGGGATGAATAATTTTGAGGAGGACTGTATGTGTATTAACATTAAATTAAGATTAAAAATGTCTCTTGTAGTCTGATACCCCATAGAAACGTCACTGCCAGCGTGATGATTTGCCAGGACTCCTTTGAAAAAGAAGTTTTTCATCTCAATGGGACTTTCCTTGGTAAATAAAGGTTCAATAATAGATAATATGGTGATGACATTTTGCAGTTTTTAGCTAACTGTGCTAAGTTGGTAGTGTTAGCATAAATAATCTTTTAGTTACATAGACAAGTAACAAGTTTTTACACTAAAGTCTTTATTTATTTATCAACTACAGGCTGTTTGGTAATGACACGTAATAAAATATCATGAAACTTATGAGTATAAATTAGAAAAAAACGTACTGTTTCAGTACTTAAAATGTCTGTCTTCCCTCTGTCCGGCATGTGCATGAGTGGCAGCACAAACTGAGAAGCATCACATTTTGAATAAACTCTACTAATCTAAAAACGTTCAGTGTGGCGGTAATGACAGCAATATTAAGGGACAGACACATTTATTAGAAAATAAGTAAATGGATTTGACATTTTTGTTAAATATGATAAATCATTAATTCTGTTGTATTTTAAGGAATACACCAACATTTTTTACAATTTTATTATTTTTGAGTAGAAAAATAAAGCACCACACATCTAAAACCTACGCTGTGGACAGACTGGAAACAGTAAAATAACTCCAGAAAAAGTCCTAACAAATATTGTTAATATGAATATGAAATTTTAGACAAACATGAGAAATTTTGTACAGTCACCATTGGTTGTTTAATCATATACAGTATGTACATTTGTATTTTTTTCCTTAAAATTAATCAGGGACACAAAAAAGCCTGAAATCAAATGAACACCCTTTTACCCTTTTTAAAGGCGAAATTATCGGCCTGCGAGCTTTACGTCAGTTTATTGGTCAGACAAACGAACTCGTTAAGCAGATGAGTGAAATGACGACAGTTGGATTTACACAAGCAGACCGTGAAAATAAACTGGAGGTTTTCTGACTATCAGCTGCTGAGCCCCCCAGGATCAGGGAAAAGAAAAGGTTGCGTTTTCTACGGAGCATCGAGATCCGACTCCGTCTGTGGAAAAGGTGATTCTGTTCCAGAGTGGTGGCTCAGAGGAAGAAGAGTTGTGGATGAAGAGCTGCTATCATGCCAAATGGCTGCTGTACACGGATGTGGGGGCGGGGTTGTGATTTAGGGAGCGCGAGTTCAGACCTGTTAAGTATCTTTGCAATGTGCCAGAGAACACTTTCCTCAGAGGTGTGACTCCTTCATCATGGCTGCAGAGTCCCGGTGAAAAGTGAATGTAACTCCGGCGTACTGGAACCGTTTCACGGCAGATGCTGCAGTCAGAGCTGAAGTTGGTCCAGCAAACGTCCTTCTGGACAGACACCGCAGATGAACTTACGGGCTGTGAAATGCTTCTGTATTATAAAAACTACTCAAAACCTGAAGAATTGTAAATGTTTTGTAATGAGTGTCAGTAAAATACAGTTGCTTTTATACAGTTACTGATTGATTAATTACAAATATACTGTAAACCATTGTGTGTGTGTGTGTGTGTGTGTGTGTCTTGCAGCTGATGTTCAGCCGTCCCTACAGTCGGAAGCTGGAAAGCGAGGCAGATCAAGTGGGATTGCAGTTGGCTGCAAAGGTATGACCGTTACCAGCCTGTCAACACTAGATCATCATCACACATGGAGTTCAGTTTAGGCTCAGCAGCTGCGTTTACATGGAGCCAAATATGCAGAATACGTTCAGCTTAAAAGCTCTACGTGAATGAAAATGATCCACGTAAGCACGTCTTTCCGAATGAAAAGTGCCGAACCGAAAGAATTTTATTGGGTTTCACAGGTAGAACGTTCCTTTTCCCAAACTGATGGTGATATCACGTACACGCTGGATCAGGAAGTTGTCAGGTTGTGTTCCTACTAGAGATGCACCGATCCTGTTTTTTCCGATCCAGTCCGATACCGATACTGGGCTGGGCGTGTCGGTTGATAACCGATACTGTTGAATGAAAGAACACATACTTTATTTTGTCATGTGACTGAAGGCATCAGGCTTGACATCAATATTAAGTTTGATTAATAAAGGTTATAAATAAACACAAATATAAATGTACTTAACATTATTTATTAACAAATAAAGTGTACGTTAACATCAAAATAGATAAACAACAGCTCTCCTCTGCATGATGACATCACCAGCGTTGCAAACATGGGGCCGGACCTACCAAGATAAAAAAATGTGTGTAGTAATTTGCACAAGCAATCTGGAATTTTGCAGGAGGGGTTGAACCACGGTTTACGGGTGATCTACAAAGAATGATGCGAAAAGGACAGCGGACGCAAACGTGCTGGCAACACCCCGATATGTGGCAAATTCCGAGAGATGACAGCGCAAAAGAAAATCAGCGCTGCAGATGGAGATATTAGTGGAGGAAGGAGATGAAAATATCATTTAGAATAAGTATGATAAATACAAAAATGTAAATAAAACGTATTTTAAATGCAAAAAAATCTTGTCCACTCTTAAAATAATTTTAAAAATATATATTTTTTGCTTGTAATAAGCAAAAAAAATTCTGCCAATGGGACAAGCAAAATTTCCTTGATAGGATTTCTTGAAATAAGATGCATCGCCTTAAAACAAGATCCTATATCTCACTGAAATGTTTGTCTTTAAGTAATTTTTTCTTATTTTGAGTGTGATGAGATATTTTGACTAGAAATGAGAAAAATATACTTGTTAAGTTTTAAGTTTTTGCAGTAAGGCAGCTGCTGCTCCCACGTCATGCCGTTTCTCAGCAGGGCACCAGATGGCGCCGTTGTCAAGCTAAACCGGACTCATGCATGCGACAGAGGAATGCCACATCATGTATGTGCTTTTGATTTAATGATGTGTGTGTGTGTGTGCGTGTGCGTGTGCGTGTCCTGCACAGGCATGTGCAGATGTGCGAGCAGG
The DNA here is from genome assembly GCA_023101725.1 of Atherinomorus stipes. Lineage (NCBI taxonomy): Eukaryota > Metazoa > Chordata > Actinopteri > Atheriniformes > Atherinidae > Atherinomorus > Atherinomorus stipes. Next base: position 6,647 of record JALJCO010010538.1, on the reverse strand, counting down.
TCCCGTGTTCTGGCAGCAGCTGGAGCTGGTAGACCGGCTCACAGGAGAACCCACGTTACCTGAATGGCTGTCCACACACCCATCACACAGGAACAGATCCAGTCAGCTCGACCGTCTCATACCACAAGTAAATGCACACAAACACACACTTAATATTTCTGGTTGAGTTCATATTAACTGCACAACTAAACGCAGCACTTCTTCATAAACTTGTCTCAAGAGCAAATTAAAGTCAAAAGATTTCTGAAGCTGCTTTCCTGCCTGTTGTTTTGTAGGAACAGAGTAGCTTCAGGAGCCGTTGGAACAAATGTTAATGGAGCTAATGAAGCGTCGGGAGATAAGCATATCCACCTGCAGACATGGAGATGAGGGCAGAGAGAGACGGGAACGGAGAGACTTCAGTGAGGAAGGGGAAAGATGTCGGGTTTAAGGAAGGGAAAGAGAAAGCTGCTGCACCAGGCGTTGGACCTGACAGAAAACAGGCTTATCGTTAGCAGCCCCGTCTCACCGGCCTGCACGCTGTGCCGGCACGGCGGCACGACAGTCACTGATATCTGAGAGCTGGAGGGAAATCAAGAGGCAGTTAAGATAGCAGCTTCTATGTCGGCATCCATAATCCTGACTGCTCACATGCAGGTGTGATTGTGTGGAGATTTACACATGTCAGGAAGGATGAGTGTTGGCTGGACTGTCGCATGTTCTGAGCTCAAAGCTTGATCAGATGTGTCTGTGCGGATGCTTACGTGCCGTGTATATGGTTCTGAATCCCTTCTTCTCAGTGCTGGATTGACCTTTAGCAGCAGCGTTTGTGCAGGCCAGGATGGAGCCACAGGCGGTGAAATGTTTGGGGATTAATCAGCCTGGATTGTTTGTGTGTGCACGTGTGTGTGCTGATAAAACTGTGTTTCTAGTTTATTACAGTAGCCTCCTCACAGCAAACAGTTGTTGAGCAGAGAGGAGCCGGCTAAGAGCTGAGCTAAGGCAGGTGAAAGCGATGCATAATGTGATGTTTTTAACCTTGCAAGGGGCGACCGCCTCAAGCTGCTTAACCCAACTCTTCTGGGGGCACTCCACATCCACAAGTGTGCTCATCGTCCTAAGCAAAGCAAATTAAGTCCACAGGTTGCACAAGAGGCAGAGCCCGTTGAGTGGCCAGCCAAGTGCATATACTGTATTTGTGGGATTTGTTGATGATTTTAAGAGAGAGATGAGAGAGTACACTTTACTGCTGCAGAGTGGCTGCACTTAGTTTCTGTCTGCACTGTTTTCATAACTGGGAAATGGCTGAATCCTTCAAGATTTTAAGCCACTTTATTGCAGACAGATATGACAAAGCGCTTTCAGGATCTTTGCTATGTGAAGTAAGTAAAACAGTATTTTCATGTATTTTTATCTACCGCAGCAGTTTGATTCAGAGCTGTTTGGCATGAATCTGCAGCAACTGTTGCAGTTACTCTTCTTAAAGGTGCCATGACATCAAATTAGACTTTTCTGGGGTTTTGGGGGTATAATATGATCTGTTGTGCACTGATGAGGTCATGTGAATGTCCAGAGTGAGAATCAAAGTTCCTGTTTCTGGTCTGTCAGCTTTGTCTCTTTGTTCAGAAACGGTTGAATCAGACAGCAGCTTATCATTCTACGTAGTTCTATCATTCTACGTAATTCAATTGCTCCAATAAGAGCACACTATTAAGCAAACAGCCCCCCCTCTCTCCTTCCACCCTTGGCTTCGCCACCCCTCCTCCCTCGGCTGATTCAGCTGTGAGTGGAGCTGAGTAACTGCTGAGAAGTCAGGTCTGGGTTTTCAAACAAAAACTTGTGCAGCCACACTGAGGGAGGCGACCACAACCTTTTCATTACCTGTTAGTTTATTTATTTTCTAAATGTAGGGACGTCCCGATCCGATCACGTGATCGGAAATCAGGCCCAATCACGTGGTTTCAGACTCAATCGGAATCGGCTGTTACATCCCGATCAGGTATGGGATAAATGTTTCCTTTACACTGACACGGCAGCAGCGGGCGGCCATGGCCGACGTTGCTCCTCTCTTTGGCTGGAGATGAACTCCGACCGCAGCATCTCTTTTTCCTCTGCGTGGTTTTCCTGTCAGATGCAGTTTTATGAGCAGCGGTTGGTTTGATTCTGCCTCATATGAACCGCCGGAGTCCTGCAGCAGCTCAGAGCTGGATGATGCAGCATCACCGGGCAGGACGGGGTTAAATGTAACGCAGCAGCAGCTGTTCATCCACACGTTACAGTGAAGGCGGCTGCAGCGCTGAACTGAGCGAGTTCAGAAAGTTTGATCCATTTGTCAAAGCATACGACAATAAACTCACCATAATAAGTAACACACTGTTCATATGTGGCGACGCAGCGCGGCGATGTGCTGGTTTAGCGTTACTGGTACAGCACGTGCACCAGTTTGACAAAGCTGCTGCTGCTGTGTGACATGACCCACGACAGACAGAGTGACAAAAAAAAAAAGAAGGTTATGCTGGTTAAACTGTGTTTGTTGTTACATAACTGGGTAAAATCACACACATTACATTATCTGTTGTTTCACAGTTCCAACAGATAAAGAACCGAACGTTCCCATGATTCAGAGAAATGGAGAAATAACCAAATAGTTTCCTTTGTGATTTCCACAGACACTCGCAAATGATCAATTCCTCATTAATTTGGTGTTAGTTGGTGTATACATGTATGATATCTTGTTTTAAAAAGGTGATTGAAAGAATGTCATCGATTAGAGGAGGTGTCATAATAAAGCAAAATAAGAATAAATGAAAGGAAAAATATAAAAAATGTGACCCCTCCTGACTCCCCAATTCCACCTTTAAGCTATGATTTAAAGTAGGATTCAGAATCAGATCAGGCTGGTGTGTTGATGACCCCCCCCCCCCCCTCTCCGACCAGGGGTGTCACCATGGCTACAGCATGCTGAAGGGAAACACTGTATCTGTCTCTTCCGCGTCAAATTTTATTTTATTACAGAAGGATCAGATCGGGACTCGGTATCTGCCGATCCTCAAAATCTAACGACTCGGACTCCTATTAGATGATTACGTTTCAGCTGGCAAGTCTTTTACTCTGCAAAATTTAGTGGTCTTAATACAAGTTAAAAAACACTGAATTGAGCAGAATCAGACTATAATCAATGTAAATTATCCGTCCATGCAGTAAGATAATTACACTTGGTTAGTTTACTTAAAATAAGAAACAATACTGAGACTCTAGACAGGCAGAAATGTCTTTAGACAAGTTATAAAAAACTCAGTTCAAGTCCCTCATTTAGTGAAAAATCCCTCAAAGGTAGAGTCCATAGCCCCCCCACCGTTTCTGTTTGTAAACAACAATATTTAAACTGAGCCCCTCCCTCTCAGGCTAATGGCCGCCTCGTTCTTCAGCCTACTCAGCATCAACGACTCCTTCAGAGCTCAGAAGCAGCTAAAAGCCAAACCAACATTAACCTGGTTTTCCAACGTGCGTCTAAAGCTCTTACCTTTTCTTCGGTGCATCCGCCGTTTTTCTTTCTTTCTTTTTTTTTTTACTTCGAGAGTTTGAGTGACTGGCGTCTGCTCCAATCATGAGCTTATTCCCACACAGCGTCATGCTCTTAGCTCTATGATTGGTTGGTGATATAAACAGAAATCTCCACCCAGAAACGTCCCGACCAGAACAAAGCTAAAGAGCGAGTTACAGGCAGGAGGAGAGAGAGTTGCATTCAAACTCACCACTGCACACGAGTAAAGGCCCGAAGGCACCGTTTGAGACGGATTTCACTGGCACAAGTCTAACGTTTACTTTCAGGGGGAAACTTCAGACTCTACCTTTAAAGTAAAAAAATTGTGAAACAAGATCATTTTTTAAATTTGAGAAGTGCTAAAAGCCTTTCTTCAGGGCGCGACAAGCGTGTAGGAGAAAGAACGACCAAAGTAAACAAGTGAGACTCCCGCACACAGTCCAACTTGCATGTATTTATTTGCAACGCTTCGGTGCTAGACCTTCATCAGGCAAACATCTGATAAAGGTCAGATGTTTGGCTTCACTCTTAAAGGGAGTGAAGCCAGAAGGAACAAGTTAATATAATTGATCACAAATACACAGCAAATAGATGAAAAGCATCTTTTCATCTATTTGCTGTGTATTTGTGTGCCATAATGAAGTATTGTGTGTATGATCTTGTTTCAGGACAGATATTCATGTACTGTAACGTGTGCTGGTCTGAGACGTTATGGATGTTTATGTGTGCACTACTGAGGCCATAAGGGAGCATCCCATCCTGTCGTGGAGACGTGTAAAGGCCTGATCACGACTGCTTGCAGCTCTAACTTGACTCATTCTTGGAAACCACAGCAGTGACTTGGTTTAGTTGTTTATTTAGAATTAATGTGTGTTTCTTTTCTTTTCTGCAGGCTTTGGAGCTGAGAGAAAGTTGCGTCTGCCCTGCTCTGCCTCCGACTGATCCCCGCGCTGTCTTCTTGGAGACCGTTCAGATTTTGTTAGAAAAAACAAAGGACCAAGTTGGAGGTGGGCCAGAGGGGGTGCACAAGCCACAACCCTCCTCAGCCCCCACAGGACGCCCTGCAGGACCGCTCGCCCAAACTGGAGCTCCCTCCTCCGGTTGAGCGAAGGCAGGGTCCCTGTCGCGGCGGCTCCCATCCCTCTCCCCGCTGCAGGAAAAAGATCCCAGCTGCTGCAGCAAAGCGCCAGCAGCCGGGAGGGCGAAAACTTCCCCAGCCCACGATTTAGTTTCCTTCCCACCATCGAAGGTCTGTCAGGACGGTGGCACGGCTGAAAGTAGAGCGGGGGTGCTCATGTGAGAGTAGATGGTTGGGGTCATGATAATTTAAGGAAAACTGGGGTAAAAGTCATCAAAACCAAATTAAGAATGCTACCCATGTTTTGCAACTACAAAGATGCTGCATTAATTATATAACCTTGAGCAGGGAAATGCTGAATTAATTAGTAAATCTTCCATACATTAAGAGATTAATACGTGCATTATTCATCAGCACGCTGCAACAGGCGAGCGTAAGCACTTATGTGTGCATGTTAGAGGCGGTGTCCGCTGCAGGATGAGAGCATCTGTATTCTCTCTGTGACCACCGCATTCTCATGCAACACACACTTCATGCACTTTATGCATTTTTTAGCCTGAGGCGCTTAATGGGGGGAATTTATTCCAGGTTGTTTGAGAACGTGGCCCTCTGCACGGGAATGCCAATAACAAGCGTCAAGCTAGGAGGAATCTTTCATGGGATTTTTAAAATCTTATTTAACAGGACATGTTGACTGAGAAAACGCTGCAGCCTGTGGGCGCAGTCGCACACCGGAGAGGCGAGGCCAGTTACGGTTCACGTCTAATCTGGAATAAAATGATGCACTTGGATACGCCGTGAAATCAAAACGCAGCAACTGTGTTTTCATCGGCGATAAATGATTTTATTTATGTTTTCCTTTTTTAGATGCTGAGCCAAAACATCAGGAAAGCGTCCTTAACCCAGTGAGGAAGCTTTGTTTGACTTCATACAGAGAATTAAAGCCTTTTTATTTGTGAAATTAGGCGGTCTGTGATCAGTTTTCACCATGCCATGGAAAGCCAGGGAACGCTGGTCTCTGCTTTCAGCAGAAATGTGTCATGTTTGCTGTTTTTTATAAATTAAAACGGCGGGGAAAATGTGATCTTGGCTTGTTTTTGTTTTTTTTTCTCCTCTGTGAGATCCATAAACTGACATGGATCAAAGGCTCACAGTCGACAACAAGAGAAATGAGGATGGAAACAGTGTAACGTGTGTGTGTGTGTGTGGAATTAGCAGCCTGTGACATCGCACTGGAACATCAAAACCCTCGCACCAACCAATTAGACGCTGGGTAAAAGATGAGTCTTTTGAAGTGTCAGCAGGCGTATTTGTGTATAATGCATGGCAGCAGACCTGTTGCCCGTTACATAACGGTGTCACGCTCCTCGAAGGGATCTTTGCTAACCTTTCACAACTGATCCGGGACATATAATGTTTAAAAATCTCTCTTTGGAGTCTGAACTAAGGAAACTCAGCGCAGCACTGTAGTCGTGCCGGCTAACTATTACACGTTCCAGCATCTGGATTACAAGATAAATGTTGTGTATTTAGCAGGTTTATTTAACATGAGCTGCAGATAATGGGAATGTAACGGGGGTCTGCAACCTGCAGCTTTCACAATGGCTCCCAATAACGTTGACAAAAAATCATAAAGAACCAACTGATATTTGTTAAATACCGGAATTAACATTTGCAGGTTTTTTTCAAGGAATAATTGCATTAAATTTAGAGACGCATGATATTGCCCTGTGACCAGTGTCGGCCGATATTGGCTTCAAAATTGAATATTGATGTTGGTCTGATATTGACCTGATATCAACCAATATAATTTACCAATATACAGCAGGGGGAAAAGTATTGAACGTGTCATCATTTTTCTCAGAAATATATTTCTAGTAGAGCTATTGACATGAAATTTTCACCAGATGTCGGCAACAACCCAACTAATGCACACATACAAAGAAATCCTAACATTTATGTCCATAAATGAAGTTATGTGTAATATAGTGAAACAGGGAATAAGTATTGAACACGTAGAAATGGAGACAAAAAGATCTGAAAGCC
>JALJCO010010535.1:0-34494 GCA_023101725.1 Atherinomorus stipes | reverse complement strand
TGGCATTAATTGTATTAACAGAGAACTTTTAGAGTTTTAAAAATGGACCGTGATGAGGATTTTTTAATGGGGAGGGGAGCTCAATCCACGGTTTTGGAGCAGCAACTGAAAAAGCTCCGTCTCCTCTGAGCTTCCGTCTGGACCTCGGTACCTCCAGGAGCAGTAGGTCAGCTGACCTGAGGCACGAAGCAGGAGTGTGGGGGTGGAGAAGCTCAGAGAGGTAAGGAGGGGCCAGACCATTTAAAGATTTAAAAACAAATAAAAGAATCTTGAAATAAACTCTAAAATGCACAGGCAGCCAGTGGAGGGAGGCCAGGATGGGGGTTATGTGCTCCCTCTTACGTACTCCTGTCAAAGCGTGCAGCTGCATTCTGCACCAACTGGAGACGAGCCCAAATTGCATATGTGGAGGCATATTACGGTATTTCCCATTTCAGGAGATTTTGATAAGAGACTATTAAAATGGTTTGCGAGGTTGTGGAGTCTGTCTGTAAAAGTACGTAAAATTCTGAATGCCGGGGGAGAGAGGAGACTTTTAAAGGATTGGTCAGAATGGTAGGATGTTTTTATTTTTTTAAATATCGTCATTCCGACCATAGGATGAGGAAATTGTGGGAATGATGAGACATTTATCAGAAATTTAAAGGGACTAGAGGCAAGATTAAGAAATGAAACCGCAACTGGCGCTTCAGGTAACTGCAGCCACGAGCCAAGCCATCATGGGAGCGTGCACAAACTGAAGCTATAATGTTGTTTACTAAGCTTTTCTTCATAGTTACACTTTTTAGTGTCTTTCAGTTGATCTGGATTGTTTGCTGACGGCAGAAGAATTAATAACTATAGCTTACAGTGTTTGAATTTACCGCGACCGTCTTCTTCCTGTATCAAAATTGCAGATGTAGCAACATTTGACATCACGTCTGCAGGGCAACGTGGGAAATTCGGCCACCGAATTGCAGCGCATTTTGCAGCACACAGCCTGTTCAAGGCAACAGAGAGAAACGTGGGTGGAAACGTTCTTTTTAGTATTTAGCGCTTCATCACCCATTAATATTAAAAAACATGGACATGCATGTTTGTTTGTTTTTTAAATTCCTGCCTCTAGTCCCTTTAAGTATTCCCATTGTTGTGATCGTCCTTCCCCCCCCCTCTCCTCTTTGTGAGGGAGTCAGCCCTCCAACAGCCCGTTTCACACTCTTCTGCTGGAGCAGGGAGGTCCAGACCCCGCAGGAATGTGGGGGTCAGTGTATACACGTATTATCAGTAGAGGCTACCTACATACAATGGCTGACTATGCTTATGTCTGACTTTAACCGAGACGTGAGCTCGTCCCTGGACGCTCTGGGCATAGGTCGCATCCCTCCATTTCTGGTGTCATTCGCACTAGTCCAACAGATCCTCACCACGGCCACAGGAGGCATGGTAACGCCGTTGCAGGTACACCTGGCCTTCACACTGGGCAGTGCGGTTCCCATCCATGTAGATCCCGCGGCCCAGGAGGTGGGATTCCTCATGAACCTACCAATTGTGACCCCAGAAAACATTTACAGGTTGAGAAATGTCGTTAATGTGGGGGTATGGCAGGACGACACGCATGTAGAAGTCCACACCCCACCAGTCATCGCCTACCATGACAGCAACCCTGATTTACAGCTCACGCCCAATCTGAAAATGTGTACCCTCACCCGAGACATTCACTACTTGTGCCCCAGCAAACCTTTCATCCGGGATGATACGAGTGGACTCTGTGGACTCAAGAAGCTCGGGCGAGAGTCCCAGTGTCCGACTACCTTGACTCCTAAGTATCAAGTGTCTTCCACGCGAGCCGAGATCGTCGGGGCCAGGTGGCTGGTAAACACCCCTGTGTCCTTCGCCACCATCAACTATGACCAGCACGACACGTCGAGTAGGCTGGAGCTCCCGAATCACACCCTCTGGATCACAGTGCCAGAAGGTGCCATTCTGCATGTGGGAGACTTAGCGCTTTATCATCTTAACCCCGAGCAGTACCACGCAGAAGTAGAAATTTCCGATTTCTTCCAAAACCACGCACTGAAGCTAACCGAGGAGACCGTCGCCCAGGTCCAGTACGAGGGGAGTAAGACGATTGACGTAGGTCCGGTGTCAGATGTCCTGCAGGAAATCGCAACGCGCAAACAGGTGCCAGTCCAGTCTCTGTCATATTCGTGGTCCACAGCAGACACGGTTTTGGCCACCATGGTTGCATTGGGCTATTTGATCACATTCGGCGTGGCATATTTCTACTTCAGGCGCACAAAACAGCTTAAAGGTGAAGTGCGCCAATGCCGGGATACCGCCTTCCGTGTTCTGAGGTGTAGAGAGGGAAATGAGGCTCAGAACCCGGTGGACTTGGTAGACTGGAACGATTTAGAGGCATGAAGGAGGAAATGGTTCTGAAACCTCTCTCCACTGCAGCTAACTCCAGGCTGGAGTGGCACAGAGGTGAAGCTTTCTCTCTCTGAGTATTTCTCTCCTCCCCCTTTTCCCTCGGCTTCCTTCTCCCTGACCGTCTCAGGAGAAAAACCCCTCACTACACCTGCCCTCTCTTCCTCTATTCAAGTAGTCTAGAAAATGTATTCTAGTTTTCAGGTTAGCTATCCACGATCGTGGAAAGATTAGAGACACGTAGGAATTAGTCTAGTAATGCATGCTATAGAACATTTATCACACGTTATTTAGTAAAGTAGTAGATTAGGTACCCCTTATGAGTACACTGATAAGACACCACTTATATGCTGAGAGAGATCTTGATCCATCCCGGGAGACGACCACCTCGGGACACCTCGTGGATGTTCAGCTGAAATCTTCCTCCAGGTCCAGATTCCACCTCAGGGGGGGTGATGTTGTGATCGTCCTTCCCCCCCCTCTCCTCTTTGTGAGGGAGTCAGCCCTCCAACAGCCCGTTTCACACTCTTCTGCTGGAGCAGGGAGGTCCAGACCCCGCAGGAATGTGGGGGTCAGTGGAAGAATTAAACTGTTCTTCCTTCATCAACAGATAACGATCTGGTACCAGCAGGGACCGGACTCCGATCACCTCCCCAAGCAGATGGCGCTCACCCTGAGCTTGATTTACATATAAGGTCTGACTCCTCCATTAAACAAAAGGTGCTACACCCCCGCTGGGACACAGACTTGATGTGCCTTAAGAGTCTGTTTCATATCCCAGTCTGACACCTTGTCAGAATAGGATTTACCAGCAGTGCCCTGCTAGGCACAGCCCCCTCCTCAGGTCACTCCACACTAAGGAATGTATATTGCTTTCAATCCACGGTTCAGGACAAAGGGGAATATAAAAAAAAAAGGGAATGGCCCTGGACGCTGGTAGTGAGACAATCAACTTGGATGAAGGTCTCAGTACTCACGCATCGACCTATATATATATATAGATATATATCTCTGCATATCCTACACTCAAAACGTGAATGTGTATTAAGGAATGATCACAAGAACTGCTGAATTCAAATGAATGTTATGTTTGTCACTCCATTGTTTTACAGGAATCCTCATTTTGTTTCTTCTGGTGGTGTGTAAGCCAAGATGTTTATCTGTTCCGTCTATAGCCACTCAGACCGGTAAAGAATATTGGTTAAATGTGCGGGTATTAACTGAAATAAAAATTCACTTCGGGGTCAAGAAGTTACCAGCAGCTATCAAACTGAGGTGAGATGAAATTAAGGCGATGGCGCCCTCTGTTGGCAGAACAGCAGGGACCACCAGGTTATGCGGTATTTACATGTATTTTCCCCATTGGCCAGATGAAGACGACCCGGGAAAATTAGACCTCATCAGTGGTCCAGGCTGTAAGGGGGAGGCGCACAAGGTACCTACAAAACCCAAGATCACCTCACCTTTAGTTAGTCTTTTTGTCTTTTCTTAGTCTTTTGTTCTTTAGTCTTTGGAGTTTAAGTTTCCGTCCTTTAAGCAGTTTCCCGCTTTAGACTTTTCCGTTCTTTGTTTTCGATCACAGTTACGCGTACTCTGAGAATAACTTGAATGTGTCTTATCCACAAGACTTTGACTTTTCTGCGCGCAAGAGTTAAAAGTTACGAGTGGACCAGAAGACCTCTTCAGACGCGTCTCCGACCCCCGTCTGGTAATTGCTAAAATCAGGGCCGGTTAAGGTAGTTTGACGTTTTTCGGGAGAGGACCACGGCACAGGGACAACCGAGAAGGAACGACTGTTTGGCTTACGCCCGTCTGCACCGAACCCTCCAGCGCTTCTCGACCGGGACTTTCCACCTGGACGATTCGCCTTTGGACCGAAGGTGGACCCAAAAGTAAGACCTCTTATCAGCGTTCTGACAAATAAGTGGTGTCTCACAGTGTGCCCGGCCCTCCTTACCAACCTACCTATTTGACCAAACCCTGAATTTTCCTCCTGTAGAGTATTTCCAGCAACCTAAACCTTAGGCATTTATCTGCTTCTCTCTCCCCCCCCCTTAATTTCATCTCATTTAATTAGCGGTGCAACGAATCGAAGTTTTCATATCTGTTATGCAGAGGTTTGATTCCGGGTAATCGTGCAACTCATTTTTCCTATAGATACAAGCTTTTTCCTCCTTCCTGACTCTTACTGTGCTATAAATTTGCAAAGTTGTGCTGAATCTGCTTTGTGGCTGAATAAACCCAATGTGATTATTCCAGATCTGTGTCTTGAGTTTTCTGGGTGTATAATTCCGCAGGTAAACATCTGTTGCAGCAAGAACTCACCTGAGACTGAATTTATCCAAATTTTAGTTTAATAATTCAATTTTCAGGCTTTTCCCATGTCGGGCCTGAGCTTAAGCTAAAATCATCAGACAGGGTGGTGCCCGAGGCTGTATTAATATTGATATTAATAGAAATATTGATATTAATATTAATATCATATTTAGAATCACAACACCATTTTAACAATTGGGGCCCATGTTGGCGTTAAGGAATGTCGGAATGGCGATTGCCTCCCTGCCAGTACACAAGAGTAGAGGCCCAAAGGCACGGATTGAGACGGATTTCACTTGCACTTGTTTAACGTTTATTGTCGGGGGGGGGGGGGGGGGGGGGGACTCTGGATAGCTACCTTTGAGTAGAAATCAAACATGCATGTAAAAGCAACAGTACCATATTTAAAGCAGAACTCAGTAACTTCAGCTCGGGGCTCCCCCTAGTGGCGTCCTTTCACCGTCGTGTTCAACCCCCCCCCCTGCACCCCCACAGCACACAGACGGCGTCTCTACCTGTCGTTCCTCTATTTTGATCCCTGGATATATTTCTAAGCTTTTACTAGCTTGTTGATGCTACTTTGCTGCGTTGGTAGCAGCACCGCATCTCCCTCTGCTCAAAGCAAATGCCTGTCTCTTCTGAAACGGGACGTTTTACCCGCGAGGTGCCACAGGGTGCCACTAGGTGCCACAGGCTGCCACTAGGTGCCACGGGGTGCCACAGGGTGCCACGGGGTGCCACTAGGTGCCACAGGGTGCCACATGGTGCCACTAGGTGCCAAGGGGTGCCACAGGGTGCCACTAGGTGCCACTAGGTGCCACAGGGTGCCACTAGGTGCTACGGGGTGCCACAGGGTGCCACGGGGTGCCACGGGGTGCCACAGGGTGCCACATGGTGCCACTAGGTGCCACGGGGTGCCACGGAGTGCCACTAGGTGCCACAGGGTGCCACGGGGTGGCCTCACGAGTCCACGAGCCCGCAAGTACGCACAAGTACGCAGATTGAGAAACGGCCCTGGTGGCAGCCCAAAGCACTGTGGCACCCAGTGGCACCCAGTGGCACCTAGTGGCAGCCAAAGCACTGTGGCACCCTGTGGCACGTAGTGGCACCCCGTGGCACCTAGTGGCAGCCCAAAGCACTGTGGCACCCCGTGGCACCCTGTGGCACGAAGTGGCACCTAGTGGCAGCCCAAAGCACTGTGGCACCCTGGTGGCACCCTGTGGCACCCAGTGGCACCTAGTGGCAGCCAAAGCACTGTGGCACCCTGTGGCACGTAGTGGCACCTAGTGGCAGCCCAAAGCACTGTGGCACCCCGTGGCACCCTGTGGCACGAAGTGGCACCTAGTGGCAGCCCAAAGCACTGTGGCACCCCGTGGCACCCTGTGGCACGAAGTGGCACCTAGTGGCAGCCCAAAGCACTGTGGCACCCTGGTGGCACCCTGTGGCACCCAGTGGCACATAGTGGCACCTAGTGGCACCCTGTGGCACCCCGTGGCAGCCCAAAGCACTGTGGCACCTCGTGGCACCCTGTGGCACCTAGTGGCAGCCCAAAGCACTGTGGCACCCCGTGGCACGCCGTGGCACCCTGTGGCACCTAGTGGCACCCCGTGGCACGTAGTGGCACCCCGTGGCACCTAGTGGCAGCCCAAAGCACTGTGGCACCCCGTGGCACCCTGTGGCACGAAGTGGCACCTAGTGGCAGCCCAAAGCACTGTGGCACCCTGTGGCACATAGTGGCACCTAGTGGCACCCTGTGGCACCCCGTGGCAGCCCAAAGCACTGTGGCACCTCGTGGCACCTAGTGGCAGCCAAAGCACTGTGGCACCCTGTGGCACGTAGTGGCACCTAGTGGCAGCCCAAAGCACTGTGGCACCCCGTGGCACCCTGTGGCACGAAGTGGCACCTAGTGGCAGCCCAAAGCACTGTGGCACCCCGTGGCACCCTGTGGCACGAAGTGGCACCTAGTGGCAGCCCAAAGCACTGTGGCACCCTGGTGGCACCCTGTGGCACATAGTGGCACCTAGTGGCACCCTGTGGCACCCCGTGGCAGCCCAAAGCACTGTGGCACCTCGTGGCACCCTGTGGCACCTAGTGGCAGCCCAAAGCACTGTGGCACCCCGTGGCACGCCGTGGCACCCTGTGGCACCTAGTGGCACCCCGTGGCACCCTGTGGCACCTTGTGGCAGCTGCCGGAAGTGCTGCCACTGCCACGTTTTGAGCCAGGCCCTGCTGGAAAGAGTTGGTTATGAGAGCCAGGAGCCGTGTTTAGGTGGTGGGAAGCTAAAGAAATGTTTTCTTCGAATTAGCGCTGGTAGTCTGGTTCAAATCAGAGCTGGAAGCAGCTGGGTAGATAGGGGACCTGAGTACCGTACAGCGGTTTCTGTTGTCGCAAGTTCTGCTCGGGTCGGCGCAGGCAAAGTTACTTAGAGCTGCTCGCAGACCAGAGGCCCCGGCGGGAGGGGGGGTAACATTGAATCGCTCCGTAAACACTTTGTTTAGCCCCACGGGGATTCCGAAAAGCATTTATTGAGGTAAAAAAGTTACTGAATTTCCCCTTTAAAACAGTAATGTGGCAGAAACATTAAAATGACACCATAAATAAATAAAGTTTCCCTCCAACATCCTTTAAAAACATCCAAAATACATCCAGACCCAAGATTTTGTCCTTTTAGAGGAGAAAAATTTCCAGAGATGTCCATGTAGTGCCTTCGATGCTTTCCTCCATGTTTTCAGAGCCCAAACATTGTTAACTGTGTCTGAGGGAATGCTGTTGATTCTCCAGGCAATGAGCAGCATCACCGTGAGTTTACAAAATGCGATGATCACAATTTTAAAATTATTAAAATCTGAAACTGTAATACTAACCGTCAGGAATTATATCACAATCTATCTTTTTATCGGTAATTGTTACATCCAGTATGTGAACACCATGAACCGAATGGCCTAAATTGGAATGAATGTTTAACTCAATTATGAGGGTTTAAATCATTCCAAGATCTGATCAACAGGAAAAGATCAGCGTCTAGACTCATTCTCATGGTTTCTGACATCAGTGTGACAACGCGCATTGATCTTGTTCACAAATATTCACAACAACAATGGCGTCGGTGAGCGACTGCTTTCAACTGTGTAGAAAACTTTAGCTTTTGCCTCGTAAATCCTCAGCCATCTTTACCTTTCTGCTCTTCCTCTGTTGATTTCCAGCGACACAAGGTGAGTCTTTTTTTGCGCATGCGCTGTGTCTTGTTCTATGGTTAGAGTGTCACTTTAATCATCATAGCTCCACCCACAGCCTTGTAGGATGTACTACAGTGGTTTCATGGGGATGGTGAAACCTTCCCCGGATTTCTGCTATCGGTTTCACTCCTATACCGGCTTCAGCTCCGTGTGGACTAGGCCTAAAAGTAGAGTTCGAAGTCCCTCCACCGTTTCTTTTTGCAAACAGTATTCAAACTGAGCGCCCCTCCCTCTCACGCTAATGGCCGCTTTGTTCTTCAGCCTATTCAGCTTCAAGCCTCTCCTTCAGAGCTCAGAAGCCAAACCAATATTAACCCTGGTTTTTCAACGTGGACAATCTAAAGCTCTTACCTTTTCTTCAGTGCATCTGCTGTTTTTCTTTCTTTTTTTCTCTTCGAGAGTTCGAGTGACTGGCGTCTGCTTCAATCATGAGCTTATTCCCACACAGCGTCATGTCCTTAGCTCTGTCATTGGCTGGTGACATAAACAGAAATCTCCACCCAGAAACGTCCCAACCAGACCATAAGAAAGAGAAAGATTAAGTTACAGACAGGGGGAGAGGAAGTTGAACTCAAACGCACCACTGCACGTGAGTAAAGGCTCAAAGGTGCGATTTGAGACGGATTTCACTTGCACAAGTCTGATGTTTATTTTCGGGGGAAACTTCAGACTCCACCTTGAAGCGAGTATTGGATCAAATTTGATGCCTTTAAAGAGAGTTTAAAGAGTTAAGAGTTTAAAGTAGGGATGTCCCGATACCGATGCCAGTATCCGTACTCGCTCTGACACTGGCCCATTTTGCTGTTCTCGTACTTGTCAAATGCTCGCTCATGACAGCACCAGATCCTGGACGTCACATGACTTTCTGTGTTTATGCCGCCATGCTGGCAAGTAAATATTCTTCAATATGAGCAGCGGCTTTGAGTTTCGTCTCATTTCATGAAGAATAGATTAAACATATCTGACTGGGATCATGTCCCTGAGATACTTTTTAAAGCGTTGGCAGCTGTCGGAGTGGACTTTTTTTCTTCTCTCCCTCCCTCCCACTGGAACTGCAGTTCCCTCACATACAGTTTCGGACATTTTATTCAGGATTAAGTTTGTTGGTCGTCAGTTTCCTGCTAATTCTGTTCCCTACACTTTACAAATACATTTTTGTTGAGCAGGTATTAGTTTGAGTATGTAAAATTAGGCCAAAGCTGCTAAAATACAGCAAGCCGCAGCTTCTAAACACTTGTAAGCTTTTATTTCTTATAGTCCGGCTGTCGTTTGACGAGGTAGGCTAGTTAAATGTTGTGGTAGGGCAGCAACATGTCTGCATCACACCTGAGCACACAGAAATGCTTTTCTTTATTTAAAAACACAAACAAACAACAACAACAAATAAGAAGAAGGAAAAAGAAATGCCTCTCACTTTTCCCTTTTAATAACTCAGATCCGAACTCGGTATCAGCAAGTATACTCTAATGCTAGTACTCCTACTTGGTTGGCAAAAAAGTGGCATCGGGAGTTTAAAGTATTACAATCAAATTAAATCTTTGCATCATATAAACAGACAACTGATCAAATCGCTTGATCCAGCGTCCATGTAAATGTCAGCTGGAATCTGATCAGATTGATTTCGGTCAGATAGATGAACTATTTGTCCCAGAGGTGAAAGTAAGCAGGAACGGAACGGAACTGCGTTCTAGCAAGAAATATTCAGACCTCTTCTGCCGGAATGGAGCCAGAACACTACGCAAAAGCAACTTTGATGACTGGCGGACTGACCATCGGAAGCACCGGGACGTTTCGCAGTGGTCTGCCTGCCAGACTGGCCTGGCCAGTGATTGCTGACAGTCAGGTCACGCTGGATATTTAAATAAGCAATCTGTCACGCGGCTCATCACAAGCTCACACAACGTAGTAATGTTGGGCAGAAACCACTGTTGCCAACTCTTCAGCGAAGGAAGTCGCTATTGGTTGACCCAGAAGTCGCTAAATGACATCACTAAACCTACCAGTCAATTCTGCGCATGCGCGCAGTACCACTTAATGGCAACATATTTATTATTGATTTCATGACATCAAATTTAACTTTTCTGGGATTTTGGGGGTATAATATGGTCTGTTCTGCACTGAAGAAGCCATGTGAATGTCCAGAGTGAGAATCAAAGTTCCTGTTTATGGTCAGTCAGCTTTGTCTCTGTTCAGAAACGGTTGAATCAGACAGCAGCTTATCATTCTACGTAATTCATTTGCTCCAATTAGAGCCCATTATCAAGTAAACAGCCTCCCCCTCCTCTTTCCTAATGGTCTATGCACCGTTTGCTTTGCTCCCCCTCCCTGTCTGATTCAACTGCGAGTGGAGGAGTGACTGCTAAGCAGTCAGGTCTGGGTTAACAAACAAATGGATTTAAAGAAAACTTCTGCAGCAACACTGAGGGAGGTGACCACAACCTTGTCATTACCTGTAAGTTTATTTATTTTCTAAATGCTGTCTTGTCTGATAAACATAGCTCACTGTCTGAAGTGCCCATGTTGCTAGTAGTTAGCCTTTAGCAAACTCCGATCCGCTAGGGCAGCTTGACCTAGTTTCTCTAAATAAGGTTATTGCCAAATAAGGTGTAGCCAATCAAAATTGAGTCAACTTGGTCTCCGGGAAAAGCTCCATATCATTACTGCACCCACCTGTTTCACTGAGGAAGTGAGGTCTGGCGATTCAAAACAATACCCCGCTGTGAAAAATGCTGTTTTTTTTCTTTGGAGATTTGACATATGCAGCAATGCCAACAACATGAACTAGTTATTACTGCTATGTCATCACTCCTTTAAAGTGTTAATGTCATTCTGCAGAGGAACCACATACACTGAGAGACAGAATATTATGGTTGACACAGTAGTCTAATTTCTAACTAGTCTGGTACCTGTTAGATTAAAAATAGGATTAGTTTCAAGTTAAGGTGGACAATGGTTTAACCTATTTTATTTGATAGGTGTGGGAAAGTCCTTAAACAAACAAATAAAAATGGAAGTGAGGAAACTCAATGTTTTCTTTCTCACAAAAGAGAAAACACAAATTATGTTGAAGTTATTGTTGTTCTGATGTTATCTCTCCTAAAGAATCACTTAAGCTGAAAATAATATATATATATATATATATATATATATATATATATATATATATATATAAAAAGTAACGAGAAATGCACATTAAAATAACAACAACATAAAAAGTGAGAGAAGTCAAACAATGCCAACATTCAGTCTGATTGAAAAGAAATATGATAAAAGTGGGTCTTTAGGTGAGATTTAAACTTTTAATCTGATTGTGAGGTGTTAATGTGCAACAGGAGGCTGTTCCATAATTTGGGAGCAATAACTGAAAAGCTCTGTCCCCCTCTCTGCTTCAACCTAGACCTCAGAACAACAAGGACAAACTGGTCTGCAGATCTCAGCGATCTAAAAGATACAAGGGGATTTAAAAGATCTGAGACAGATCAATTCTCAAACGAACGGGGAGCCAGTGCAGGAGGTCAACACAGGTGTGATATGTTCTCGTTTTCGGGCATCACTACTCTCATTAACTCCTCATATAAAGTCTTTGGATATAACTCAGAGCTCCTTTTGGCATGCAGCTTCTTTGGCCAACAGTTGAGCATATTGGCTGCAGAATCATTCTTTTTATGGTAATATAGCCAATATTGTACCATTTATTTAAATCAGCAAATGACTTGTCACTCTCACATTTTCCCTTCGTCTTCTCAAAACGTCTGAAAGCAGTCAGTTTAGTCACTGAGATAAAGAGTGAACAGAAGCACTTCACAGTGACCCAACATAGAAAATTCAAGTGAAGACATAAACAAACAATATCATAACTGAAAATGAATGCCCATTATTATACTGAGTGTTCTTGCATATTGACAACATCCAACTCCACTGTTGATTCTTAAACGGCAGCTTATTTCCTGACTGCTTGTTTTTACCAACTCCAAGTTCCATTTCTTGTATCACAATTTCTCTCCAAAGCAATGAACTCACTACATCTACCATAATTACATCCAACTGGTTTAAATGGCACTACTGTTTTCTGAGAGCTCATCTGAACTGCCCTGATCTGTTGAAGTAGAAGGTCAAAGGAAAAGATAAACTAAGAAACAATAATCAGTATTGTAAGTTTATAGTTTATAGTTTTTATACCACCCCATACAGTACTGTGGCGCTCTTTGGCTTAGTGGATGAAAAGAAGCAGTCCCTTTCACCCCTACACAATGAAAATGTTAAAGTGTAGTAGATGTGATAATAAAGTCAATTGTATTTTTCTCAAACGGTTCATACCAGAAGCAGAGAATGAATAAAAAGTCCTAACTGCCAGTAAGATGTACTTGGTCATGGTTGGGACAATGCATAAAAAGAGTCTTCAAAAGCAGTTCAGGGAAAGTGTCAGCGTTCCATTTTAGATTATTCAAGTGAAACCGCCGACCCCTCCTTTTCTACTTTATTCCACCACTTTCACCATTCCTTTTTCCATTATGCAAACTCACTCTTTGATCTCAAACAGTGAAAGGTGGCTTTATCTTAAAACAACAGAGAGACAGACGATCAGAGACCTAGTAGACCTCAGAGAATAGAGAAACAGAGGAAGAGGAAAGAGGGGGCTATAAGGAGGAGGTACTTACAATAAGCAAAGATTTAGTCAGCTCTTGGAGGTGAGAAGAAAGACATTACATCCACCTGGTCCAAGTCTCACTTGCTCAGCATTACTCACCAAGAACTACTGCTTTTGATGTTAAGTCTACTGTAATGCAGATGTAGAGGACTAAAGAAGTAAATTCATGGCAAATGATATTCTGATACCATATACATTTAGTTAGTACATACTGTTGAATATGTTAAGTTGCGACCAGTTTGACGCTATTTATTATTTCTCATAAAAACAAAACAAAAAAAACCTAAAAACAAACCCATTGATTTCAGATTAATTTAAATTTAGTATGTGGTTAAATACTTTTAGCTTTAAAGGGATACCGTCTAACTTTTGGCTATTAGGGGCACTAAACCTATAATTTCCCAAAGACCGCACAACTGTTGCAAAATTAAAGGCGGTATAGAAGATGTTTGTGGCAGTACGGAAAAAGAAACTTTCTGTGAGTTTTTGAATTAAAGGCATGCAAAACCCCAACCTGCTAGATTTACAGCTCCCTCCCGGCCATGCTTTTAAAGGGTAAGTTTGTTTTTTTTCAACCTGGACTTATGAAATACGTTCATTACTCACCCAGACAGTTTTGGTGCAACTTGAATTCCTTCAGGAGATATTTAGATCCACTCCAGATCAGCGCATGTCCAATATAATGTAAGTGATGGGGCAACCTCGCGCAGCCCATAATTAAGGCATTATCTGCCACAAACTCCTTCATTTCACCAATGTTTTGTTCCGAAACATTCGTTTGACCCCCGTGAACTCAAAGCGGCTTTGACTTGCTTAGTATTTGTGGTGATCCGTCCTTTATCTACAGACATTTACTTGCTACGGTGTCGCATAACAGTGGCGTCATCACAGCAGTAAAAATGTCTGTAAATAAGGACGGATCACCACCAACAAAAAGCTATTTCAAGCCGCTTCAAGCTCGGGGGGGGGGGGGGGGGGCGACTAATGAGGGAGTTTGTGGCAGATAATGCCTTATTTAGAAGCTGCGCAAGGTTGCCCGCATCACTTCCATTGGACATACTCTGATCTGGAGTGGATCTAAATATCTCCTGAAGGAAATCAAGTTGCAGCAAAACTGTCTGGGTGAGGAAATGAATGCATTTCATTCTAGAAAATAGGTCCAGATTGGAAAAAAAAAAAAAAACTTCCCCTTTAAGAGAACCTCCATGAGTCAAGACCCAACACTGGCGTCTACAGTAAGTCCAGATTCTCCCATCATGTCCCAAACACAAGTAAGACAGATGTTATTGTCTGAACGTTACGAACGGCTAGCAGAATGATTGTTAGCTACTGTAAACATCAGGAGAGTGCACTGCTTCCGGCATGCCGTACCACTCTTACTACGGATGTAAGATTGATTGATGGGAAGTAGACAAACATGCGATGGGAGCAGAATGATTGGAGGATGTTTTTTAAGCCCCATTACTTTCACAGCTGATGTAGAATATTCAGGGCTGTCAGTGTAATGCATTAATTAGATGAATCAATTACACTGCAAATTAATGCATTAAAATATAATCGCGATTAATTGAGAGTGCCAATTCAATGCACAAGCATTTTAAATTTGGCTACTAAATGACCCAGGCAGTGGGTGGTGGAAATGCAGCTATAGCTGTTTGCCAACCGCTCATAAACACCAGAAGAAGAAGAAGAAGAAGATGTGTCAATGACATGTCAACTTCATAGGCTGTGTTGGAGCAGGGTTGCATGGAAAACTTAAAGGATTGCGGCCCTTGAGGATCATTGTTCCCCACGACTGCTACAGCAGATATGAGATTAAAATGCAATTAATTAGATTAATTAATTACAAATGCTGTACTTAATTTGATTATTTTTTGTAATTGTCTGACAGCCCAAAAATATTCATACATTTAAAGCTTTTAATAAATCGTACCTTAAGGGACAGTGGACCCAGTTTCACCGAATATTGCAAAAATCATTCAAAGAAACATCTTCGATTGAACACCTTTGAACGGTCTATCCGTATTTTGGAATTGGAACAACTTTGATCCGCTGATAGTGAAATCATCAAGCTATGTATAGCAATCCAAGTCCCACAACCCAATGAGAGACGGATCCTCTCCTGCAAAGTTCAAATGTCTGGTTTTTGAGGAGGGCAGCCCTCTCAGATCATCGACATGCATCCAAGTGCTGTATATAGACCCCAGAAAATAATTTATTATTACTTACATTAGACCAATGTTTGGCTCAAAAGTTACATGGTATCCCTTTAATTGTACTGTATGTATGAAGGCTTATTAACCTCAGTTCCATTTTAATTTCATGTTTTTATTTGCTAACATATTTCAGAAGATATTGCTCATCATCCGTTGCTCGAAGCCTTTGATGCAATCATCAAAGGATACTGTCCGTGAATACATTTAAACCAAATGTGAGGTGAATCCAGCTGCAGTTCAACTAAACACACAGAAAGACAGACTTACGGACACTGAGAAACTAAATATGGAGGATTTCTCAAAGCAGAGGACAGTGAGATTTGCCCTAGCAGCCGGACCACCAAACTCAATTTGATTAGAGTGTGAAAGGACACTTAAGATCTGAATTGCAAGCACATTAGTAGTCAGTTCAGCCCCCGCCTCAGAGTCCAATGGCTAATGTTTGAGGTAGTGGGGGAAGTTGGGAAGATTATTTGATTTCACTTAGATTAAATGTCTCTGCATGTGAAATCAAATAGCGATTAGATAATATGTGTGCTAACTATGAAAGGGGCCTGCATCATATGGACACTTGATTGGCATTTAAAATGCTTTTACCACACCAGAAAACACAAGTCAGCTCTCCATTGTGTGTAGAAGGCCAAGACCTATTATATGACAGAGATTACCAAATTTCTGCTTGGCCACTGATGCAGATTAAACCTCTAACAGCCTTGAAAAACTGTTTAAAGATAAGCTAGGATGTAGATATACGAGATAAAGATTTCTTATTTCCCTCCTGCTATTGGCTAAAGACTGCAACAGTGGGCAAAAAAACAAAAACAATAATTCAATCTGGACTAAAATGATTCAGGAAGGAGGAAGGGGATAAGCAGATTTCCTATTAGTTACTTTATACACTTCTTGAAAGAGGGGAAGAAAAAAGATGGAGAGGGGAGATGAAGGTGATCAAAAGGCGAGCCTTTTCGGATGAAGTCTATCAGTTTTAGGGTAACCAAATAACAGTCAGGTTTTAGATGCACAAAGATGTGGAAGGAAGACCATCCCATTGTTTGTTGAGACAGTTATTGTAGAAAATCAAAGATTAAATGTACACAGAGCTCCTGAAATTAATCTCCTTCTCTAGAAACAGTCAGTACTTCCGCTGATACACAAATAAATCCTTATAAAGTTTTATGTTTATGATTAACAGATAACTGGCTCCACACGCTTCCAGTTGCCCACCGCAGGGTCCACATTCTGCAACTCTTTCATCCAAAAGGAGAATAACCCTGCAGTAAAAACCTCATTAAACTCCTACCTCTATGGCGTGAATAAGGGACTGTCTAAAGTAAGAAAAGAGACAATTGGATTTCATCTGTCACTTTCCCCATAAATGTGTTCATTCAAAGCCTGTGGATTGCTTCAGCTGTGGTGCTCATCACATTTAATTCTTTAGCCCTGGATTCAATTTTCTGAAAACTTATTGGGGAACCAAAATAGCATTGTGGCTTTTTACTGCATGGCCTGTTAGAGGCTGAGACAGCTCATTGGAAGCGTATTATAACCGGGGACATACACGTGGTTTATGCAGATTTTTAGATGGAGAAAAGGAAACAATTTCTATTTCCTTTATATTGTTCACGTAGCTTCTGCCTCCTGCTGTATCAAACACACATCATGGCCTCATAGTGAGACTAATCATTACGAACAAAGCAGCACATCCAACCAATTAAGATGACTCACATCACCAAGGGAACCGAAGAGATTTCACTTTTTTTTTTTCTTTCTGACATGTGTCCCACTAATTTAACTTGTTTTTGCCTCTATTTTCTCCATTTTCATTACCTCTGCCTCCCTTTTTACCCATCAGTAACCCACCCATTTCTCCCTGTCTCAGGTCATCAAGCTCAGATTCTCGGTCTTCATCAAGGTAGGCTGATTGAGCTAAGAGGAGAGCCGGTTCTCCTGCACTAGGAAACACACATTCCTAATAAATGTACACATATACAATACAGAGCAGAAAAGCACTTGTGATAACATACTAGGGGTGAACAATAATTATCAGGCCAATAACAGGAAATTATTACATCATTCCCATAAGTCTGATATCATGACAACTTTTCTTGATAACATATTGTTTTACAGATACTGCGATGGGGCAAAGAGAGCTGTAGCTAACAGGGGAGACCCCAAGCTGCTTCCAAATCACTTTCCCTTTTTATTTTAGACATTATTTACCCCCTACAGTTGGAATTTTCAGATCATACGTGCAGAAGTTGAAAATCACAGTTTTAAGCTTGAAAAGTCTTTTTGGATTTGTTAATAGTTTCAAGGTCACGATTAAGTACAGCTGGGGGAAAAGTATTGAATATGTCAACATTTTTCTCAGAAAATTTATTTCTAGTAGAGCTATTGACATGAAGTTTTCACTAGATCTCAGCAACAACCCAAGCATTGCACACATACAAAAAAAAAATCTGAACATCCGTTTCCATAAATCAAGTTACAGTATGTGTAATATAGTGAAATGACGCAGGGAATAAGTGTTCAACACATGAGGAAATGGAGGGCAAAAAGATATGGAAAGACAAAAAAGCAGCTGGAGTCTGTCAGTATTTAGAAAGTAATCCTGTCTTCTATCAGTACAAAGTAATATCAGCTGGTTTAGTCCTGATTGATGCCTTTAAAAAGGTTTCTCATCACCAAGGTGTCAGACAAGAAGCATTCCATGATGGGTAAAAGCAAAGAGCTTCTAAAGACCTACGCAACCTTATTATTGCAAACACACTGAAGGCATTGGTTCCAGGTGCATTTCTAAACTCCTGAAAGTTCCAGTGAGCACCATTGGGGCCATCATCCGGAAGTGGAAAGAACACGGCATCATCATAAACTGGCCACGGCCAGGTGCTCCACACAAGATATCAGACCAATAATCAGAAAGGTTCTCCGACAGCCCAGGACCACTCGTGGAGAGCTTCAGAAAGACCTGGAATCAGCAGGTACAGTTGTTTCAGAGAAAACAAGAAGTAATGCACTCAGCCGCCATGGCCTTCATGCACGCACACCACGCAAGACTCCATTTCTGAAGAAAAAGCATGTTGATGCTCGTTTGAAGTTTTCAACACAACATCTGGACAAACCCATGACATTCTGGAAAACATAGTCTGGTCAGATGAGACCAAAACTGAACTCTTTGGGTGTCATGAGTCACAACATGTTTGGAGGAGAAATGATACCCCACTTGAGCCCCCAAAACACCATAGCAACAGTGAAGTTTGGAGGTGGGAACATCATGGTGGGGGGCTGTTTTTCAGCATGTGGTACTGACATAATTCATATCATTGAAGGAAGAATGAATGGAGAAAAGTAGAGAGACATTCTGGACCAGAATCTGCTGCCATCTGCAGCTGCTGTAGAGTAAAAGAGCAAGACGACCATCCCAAGCACACAGCCAAGGAAACACTCAACTGGTTGAAGTGAAAGAAAATAAAGTTGCTAGAATGTCCCAGTCAATCACCCCACTTGAACCGATTGAAAATCTTTGGAAAGAACTAAAGATCCGAGTTCACAGAAGAGACCCCCGGAATCTTGAAGATTTGAAGGCAGTTTGTGTGGAAGAATGGGCCAAAATCACACCTGAGCAACGTATTCCACTGGTTTCTCCATACAGGAGGCGTCTGGAGGCGAGGTCGAGGCAAGACTCTGCATTTACAGCTCAATGTTTTTTACTGCCACTTGTGATTGGCTACACTATTTTCACTATTTGTGCTGAGAAATTCAAGCTTACTTCATCACCTATAGCATTATTGCCACTGCCATCGAGGATGGAAGGGTACTACAGGACTCCAGGCAAGCGAAGAGAAGGTGAATAAAAGGGAGGATGTACCAATAAACATACAGCATGTTGTGGTAGTGAGCTACTGGTGGTCACTCAAGGCAGGGAGCACATTCACAGACACAAAAAGATATTAAAGAAATGAAATACACAGCTAGAAGTAGTGGGAGTATGAGGTACTTTCACTGAAATGTCCCCATGAGGCAAAAGAGGGCGTGAAGTGGGTTTTTAGTTTGTATGTTTATGTCTTTCTCTGTTTGTGTGTGCACATTTGGGATCTGCATCCCTGCATGTGCACGTATGTGGGTGGGTGTGTGGCTGGCTAGCGGTTATGTAAGGCACTAATTGTCATGCAGTGTGCAAGGTGCAAACACTAACCACAGACATGAAGCCTTCTCCAAGCCCACAGCGATGAATATTAAAACACATCTGAATAATGTAGCTGCAGATCCGAGGGAGAGCATGTAAACATCAGCTTGCATGAATCTGTTCATTTTACTGAACCTAAACATTTATCTTAGCTTGTGAGTGTTGTCTGTCAGAGTGTGGCAAGCTTAATGTGTCTAAGATTTGTGTGTTTGGACCCACATCCTTGCTTCCTTGTTTATGAGTCCAGTATATATCAGACAAATAAGCAAGGGAATGTTTGGATGTAAATCACAGCGCCACATGACAACCACTGACATAGATGTTTGAATTAATAAGCCTGCATCACAACAAAACACTGTTTCATGTAATACAGGGATGGTCCTAGCATTTGCACGGGTTATTTTTGGGCTCAGAATAAAATCAGATGAAGAAAATAGTCTAAAAATCACTAAAACTGGTCTGTGATGCTCTTTTAAGATAAGCACATCATACTGGGGTAGGATTTTTTTTCTTTTTTAAGATGAAGGAACTTAGTTGAAATTTCTCATACTAAATCGGTTCCTGTCCTGATATCAGAGAATAATTTAAGAAAAGAGACATTCAAAGATGGATTAAAATATATCAAAGAGAATACAGAAGGAGATTCAACAGGCTATATGAATCAGTTTAATATGAGTCATTTCTTGAGCAATTTGCAGCCTAGAAAGAGTCCTCAAACCCAGTGTTAATAGATATTTTTTTCACACTTTTTTTTCAGCTCTCTCATGGAGCTTTTAATCCAGTCTTGAAAAATAAGGCTCTCCTCTAAAACTGAGGTCATCTTAACATTCTGGGAGGCCACTTATGTACACTGATTCAATTTCTTAACACAAATAATTAATCAGCGACCATTGGCAGCATCCTGATGTATTTGGACATGTAGACATGGTCAAGATCACTTGGAGAAATGGTTTTTGCACCATATATATACATATATTTTTTATCCGTTTAATGAGCCGTCTCACGCTGATAGTTCATACAATTCACTAAATGGTTCTTGATGCATTTAATATGATGTTTTTTTATATTACTTTGCAAATGTAACTTTTTTTCATGAGGATTTTGAATTTTGGTGTCATATTTTTTATTTTACTTTTCATGTATTTAATTAAGCTCACTTCATCAGGTCCACCAGTTCAACTTCTTATTTATTTCAAGTTCAAGCTTTTTTATATACCACATTTACGTAACCAAAGGTGCCCAGAGTGTTTCACAACGTATAAAAACCATAAAACATTAAACAGAAACAATAACAGCAATTAGGTTAGACATTTTAAAACTTGTTTTAAAATAATGAAGGATTTGTTTGTATTTATATATATATATATTTATATTTACACTACCCACAAAAAGTTAGGGATATTTGGCTTTTTGTATAATGTCAGAATGAACCTAAAATTCACTACCTTTCCAGGTGAGCTGTACTAGACTTTCTCTAAACTTTTCAATGCACATGAACATTGTTCAACAGTTAAATATTTACTGCACATCATGCTGTTCTCCAAAAGATGATTAACCACCAAAAAATACAAAAGTAGTGTTTAAACCATGACTTGACCTCTAAATGTTCTGGTCATGTTTCTAAACAGTCCTCTTCATCATCCTCTTCACATTTAGACATCACCAGACCAATATGACGCCAGACACACGACAAGTTATTGAGACATTGTCATTTTTATGTTGTGGTTTTCCCACCATTTTCTTTATATAAATTATTTGAGATGGAGAATTACCACATCATAATTCAAGTAAAATGTCCAAAATTCATGCTACAATATAAATACAGTTTGAAAGTTAAATATCCCTAACTTTTGTGAGTAGTATAAGGGGTGTAAATCGCTGGTTTGATCACAATATGATATTACATCGATACAGTGGATAGGCAATTTGATATCTGCCAATATCTCAAATTCAATCACAATACAATTTTGATTCAAATTGATTTAGGATCCATCGATCGATATAAAACAATATAAGACAACAAAAAGAGTAATGAACAAGTTTATTGTTTCTTAAAATGACTGTAAGCTTTACAGTACAATCTCCCTGTGTTACATTCATCCACTGGACAGCTATAAATATGAATTTTGTTTTGAAAATATTGTGTCAGAGGACCTTCAACATAAAGCCATTTTCATAATAAAAGTGGGTTTGATATCGATTTTTGGTCGATATTGGGTTGTTGGATCGATTTACGATCGATACATCCAACTATATTGATGTATTGATATAGATCGATGTTACACCCCTCATACAGGAACATCTTAAAAGAAGGGGCCTAATTGGGCAGAGCGGAGAGGGAGAGGGAGGGAGTTCCAGAGGCGAGGAGCGAATACAAAAGCCAGGACTGTAAGGAGATGCAGGGTGGAGGATGTAAGCCCGTTTTTAGAAATTAAAAACTAATAAAAGTACCTTAAACTGAATCCAAAATTTCACAGGAAACCAGTGAAGTTCAGCCAGAACTGGTGTAGTGTGCTCACGCTTCCTCTGCCTGTAAAAAAAGATTAGCTGCTGCATTCCGAGCAATTTGCAGCCTCTGCAGCGAGTTTTGCAGAGGCCTTGGTACCGGGAATTGCAGTAATCTAGGCGTGATATAATCAGGAGATGCATCAGTTTTTCGAGGGAGCTCTTTGGCGTGTAAGGCTTAACTTTTGCCAGAATTCTCAGATGGTAAAAATTACTCTTACCACTAAGTTTACCTGTTAAAGACCAATCCAGGGTAATACCCAACTCTTGACACTTGGCTTAACCCGAGAGGACAGGGGTCCTAGGAAGGACTACACAAAATCAGATGAGGGGGAGGGGGAAATTAAAAACAATCACCTCAGTCTTGTCCTCATTTAGCACATAGTTAATCAACTCTGTGCATTTGTTCATGTAGCATGGTCAAAGTGACTTGCTGAGGTTCAAACTGAGCATTAGAAGGAGGAAGAAAGGGATTTAGGTGACTTTGAATGTGGCATGGTTGTTGGTCTGAGTGTTTCAGAAACTGCTGACCTTCTGGGATTTTCACACATCCATCAAAGAGAATGGTCTGAAGAAGAGAAATATCCAGTGAGCAGCAGTTGTCTGGACCAGAATGGCTTGCTGATGTCAGAGGAGAATGGGCAGATGGTTGGAGATGAAAGAAAGGCAACAGGAACTTAAATACCCAGTGGTTCCAACTGGGTAACTGGAGGCCCCATCAGTGGTCAGGCTGCTGGAAGTATACAGTAATAGTGAAGCAGATATTTTTCTTAACCCACTTTGGACCCCCTAAGAACAACATGGCATTCTTTCACCACCACAGCCTGACTGAGTATCATTGCTGACCATGTCCATCCCTTTATGACCACAGTGGAACATCTTCTGATGCTTCCAGTAGGATAATGCATTATGTCAGAGTGTGTCTGTTTTTATATATTTGCCAAACTTTTATCCAAGATCCTATCCTGTCCTTAAGTAATCTTGTATCACTCAGTGGTGCTTGTTTTGGGGCATATGGTGGAATGGTGGAAAAACATGTCTCATTCATTCTGGGCAATATTAGTGAGACAGGCACCAGCATATGGACTGGAACAGTACAACTCTGTCCTGAACTATCCCACCTGTCGCATTTGGTTGGAATTAAATTTAAAATTACATCCAGAAATCTCTGACAAAGTGCCTGCTGTTCACCATGTGAGTACAGATGGTGTGTAAGAAGAAACAGTCTTAACTGTTCAAATTGCCTAATAATAAGCAGAATACAAGTACTTAATGTCATACCGCAATATCAATATTAATATGGTGAAATTTAAAGAAAATACAAATATGTACTTGGTCATTTTGTCCAAAAGAAGATTTAAAGTATCATTTAAATCTCCTAATGGGGAGTTCAATCTCAAATTTAATTGTTGAAAGCATTTTGTTTAAAGATAACCACTGTGAGATCATATCAGGGTAGCCTGGCACACCAGTCTGACCAAGACCATGTAGGATACACGGCAATTCAATCTGGGTTCCCTCTGCTGGAGACTGATTTCCAATACCAGACGAGAGGCGGGACTAACAGGAGGAAAGTGAACCGGAGAGAACCAATCAGAGAAACACAGAAGTGACGCAAATGTCTTTTTGTAAGAGGAAAACATGGAGGAAAGTCTTTAAAGCAACAAATTGTTGCAGGTTTAAGGACATGTGCAGCTCACTAAGACATCAGAAAGGGCATTGTTATATCGTCGCTCATCTGCAGCCGCCATTCGCAGCCGCCAGCTGAGTGTTGGTTGCACTTTGCGTCACATGCTAGAAAATGGATATGACCACACTGGGTGCTTCAAATGTGTTTTTTTTATAGTAGATTCTGCAAAGAAATCCTCAAAAAACATTATTGGAGGATGAGAGGAAAAGAAAGAGAGGAAGGGACAGAACAAAAGTTAAAAACCCACAATGTAACTTTTCAATCTTAAAAATATGAATTTCTGACTTGTTTTGATGGCACACCAATTGTCATCATGCACAGTTTTTGAGCCGTCACTGCCAGCAGACCGTGTCACATGCTTGTAATCTGATATTAATAAAACTGTCTTTTACTGGTTTAGAGTGAGCTCACGGCACAGGCACACAAGAATGAAGATGGATGCCATTTTAGCCGTCGATAGAGCGCGCGTCACTGAGAAAATTGCAGAAAGTTCTGTAGTGCATTTTTAATGTTGATTTTGAGTTTTAATTAGACTTCAAGAATGAAAATCAAGCCTTCTGATGATTTTGTCCAATAGCATTTCTGATGAAAATGTTTCCTCTGAAGAATTTATTTCCTGCAAGTTAAACGGAGGAGCAAAAAGCTTAGACTTTTCTAATTGGCTGGATGGAGAATCGTAAATTGATGGCAGATTGAATATATGTAAATTTAGTCACTTTCAGAAAAAAAGAACACCACTTTGTTTTTATCAGCCATTTTAAAAACCATGCTAGCCTATGCTGCTATGCTTCATGCCAAACTGAATTTCATGTTCGGTCATCCTCCTTTATCTGAAACGCAAACCTGATCCCGAACAGCTACTAAAAATCAACCTCAGTGAGCTGCAGTGTTTCTATTTCTATGTGTTTTTCTGCCCTTCAGACAACTATTAACCCCTCAGCCTCTTGGGGCAACGCTGAAGAAATGTATTAAGCAGCTTCTTCAAAGTTTGAGGTGGAAGAGTAATGTGGATTGTTGTGAGAAAGTTACAAGTCAAGAATTTTTTCAGTCTCTTGAGTTGTGCCTTTAACTCACCAGAGCTGGAGTCTTGAATGGGACAATAATGCGGCAGCCTGGTGTGAAATCTCCCAGTGGGAACCAAGAGAAATTGGCTGATTGGTGCTTCGGTCGGGCAATTGCTTGTGCCCGAGGCTCCTCTACACAGGAAGAGCTCCCTGCACACATTTAAGCTGCATTAGGAGACAAGATCACCTGGGAGGAGCCACTGGACTCCTTGGAAACCAAGCTGACCTGGTCTGATTAATTTTCCTTAAGGTATGCTGCATGACCACTTTCCATTACACGAACGGCTGTCTCATGGGGTTCACTCAGTTCATATTGTTAAGTCTGAGGAATAAATTGAAGGAGTCAGCAGATATCAGCAAGTAATAGCGAAGAGTTTTACACCGAAAAGAGAAGAAAAAGTAGTTGTGTTTCTTCCCGTGCAGTCGCTGCAAATCAGATGACTTCCGCGCCGCATTCACAGAGGCCATTATTTTTTTCCTCTTTCTGACAACAGTTCACGTTAGATTCATTCAAAAGGTGACACAGCATTCAGTCAAAGTCAATCACAGCACTCACAACCGCTCCCTTTTCTATAACCACACAATTACAATATTTATGAGAACTTGTGCTGATGGAAAGACTATTTTACAGCCCCTCCCCTCTCACCGTCTCCCACTTTCTCTTGTGGTGCCCATTCTTTTCTGTGAGCACATTTTAATGAAAAGTGTGGGGCTGAATCACTTGGGCATTCAGTGGGCTTGTAATTTTCCACACTGTGGTGACATGAATAACTATGGGCTGATGATCCTAAAGATACTGACAGCTCCCAGATTAAAAATATTAACAAAACACAGGAGAATAAAGGACAGAATCTCTCTTCTTCTGTGGTGCGGCTGTGCCCCATGGAGCCTCAAACAATAAATCATTTAAAATGACTGAAAAATGAAATGTTCATCGCGGTGACCTCAGTAAATGAGAGAAAAGCATGAGAATATGCAGAATGGCTGCATTTAAAACAGGAGTGAACAGAAGGAAACGCAAAATGTTCCCATCTTCCTGCTCAGCTCTGCCGGGGGATGATTATTGATAGCAAGTGCATGATTGTGGGTCTGTGGGGTGGCATTAAAAATACTCCCACCACCACCGCTTGTGCTGCACTACTTTCATTCCATTAAATCTCAACAGTATAATGTGCATCAGTATTGCTACTGGGTGGTCGATCGTGTGCTTCAACAGGAACGTGAAATCTAAATCATTTGCACCTGAGGGTTGCATCCTGGTGAGAGATGACTTATTCATGGCATTGTGTACGCAACAGGGGATGATTATCTACCCAAGAGATCCGCCAAGGGCATTCCAAAGAATTGTTAACCTGGGGTAGCGCTCTCTACGTGCCGCCTAAAGCTTTTGTTCGCTCAAACAAAAAGAAGTATTACAGATTTTTAGACATATCCTCCACAGCCCAGCAAGTCAATAAATTTAATGACATTCAATTAGGAATTTCACTCCTTTGTTAATGACTAGGTCTGCAAAATGGAGAAGCCTGGATTAAAGTGTCTCAGCTACAACATGTCAAAATGTAAATAGGACTAAAATGAGCTTCAGCCACAGTCGTTTATATGAAAATGCAACAATGCTTGGAGCAAAGGATGTACATTAAAAGTAGTTTTTGCAAGCATGAACTGATCGACGGGGATAAACTTCAAGTTCTGTAACTGAATTTCACTGCAATAAGTTAGCATGAGCTCAAGGATAACATGCACATTCGTACGGGTGCAATATGGTTCATTTCGATGGTCTTTGTGGTTCCCTTCCCTCTCTAAACTCAACAAAATCTGATGCTTAGGAGGTCAAGTTGCCCAAAATAACAAATACTCGCATACAAGGTATGACAAGGTATAATAACTTTATTAATACCTGCGGGTAGATTTGTTTTGCTGTATAATAGACACATTGAAACCAACAAAAACCAGACATGGAGGGGACCTTATACATTGGGATGAACTATTATTCGCTCGGCTGTATTCCAAAGACAGTTTCGGGTTTTTATTTGGCATGTTGATCTTGGCTCTGTGTCAATCCATTATAAATAAATGTTTGATTTCAAAACCCCCACCCTGGATGATTTTCACAATTTATCATACAAATATTTTGTCATGGAGCAGATAGCCCTTCATAAACGATAACAATCTGATAAGTTTGACAAAATATGGAAGAAATGGAAAGAATGTATTTTACATAAGATGGAGTATTAGGGCCACATTAAGACAATATTTTTTTTACAGACTTGGAGAATAAAGTTGTAATGTTACGAGAAAAAAAGTTGTATTACAAAAAAAGTTATTTTATGAGAATAAAGTAATAAATTTACAAGAATAAACTCATAATTTTACGAAAATAAAGTAATTTTATGAGAATAAAGCTGTAATTATACTAGTAAGTGGACAGTGGAAAGACAGTTGAAGCAACACAGGTAAGTTAATGCTATGAACATTTAAAGTGAGTCATTAAGTGATTCTTAGGAATAAGTTAAAGGAGTACAAAACCTCTGCATCCAATGGTAACCTTGTAGTTGATCAGTTCCAGCCAATTCCCCCTCCACAAAAACAGCCATTTCCTTAAAGTCCATCTGGTTCTTTCTGTCCAATGGATTCATTGTCTTGTCAATGTGATGGGTGACGTGCCAAGAGATTGAGCATCTCCCGGTTTGTAAAACCTTTGCTGGAGTACATCTTCACAAACTGCTCCAAGACCCTCTTATCAACTTCCCTCTTCCTTTTTCTCATAAATCTACAACTTTATTCTTGTATAATAATAACTCGTAAAATTACGATTTTTTTTACAGAAAAAAGTTGTAATTTTACTTTTTTAAAAAAGTCTTAATATTTATTTATTTTATCTTCATTAGCATACAGATTTTGACATTCAAATATAAGCAAAGCATGCTGCACTGTGTTAATAGTACATGAAAGTTTATATAAAAGAAAAAATATTTTTGCCAGCCAGCCTTTTGTTCAGGGGGGCCATGGCCACCCCCCGGCCACCCCTTGGGGGCACCATTGCGTACATGTCATTGTTTGTGTAGAAGTTTGAAAACAAAATTTATATAACGCACTTTGAGCCCATTTCATAGGGGATGCGCAAAGTTATAAGTTCATCTATTTTCTTCATTTCCGTTTGTATTTTGTTCAGGGTGTGTGTCTGCTGCTATAATTTTTTCAGCTCTCAGGACATTTAGAGGAGGTAATACAGCCGTTGTTCCTCCCTTTTGATAAATTTAATATCCTTTGTTAAATACATCTATGTTTCCCGAGCCGATCTGGTCTGAGCACATTTGGTACTGACACCGGAACTCACAAAGGATGCGACTCATCATTTAAGATACTAATCAATATTAAAAATTACAGTAGTACAGCTTAGTTCACTTAAAACAAGTGGTGTCAAGCAGTTTTAAGTCTTTAAATCCCAGAAATGTATGTAATCACAGTCACAAATTTTTTGTCTTAAAATTTGATTCAAATAATATTTTCATAATGCAGCTATGATCTATACAAATAGATTAGAGTGAGTCTTTTCCTCTTGTGGGTCTAATCTGGGTGTGATGAATGCTGTGATGTAACACTTAGTTGGAACTAGTAATTATATACATAGTCACTAATTATTGGAAACCTTTTGAAAACATAGTTGCAAAATAATCAGTTTATTTTATTCTTATAAACCAAACTAAAACAATGATTTACATAAAAATCTAAATTAAGTACCTTAATCAACAGATTCTAAGAAAAGTTTTCTTCTGTCTTCAGTGTTGTATAAGTAAAAAGTTGTATTAACTTTTTCTCTTTCTTCTCATCACTTTGGCCCAGACAGATGAAACATGGTTTCAGCTATAAGGCACCCCACTACGATGGAAGCTGCATGCCCTTTCATTTGCTGGGAGTTTGGAGCTTTGCAGTTTTATGAACATTGTTGAGCATAGTCTGTTTGATACATCTGGAGCCAATCCTGTTCCTGCTGCTTCTGTGTTTGACATTTGATATTGAAGACTCAATGAACTGTGGTGAGAACTAAATACACAGA
This sequence comes from Atherinomorus stipes, assembly GCA_023101725.1. Lineage (NCBI taxonomy): Eukaryota > Metazoa > Chordata > Actinopteri > Atheriniformes > Atherinidae > Atherinomorus > Atherinomorus stipes. The sequence continues at coordinate 6,169 of JALJCO010010535.1, read as the reverse complement.
TTTAAATCAACACTTTTTATGGAGACTTGTAAACAGCACTGTGCTGCGTTGCCACCTTTGGCTGGAAAGAAAAAAAGCATATATACCTTTACAATAATGGCGCAAACATCATATAAACACACATATCAAAATGAGACAGTGTTGAAAGCATTATTCTTGTATTTACTCTGACATCTAAATGGAGGAAGAGTCAAGGTATCGTCATCATCTTTGGGACACAACACCGCAGAACCACAAACATCAATGAAATCTTTAAAAAATTAGAAACTTAAAGAAGTATAGCACAAGTTCCAACTTTTTTCCAGAAGTTTGACCCTGGCGACAAGTAGAAGTCACGCTAATGTCTTGCACACGCATGAGCTGCTTCGACTGCGTTGGTCTCTAATTTAACCCATGTTATGTTTAGTCTGAGCTCAGAGTTAGAGCCACAATCTCTGCTGAAGTAATAAAGTTATAAATCTGCAAGTTGTTTATAGTTTGATCGTTGAGTAAACTGACAAACTGTATGCTAACAGTAACAACAGGCTAACGCTGGCTTGTAGTTCAAATATCTAAATTAACAGGCTGAGACCACGAATACGATATAAAATTACAGCATCAACTAAATTTAACAAGTTGACAAGAGTGTATCTCTTACCAGGAACAGTCATATGGCTGTCATACTGCCATATGACCATGCAAAAAACTTAGCACTGCAATATTATGCATCCTTATTTCCGTCATTGTCATGTTTTTAGGAAGCCTCTTAACCCACATGCAGGATCACAGGATGCAAATGAGAAAGTGAACAGGTTTATTGTATCTATACAACAATGAGTGCAGGACTGAAGACTTGGCCGGAAATGAGGTCAGGAGTGCCTGAAAGGAGACTCGGTTAGACTGGGGTGGATTCTAGGAAACACTTGTTGAATGTGGGTAGGGATGGGTACCGAAATCGGTACTTTTACTGGTACCTACCGAACTCCGTCGGTACTACCGGGTACCGATTCACGTAAAATCAAACGGTACCATGTTACGGTACCTAAATGCATCCTTTTTAATGTGAGGTAGTGGAGGAGTTTGTTATTTCTGTGCCGCACGTGAACGTTGCATCGCAGCATGACACTTAAGCAGCAGCGGCCGCGTGTTCAGTCAGAAGCTTTCCTGCTTCACTTCTCTAAAACATCAAGTTCGCTGCATTATTTGTGATGCCAGCGGCGGGAACACGTCTGATCTGAGGAAGCAGCAAATTAAACACAATATTCTTTTCAAAGTTCCCGACGCGTCATCCGCAGCCCGCAGAAAAAAGAGGGAGAAGTCCGTCAGCGCCTCGGCGGCTGAACAGATGTAATCGGGGGCAGATAATAACCAGCAGGTTCACAAACTGCCGCTCAAGAACTTAATACGATGTGAATATTTACTGAGTTTAGCATCAACCAAGACAGTAAACCAGATCTGGGACGACGCGCATGTCACGTCTCTCCCTCCCTCTGTCGCATCCCACATCTTTATTAAACTCTTCATCACAGCGGAGTTTCCGCACGCGAGTGCACCAGCCACCATACTGCCATCTGATAAATAAGAGTCTTCGTCTCTGAAACAGCTTGTCTGGTTTAACCAGCACGGCAGAAACTGTCTGCATCAAGTTAGTAACCTGATCCCTGCAGCAGGATTACAGCCTGCAGACCTGCGCAAAAGCCGCCACAGAATCAGTTTAGTGTCGGAGAATATTCCGGCTTTCTCATTAAATTATTCTGTCATTATTATTATTTCGTCTGGAACAAACTCCCAGAAAGTCTCAGATCAGCTGAAACACTTGTTCTCAGCTGCATTTACATAGATTTTACTCTAAAGTTAAAATCTGCACGGCTCTATGCTCTCTCTTTTTAATCTTTAATATTTTTAATGTTTATCATTTTAAAATCATACTTCTACTTTTTTGTTCTTTATCATTTTCCCTTTTACACCCCGCTGCAATGCTTGGTTTATCTAAAGCACTTTGAATTTTCCTGTAGGCTACATGAAATGTGCTGTATAAAAAAACTTGCCTTGCCATCAAGTTTCCCTGTTACCAGATCATCTGACATCATAGAGAAACAGCTGGATTTTGCTTTAATATATTATTAAAAAATGCTATGTTGAGAATGAGAAATAAATCTGTTATTGCCATATAAACACACAGAAAAGTACCGAAAACTGGTACCGTTTGGTACCAGTACCGATTCGCAGGTATCGAAAGTTGGTACCGTATCGATATAAATGTGATAGGTACCCATCCCTAAATGTGGGAATGAAGGAATGTGGCTTACTGTCAGAAACCCAAACAGAAACCCAACCCAGAAACCCAGCCAGCTTGATGACGTGCCTAACTTTGTGCGGCTGAAAACACACGAGCATCTGAAAGCGTCTCCTTTCTTGGCAGTCCCCAGTTGTTCCACTGGAAACGGGGAGGTACAGACCCGATTTTCAGATGTTTGTGTGTTTTAAGACGCACAATGTTAAGCACATCAGTAAACGCTAGCTGGCTAATGCTAGCATGCTGTGAAGTGCCGGTGTTGTGCCCCACCGGCGACAAACAAACGTGTGTTTTATTATAAAGTTCGGCCCTTCACCGCGGCGAATCGATCGCTTTGATCCACTTCCTTAGTATCACTTCAGTCTAGAATGAAAACTTGAGTATGTTTGGAGTTTATCCGATTTAAACAGTATAACAGAGCAGGAACGGCTGTCGTTAACATGGCCAGGAAGAGGAAGTGTCCAAAATACGGGAACTTCCAGTAAGCGTGATAATCCCCTATCGCCCCCTTGAGGCTTTGTACCCGAATTTCTTGCATTGAGCATTTAGAAACAGTATTAAATGGACTAGAGGCTGAGATTTCAAAAGAATAAACAAGCATGTTCAGTTTTTTAGACTAAGGGGTTATAAAGAGTTAAAAAACAAAAAAGAACGAGCCCACCCAAGCATCTCTCCGTTGTCTTGAACAGGCTGTGTGCTGCAAAATGCACTGCAATTCGGTGGCCAAATTTCCTGCGCTGTCCTGCGGATGTGATGTCAAATGACGCTACATCTGCATCCCCGATAGTTTTGATACAGGAAGAAGATGGTCGAAGTGAATTCAAACGCTGCAAGGGATAGTTATGGATTCTTCTGCCTGTAAGCAAACGATCCAAGTCAACTGAAAGACACTAAAAAGTGGAACTACCAAGAAAAAGACTTTATCAGTGTAGTTAAGTCATTGACTGCCAGACCTTTTCCGAGCAGAGCGCTCCATATTGCCAGGATTTTTAAGCATTTTCACTGATTTTGGGAGATCCATAGAATATGGTGTACTATGCCAATACAAACATTGAATGTACCAAAGGAAAGCTTAGACTCTCTTCTTTTATCAGAAAAAAAAAACATTTGTTTCTAGCTTTTTCCATTCTTTAGTAATCTGCAGTAGAACATGGCTTTGTTGCAGAGAAAATGCCTGTTTCTGATAAAAAATCTGAGAAAACTAGCTTTGAATGCAGTCGTCCGCTTCAAGTGGAAAAGTGTCTTTGATGCCAATTTTTTTTTTACTTTGGTAGCATCTTCATCATCTGATCAGCTGTTTACTTCTATGAAACAACAAATACAACACAGAGAAAAGAGTTTTGGAGGCAAAATAATTATTTACTAGCTAAATAATCCACAAGTTTGTTTCACAACATAATATTTGACAGAAACATAGAGCAGAAACGTCTCTCTACTCCTCCCGTCTCCCTCATTCTCCTTCCAGCGCAGCTTAGGTGCCCCCTCCATCGGGGGAAACAACAGCGTGCTGTAGACTTACAGCACGCCATGTTCTCTCCCGCTCGAAGCAGTTGAAATTGAGCAGACTTCTTGGGCTAACATCCGTTAGCTCTAACAACCGCTAACAATACAGGAAGCATCACGGAAGCGCATCACTTCCTGGTAGGTTTTTTTTAAGCTTCGCTGACACTGCATCTGCTGGATTAGATGAAAACTACCGAAAAAAATCATGATCAGCCTTTGGTTCTCTCTGACAAGCTCCTCCAGGGATTAAAACAGCTCCCCCGATTAAAACCCTTAATTAACGTGGAAACACGTGATTGGCAGGTAACGTTCGGATTTGAATTAACGTGGAAACACGTGAATGGCAGCCAGTGAGTTAACAACGTTATAGCTTCAGTTTGTGCACACTCCCGTGACGGCTTTGCTCGTGGCTGCAGTTACCTGCAGCGCCAGTCGTGAGTCTCATTTCTTAATCTTGCCTCAAGTCCCTTTAAGAGACCACCGCAGTGAAGAAAGATCTGCTCATTCTACACATCAGGCAATTGACCTATGGCTAAACCACGCCCCCAAACGCAATGAGCCAATCACAGTGCGCACAGCTATCCCATACACTCGGACATTCTCTGCTTGAACGTCCGTTGCATTGAAGTTAGTCCGTTTTTGTTCGTTTTTATGTGTTTTTTTTTAGTTTAAAATGGTTAAACCGTGTGCATGGGGTACATGCAACTCTGACACTAGGTATCCTGAGAGGCTGGGTGACGGGGTATTTTTTTGCCTTTTAGTAAGTCACATCAAGCCAAAGTTATGCGGCAGACAACATCAACTGAACGTGGATAAAATGAACAAGGATGTCTACATCTGTTCTAAGGTAAGGCAACATCGTATTGTTGTCACTTTGCTTGAAAGAAATATGAAGTTACCTTCCCTAACGTTAGTTTAAGTTGGCTAACGCTAGCTAAACATGCTAGTTTTGGTACGTGGTAACGGTACATAAGACGCTGTCGTGTAGTACAGGTGTCGTGTAGTAACGTCGATAACGACACGCCTCTGGCTTCCAAGCTGCAGCCAGACTGCTCCGCTTCCCTGGCTGTTTGATCAGTTTTTGTCAGATGATCACTTTTTGGTACAACAACAGCAGCCGTGCAGTAGTTTGTGCAAGAAACTGAGGCAGCGCATAGCCTACTAGTCACAATCCAGAGACTTCACAGGCTTGATTTCTACTCCCAGTTTAAGACTTGTGAACAATTTCTTTTTGTTTATTTGTTTTTTTTTAAATGTTTTTTAATTTATCTTGTCATGATCTCTCTGTCTGATCACGCGTCTGCTGTCCGTGTTGACAGCTGTCATCTCCCGAGATGTCACATAGCGCCTGTCACTGAATGTTTGTTTGTCCGAGTGAGTGGAGGGGGCGTGGCTTAGCCATAGGTCAATTGTACGAGCATGTGAAGGAAAGAAAAGAATAGTATTTAACATTGAAACTTGCGCAATGCACCTTTGAAGATGTTGGGGGTTCCTAGTCAGCTCCATCTAAAGTGTCACGTTAATACAAACAAAATGTGAAGGCTGACAAAGGAAGAAAATAACAGGATTTAAAACTTTAGCAGAGAAAAGTTGATATATTTGTTAAACTGTAAAGGAAACAGTTTTATTTTCCAGAAAAGCCAAACGTAACAGGAATGCTCCTGACTCTGCTGATAAAAACATGGGATCGCACCAAGAGGAGACAACAGACACTGAATAAGATGTCAATCAGGTTTAATAATGAAGGCGTACAGCCGTAAAACCAGCAAGCTAAAGAGAGATCATTTGAATGGTGAAAGAGGAGATCTTGAAACGGGGAACATGAAGATGCACACAGACTTGGAAATGCTAACTGGTAGGCACGGTAAAGCGGTATAACGTTGAAATAACTGAATTGAATTTAATAAATAAATAATCGTTTTATCAATTTTGATGGGTTCAATATAAATATTTACATCTGATTATCGTGATAGTATCTACACTAAAGGATTTTGCCCATCAGCATTAGCTCAGGAGTTGCTAGCTCGATTGCTCTGTGTAGAAATAGCATCTTCCTTGTGTTCTCATTCAAATTCATCATTTAGCTGTGGGGTTGCTAATGCTAACTGAGTAAGCCAGTGTGAGTGCGCCACCTACTGGTGGGGAGGAATTAAACTGTCACTTTTAATTAATAAAAATAGATAATAAGCTAAATTAGCATTCTCATTCAATCATTCATATCAAAGTTTGCTTATTTCCCAAAATAAACCAAATAAAATGACAAAACGCTGCATTTAGGCTGTTCTTGCTAAGGGTGTAGCTACAATATATCGAGTACTGGTATCATTTGGTACCGGTTCCTAATCTTAACGATACTGGGTTACTGTTTAGAATCTAGACAAACGATACTAT